>VZTE01003528.1:74135-106127 GCA_013397775.1 Eulacestoma nigropectus
CCCCCCCACCCTCCCCTACAGCTACATGAGATGAAAATCAAAGGAGGAAAAATAGAATCAGGAATGTTTGATCTGCCTGTTGCTCTTTCTGACTTTTCCAAGCCCAGTTTCCTGGCTGCAGGGTAGAACAGCAGCAAAGTCATTCCCGAGGGCATCCTTGTCCAGGAGAGCTCATCACCCTGACGTTAATTATGGGAATGAGGGATCTTCCATCTGCATGGGAACAATCCTGGAAAACAACCCATCCCTGGAAGTGTCCAAGGCCAGGTTGGACGGGGCTTGGAGCACCCTGGGATGGTGGAAGGTGTCCCTGCCCATGGCAGGGGTTGGAATCAGATGATATTTAAGATCCTTGCCCACCCAAAATATTCCAGGATTCCATGAAAATGAGCATTATTCTGGAAAACAGAGAACAAAAAGCAGATTTGGGTGAAGGAAAGACCAGGAAGATCCCCCTTGGAGCAGCCTGCCCAGACACCTGAAGTATTTTGCAGGATTCAAGCTGTGAAAGAAATCTAAATTTAAGTTTATCTATTTCCTGAAGAACTTGGTTCAGGAAGAAAATGGGTTTTCAGCAGCATTCCATGTGCCCACACACAGACAAGGAGGAGGATCAAATAATTTATCTCTCTGCCCTTTTCTTCAGAGCCATTTAATCACAGAAAGCAGCAGGTTGTTCATCCCACTTTGCACTCGGTAAATCAGTGCTGAACTTTGCATTTATCTCCTCCCTCACCTGCCTGGCTTGGCGTCCAGGAGCCTTTTTTAAGGACCAGTCCCTATTTTCCAGTGAATGCCAACAGCGTGGAGAACTGAAAGGATAAATGGAAGATCCCACGGTCTGTGTGCTTCAGAGCCCAAGAGCCACACACACTGCAGGGTTTATGGGAAATAATTAATGCCCCCAATTGGTGGGAGACAATCACCCCCTTGCTGGTTCCCTGACAGTCCATTTCCCCCCTGCAGTTATTAATTAGCATTTTAGAAAATCACAATTAGTTCCCGGTAAAGCAACACCAACCTTTTTATTGAACAGGTCGGTGGAACGGATGGGGCATCGACTTTGGATGATCCTGGGGCTGGGGAGGGAAAATGGGCAGCAGGAGGGAAGGGAGCAGCAGCATCCACGTTTGTGGGTGTGAATAAAGGTCAGAAGGACTTTTGGGGCTCCACGAAATGAGAGAAGGTCCTGCCTGTTCAGGTGGAACCGATGGGAGAGAAATTCGTGAGGTGAATCCATGCAAACCTGGCCTAAATCCCGTTAAGATCCCCAGAAAGCTGAAAATCTCAGGACAAATACCCACAAACCTGAACTCCTCAGCATCCTGCCTGTTGAGCTTCCATGGGAAACTTCAGAGTTTGTTGTTGATTAAGGAAACTGTTGCGATTTGAAGACATGCCGGTATTTTAATCACGCTCTTCGATAGACTTCATATGGTTTTGATGGACTGCTCATGGCTGGGGTTTCCTGCTCTGGCAGAGGATTGGGGATGAATTTTCAGCCTGAGTGTGCCCTTCTAAAAGGAAGTCAGTGGTGGGCCAAGAAGGTGCATGAGAGGATTATTGACTCCTGGTAAAGCACAGGGATTTGTTGATGCTGCCCAATTGCCCCAGGAAGATGTCACGGCTCACAGCACCGCCTTCCTCTGTGCTTATCTCTCCTGAAATGTGCTCTGGAAGTCTCCTGAGGGGCACAGCTGATCAAGGGACATTTATAAGTCTGTAGGAAGACACCCCATGCACACACAGATGGGATTTTTGTAAGGTTGTGTGTTCAAAAGAAAGTAAACTCGCTGGTTTACATAAGCCTGCCTCTTCCTTAAAGGCTGAGTTATTTTAACAGTGCATTCCACCAAAATGAATAATATTTGGCTTTTGGAGGCAGATTTTTCTGTGGTTACAACCTCTTTTGCACATCATAAATGTCCAACGCCATCCCCTTGCTTTTCTTTCATTAAAAAGAACAACAACTAACCTTTAAAAATACCATATTTGTCATGGGCTCGCTTGGGTTTCAGCTGGTGTGATTTATGTGTCTGTCCTCAGAGCAAACACACTCTCTGAGGAAAATTAGCAAGGGGATCACACTGCAGAAGTGAAGATTTTGGGTCATCTCAGGTGGTTCTGCAGGGGGCGGAGTCTCCTTGGAGCTGCCTTAGGGTGAGGTGGGTCACGAATCCGAGGTTGGAACTGGAAAACCTCCAGCATTTGCAGGGCACCCATGGGTCTCACAGGGAGCTGAGGTGACAGCAGAGCCCTCCTGGGAGTGTCGCAGTCATGTTGTGTCCCAGGATGGGCAAAGCCAGATTCCTAAATCCCAAATCCTCCCAGATTTTACAGATTTATGGTTCCAGACTACCTCTGGTTCCAGCCCGACCGGGCGTCAGCACCTTCCGTTCTTCCACCAGATCCTGCTCCCAGTTCCACCACCCTGAATCACCAGTGGGACCTGCAACACTGAAAAATAAACAAGTAGCACTGCGAGAATCTGGCCTGGCATAAATAAATTTGTCCCCTGACTTCACAGTGACAACTTTCAGCTGGTGCAGATCTCTCCAGACCTGGAGGTGTCCCCTCCTTACACAAGCAAGAGATCAGATCCAAAACGAGCAGGATTTCTTGGAAGAAGGGGAAAACTATTTGAGGAGGGAGTAAACGGCGCTGTATCTTTCCAACTGCTCTGAAATTTGTTTTGCCAAGGGAACAGGAGAAAGCTGTTAAAAAAAGATTTTAATTGTAAGTCCTTTCGGCTTTCCCTGTAAGAAAACAAGGAAGAAGCAAACACAATGGCTAAAGAACATGAAACGATCCCAAAGGTTAAGAATGCTCCAAGAAAAATATGCTCTCAGTCTGCAGTAGTGAGCAATGGAAACATTATTTGCACCACTCTCGGGGCTGGTGTTGGTTGCGAGAGGCAGCAAAGGCTCCGTGATTTCCGAGGGCTCCTCGGGAAGGGGCAGGAGCAGAGCGAGGGCAGAGCTTTGTGCTCAGATGGAGCTTTGGGCTCGGCCGTTCTCCCGCCACAAAGGCTGTGTTTGCACAGCTCATTTGCAGGGTGAGTGAGAAGGCTCGAGTGGCAAATTGGATATTGATAACTTCCAGAAGCCTTGCTGGGACCGCGGTGTTATTCCACTCACTGTCTGAAAAATCGGCAAACACTCGCAGCAGAAAAGTTCCCTTGCTGGCAGAAGAGCGTGGCTCCAAATGAATTAATTTCCAAACCCGATATTTAAGGATGTTTTATTGGTCTGATGTCTCTCCAAGTCTTGCCAGAGCCATCATGTCAAGGAGCTGTGGACTCAGTTATAATAAAAGAGACGTTATTTGTAATTGTTTCCTCTCAGCATTATCATGGAAGGGGAAAGGCAAGTGGAAAAGCACTTTCCAGAGCTCTGATCCATCTCCCTCCCTGCTCAGCCCCCACTCGGAGCTCCTGGGAAGGGCTGAGCAGGGAAACCTTGGGGTGCTGTGTGGGAAGGGCTCTTGGGGTCACCCCTGGCATGGAGCAGAGCCAGCACAGGCGCATCCAACTCTCCCACGCTGGAATTTTGTCATTTTTAGCAAGGGGGAGAAGCTTTTCCTTGCTTTGCTGCTCTTCCTTTTGCTGTTGGTTTGTGTCATGTTTTTATTAATTAAGGATGGGATTTTTAAAATTTTTTTCTTAGGAAAGAGACAATGATCCAAGTCGGGACTTATTTTGCATCAATATTGGCAGAAGAACTTCTATGGGAGAAGGAAAACAAAGGTTATCGTGATCAGCATATGATTTTACTTAGGCAGGGTATCAGTTAAATTACTCTCGAAATTATAACGTTTCAGCTGCTGGTAGTTTTCATATTAAAAATCAAATTTAATTTTCCAGTTCTGCAGAAACAAAAATTCCGACTGTTTGTTGCTTTCCACCACCAGGAGGGAAGAAGAAAAGGGGAAAAAAAATTAGAATGAATCCAGCCCAATCCTCCAAAATAAATCTCCACAAAGGCTGTTTCTGCCTGGGAGGGGTCACCGCAGGTTTTTCAGCCATCCTTGGGTGGCACCTCCCAGGTAGAAGTGGGCACTTCACTCATGGTCTCCGTGGGGACAAACCTGGCCTCAATCTTCCGAATTCTGGGATTTACCCTGAAATTATGGCTGCGTGACCCAGGTCAGAACATTCCATTTATTTTGGAATGTGTGCAGATGCTCCTCGTTCCCTGTCAGTCACTGGATGTGAAGAAGGATTTGGGGAAGCAGCACCCTCAGCTCAGGAGCTGAGCCATTCCTGACCGTGTGTGGCAGCATTTTTCAATGCTTGGTTTAGTTCCATCCAGGCTACAAACCAGAGAACCAAACCCAAAGCAGAGAAGGAAAAAAAAAAATTAAAAAAATAAAAAGAAGGGAAAAAAGTCCTTTCTGATTTTCAACATAAAGCTAGGATTACCACCAAAGAACAATAAAAATTCCTTTATTACCAACAACAGGAAGAGCAAAGGGAAAAATAAACCACAGAAAATCTTTGTTATAATTTTTCCATAACAAATAAGGTCTTTTCTGGTCATGTTTGGCTTTTTTTTTTTTTTTTCCCCCCCTTCTCCTTAAAATTGGATCTGTTTAGGAAAAAAGCAAAAATCTCGTTTAGAATAAAAACAAAACTGCAGAGGAAAAAGCAGAGCTCTTATTAAAGAGTTTGACATCACAACCCATCTATTAAATAGCAGGATTCTTAAAGGAAAGTCCTTTCCAAATAAAAGGGAGGAAATGAAAGGTTCTATGAGTTCCCAAGCCCATTGTTGATGCTGTAGAGCACAGAAAACTTCCACTATCCATAGTCAAGGAAGTCTTGTAGGAACAGGAACCGGCGCTGGAGGTTCCCACAGGGAGAAGATCCTTGGAGAAACGTGGCTGGGACTTGTCTTGGGTTTCTTTATTCCCCACACTTTTCGTAGTTTAACTGAGGGAGGTTAAGGAAGATAAATTATCAGAGAGGAGGCAAATGTGCTGTTGCCTGGGCTGGCAGGAGGGATGGATGGATCCGTGTCCCTCCGTGTCCTGCTGTCCCTGCTCCACCCCGGGTGATCTCACCAGCAGCATCAGCTGGAGCCCAGCTCATTGTGAGGGGGATGTGAGCCTATTTCCAAGAGGTTTTTTAGGTTCCCCTGGATCTGGGGGCTGGTTTGGGTTTGTTTCCCATGGGTTTCTGAGGGAGAAGGCTCCTTTTTCCCCCCAAATCCTGGCACGCTTTGCTCCTGCTCCGGCCTTTGCCGTGTGGATCCGCCCGAGGCTGATTAGGGGTGATAAGGGGTGGCAGTGACTTATTGCCCAGCCAGACTGAAAAGCCAAACCAGGCAGTTTTGACATAAAACAGCCTCAGAAGTGGCTTTTCCCCCCTTATCTGGCCCTGCTCGCGATAGCAGAGGCAGCCTGGAACAAAGGCTTTTGTTCCTGGTTAATCCAGAGTGAGAAGGAGCAGGGACTGACCCTTCCATCAAAGGGGTTTGTCCTCTCTGATCCTCTGCCATGGGGGGACAGGAGGAGCTGCTGAGCCAGGCCTGGGGCAAAACGTGTCCAGATCGGTGCCTGGGGCTCCCTGGCACGTCCCAAAGGACAGCAGGAAGGCTCTGCTGGGATTTTCCCTTCAGTACACAAGGGACGCTTTTCCCAAGGGGATATTGAGGGTGGAAAGAAGCAAAGTTCTCACCGAGTTTTAATCACAGAATCCCAGAATGGTTTGGGCTGGAAGGGACCTTAAAGATCATCCAGTTCCACGGCAGGGACACCTCCCACCATCCCCGGTTGCTCCAAGCCCCGTCCAGCCTGGCCTTGGACACTTCCAGGGATCCAGGAGCAGCCACAGCTTCTCTGGGCACCCTGTGCCAGGGCCTCCCCACCCTCTCAGGGAACAATTCCTTCCCAATATCCCATCCAACCCTGCTCTCTTTCAGTTTAAAGTGAATTTTAATGGAGTTGAACCAGGAATAATTTCCAGGTTCTTTAATAAAATTCCTGAAATTATAAATAAACATTAAAATGCTGACAAGACCCTGCTTATCACGATACATCCTTATTTTCCTTCCTTGTTTCTCCTCAGCTCCTTCTCACATCCAGGTCCCTCTCACTCTCCCTCATTGCTTTGCTGTGAAATTATGGCCTGAAATGAGCAGAACTGTGAACAGGTTTGTTGGGGTCAGACCCCAATTCCCTCTCAAAAGATAATCTGGGGTCACCTGGCCATGAAATCCAAGAAAAGCCTGAGTTTTCCTGCTCTGGACCTGCACAGAATTTAGAACTGGCGTTGTTTGTGCAGCACCAAAGGGATAAAGTTCTTTTGGCCACCTCTGTTGAATTGCACCCCCTGCTCCTGATCATTTCACAGCCAAAAGGGTCAGAGCTTCTCCTTTTATTTTGAACACCGATGTCTGAGCCCAGAATCATCATCCAATCAATCTAGGAAAAAAAAAAAATAAGAATACTCTGTTTCCATCTACATTTTCCAGATGCAAATACTCCTTTAATTTAGTACAAAATTATTGTGCTGCAAACTCTTTTATAACATTGCTAGGTTTCATTTTTGGTTTTGTTTTTCATTTTCTGATGTCTTTTGTGGATTTGGGATACAAACAAATGACAGGGTACTAACAATGACTTGAACCAGCTTCTGAAGGATGTGATTTTGTTGGGGTTTGGGATTTTTTTACCTCCTCGGACCGCTGGTTTTTTCTCTCTGGCTTCTTCATCCTGGACTTTCTCAGGAGGGCAGCACATTTTGAGATCAGGATTCCCATGGTCAAGATCCTTCCATTTGTAGAAATATTAGAATATCCCTCAAGATAAATTCTGCAGTGTGCTTTGAGGAGATCTTTGTGATGAAATGATGCCACATCTCAGGTGGAATCCAAAGGACGGCCCGGAAGGAAAAAGTCAAGTGCTAAGGAGTCATTCAGAACACAGGAATCACACCTGAAATCTCCAAAGGGAATAAAATTGGATATTTTCCTGTAAAAACGCTGAATCTACAAATCTAGATCTACAGGAGAAAAAAAAAAAAAAAAAAAGGGAAAATCAAGGCCCGAAGTGATTTTTAGTGCATGGGACGAAGCTGAGGTCAGGCAGGGCTGGGAAGGGCCAGGCCAGCAGGGAGTGGTGATGGGATAAGGAACAGAACAGCTCCATGGCTGGGGATAACCTTCCCATGTTCTCTGATACAGAACAGAACCCCCACACTCAGTAACCCCACACTCCAAACTCTCGTTTTCCGTTTCACAGGAGGTGTTGCAGCACCAGAGGCTTCCAGGACAAGGCAGAGCTTTCCCTCAGGTCTATCCCACCCTGAGCTTCCCACTGCCCATCCCTCTGTCCATGGAACACAAAACCATCCAGAGCTCCCTTCTGATTCATCCTTTCCCAAATCACTTTCTTTCGAGAACAGTGGAAAGTACCTCTTGTTTTCTTTATTTTCTTTTTTTTTTTTTTTCTGTTTCCATGACCATAATTTAATTCTTCATTTTAACCAACTCACTACGTCCTCTCTCCTTGATAACTCCCGAGCTCGAATGTAAAAAATGTATTATTACAAGAGACAATTACGGGGTTCAAAGCATTCTGAAGCATTCCATGCTCCCAGCTTCTGGTACTGATATAAGGAGAGGAATATTTGTGGTTTTTTGACTTGCATGAAGTGGAAAGGTTCCAAGAGCTGGTGGTAAAAGGCCTAATGAAAGTCTGCCTTCATCAGACACAACAAAGCTCCTGCATCCTGGGAGGTTTAACTGTTTCTGTGGATGGGATGCCCGGACCCCAGCACTCCACACAAACAACCCCTGACAGTGTAAACTCAACCACTTCATGCTCAGTCACAAACAACAACAGCAAAAGAGTGAAAAAAGAAAGAATCCTGGGTTTGTTTGGCTTAAAATTATTTTTTCTTCTTTTCTAAACTTTGGAAGTTGAAGGTTTGCAGGTCCCGAAGTTTGTTTGGACTGAAGATGTGTCTCAAAACTTTGGGATACAGTTGGACAGCAGAAAATTATGGAAATAGGGTCTGTTTTGAAGGACACCCAGTGGTTGCACAAACATCTGACTGCTGCAGAGCAGGAGGTTCTTCTCTGCTGAACCTTCTGTTTGTCATTTATTTTTCCATTTCATAAATACCGATTGGAAACTTCTCCTTGGAAGGCAGAGGGAAATCTTGTGGATTGTAAACACGGAGGAGAAGAGGGATTGTTTAGGATGGTGAAAAGGGTATAAGGACTCAAAGCATAACGTTAAATAGAGGAAAGTTTAGGCTGGATAAACTTCCAAGGGCTGAAATCTTATTAGGCTGTGGAAAATTCTTCCAAAGGATGTGGGAGAAGCTCCACTGTTGGAGCAGTTTGCCATGAGATTGGACAAAGCACTAAAAATAAACCTGAAACAGTCTTGCCCCGGCAAAGGGGGCGAGGTGAAGAGGCCAAAATCAACGTATCCAACACCTCCTTCGATTCCATGGACCATGAATCCATCCATGCCCAGAGAGTGAGAGCATCCATGGGATTTGTGTGGCTAAAGATGAATTCACCACCAGGATGGGCTCGACTCTGAAACCTGCTGGAGATAAACCTCTGCGATCCAAGAAAGCAGGAGGTGCCAGAGCCTCCCATCCCAGCAAGGAACAGCAGTTCTAAACCAGGAAATCGGAAAATAAATACATAAATTGGAACTGTTTTGCTGCTCAGAGGACAATTCGTACCTTGGGGTTCAGAGATCCTTCATGGGGTGGCCTGGGAGAGAGCACGAGGAACGTTTCAGACAGTCAGGAAGGATTAAAAACCAATTTGACACAGCTGAGCCCAAACACAACCATGTTTTACCCCAAAATCTGCCGTCTGTCCTCAAAGGGCCTGTCCAGGTTCAGCACCAACAGCAATTCCCACGAGGGAGAGCAAGCAGCAATTGTGGATTTGCTGCATCGCTCCAAAATGAATCCAGGTGTCTCGTATCAGATGATCCAACGTTCAGGAGGGAATTCCAGTTTTAAATATGCGGGGGGTTGATAACAGGCTGATAAAATTATGGTCAGTGGGGAGAACTACGAGGTGATGCAAGTTGTTAACTCAGTTTATGCAGTAAACACAAAGAAGATCCAGCAGGATTTACAGCTGTAACGATTCTCCAGGAAGATTAAAACAATTTGGATATTAATCCACTCGCTACCTTTTCCCCTCTCTTTATGGATGATCTAAAAGCAAATTCTGGGTTTTTTCAAAAATCCATTCATGGTGGTGTTGACCTGAAGCTCCTGAAGAGACAAGAAATCTTCCCACTGATTTCCGGAGGCCTTGGATTTTATCAGACCAGATAAATTTATTACACAAACACCAAATTTCTGATCTCTCTGCTCTGGGGACTCGTTAGGAGTCTTCAAAATTTGGTCTGAGTTGCTTTGACTGGCCACATGGTGGGGTTCCCAGTCCTGGCTGGAGGCATTTGGGAACACATCTGGTGCAAATATTTCCTGGTGGAACCCAAAATGTCACTTTCTGTAAATACTTCTCTGTGTGATTCTGAAACTCATTTTCCACGATGTTTTTGGCCAGCAAAGCCTGATAACTCCGAAGTTCTTCGAAAGCAAAGAGATGAGAATGTAGCCAAAGGGACTTTATTGCAAATTTGCATGAATCCAATATTGGTTAGAGCACACTTTGAATCTGCTGTAAACGGAATTTTTGTAGGCTGGAGAAGTTGCTCAGATCTTGACCTGGTAGGAGAGCAGAGGGAAACCTCATGGGTGTAAGTGAAAAGAAAATCAACTGTCAATGCTCCATGCGTGGAACTACGGAATATTTACTTTTAATAGAACAAAACCATGGTGTTTATGTGGACATTTGGTGGTTTTTGCTGTACATGCTCTGTTGGTTGAGAGGGCATCTGAATCCATGAACCATGGAGCTGATCCAACCAGCAGAATCAAACCCATCTCCTAAACATCTCTAAAAATCATTATTATCGGGAGTGGCAGACTGGGAAGGACTTCTTGCCTCTTTCCTGCCTAAACCAAATCCTATTTTTTTTTTTTTTCAGAGAAATTGATGGATATCGAATTTTTTTTCTAAATGTTGCAATTTGAATGTTTTTCCAGAACCTTGGTGGGTTTAGAGGCAGCAATGGCATTTCTAGGCTCCAGCCTCAGTGGGAAGGGCCTCCTCATCCCCACCTTTCCCTGGCTGATGCCAAGCCTGGCATGAAAGATCCAAAGTGCTACAAATCTTCTTCCGGAGTGACCACAGCAACTCCTGATGCAGTCACAGGATGGGTTTGGCACTGGGGGCTTTCACTCTGGTTAAATCAACAGCAAAATCCTCTAATCCCTCTCAACATGCAGCAATACTTTGGATCCTTGACTTTGGGACCAAAAATAAAGGGATTATTGGTGTCTTTTCTTAATTGTTACATTTAAGAGCAGATTTCTCATCTTTATCACCCTTTTTCTAGCACACCTCTACGTCGTTCCTTTTCTTTTTGTTCCGTTTTTCCACCAAACCGTTCTTCCTTCCCAGCTTTGTCCTACACCTTTCCCTTAGCCCTGCTCCAGATCTTTTTCCTTCTCCCACTGTTATGAATCCTCAAGGGCCTCAAGAATTTTCCATTTTCCTGCCCGAAACTCTTCGTATATCTCTCCCCACCTCGTTACAATAAAATAATTCTTCCATTTCGCTGTCACCTCCATTTAGCTCTCTCACCCTCCACTCCCTCTTTTTCCCCTGGTTTAAAGACCGACCAGCATTTCCTGAATTGGAAAAGCCACAATAATATTTTTTCCATTGAAAATACCACAAGTACAGTATTTCCATTGAACATACCACAAGAACAGTGTTTCCATTGAATGTACCACAAGGACGGTGCTTTTGAGGTATCTAAATGCTGAGATGAACTCATAATGTTCATCTTGGACTCGTTAAACCAAAGCCCCTTCTCTCCTGAAAAAAAAAAAGTTCCTCAGACAGAGAAAGAATTTTTATTCACAGGTTTCAAAAAAGAAAAAAAAAATACAATAAAAACAAGACCTAGACAGAGCCAGGACAATTTTGCACTTGCTTTGTGAGTAAAATATAAATAGGTTTTAGCAAGTTAAAAAAAAATCCATTAAAAATGCTTAAAGTGGTTGAACAGCTGGAAAAGCAACTTTTTTTTTTTTTTTTGATAACATTTAAAGCTGCTTAGCAGCTGGGGAAAAAATCGCCTGTAAAAACACTTAACATTTACAGCCACTCAGTGGCTGGAAAAGCAACTTGTTATAAAATTGATTCAACATCTCAGTGGCTGGAAAAGACATCCCCACACATCCATCGAGCTGCAGTGTTTTACACAGCTATTTATGGCTATTTAGACACAGATAAGGCTATAAATAGATAAGCTGGGCATTTCTCCTGATGCCATTGTGGCAGGCAATCATTTCCATGCAGATCGTTCACCATTTTATTTTATTTTCTGGGAGTTTTCAACTAAACCCTTCAAATTCCCATCAGTCTGGAGTCCGGCGGGCCTGGATGCTCAGCCCCCAGGAAGGCTGTAAATCAGTGTCGTTACAGAGCACTTTATGAAATAATAACTGAGTTCTGTGTTTGATGGGCTCGAGAGAAGCTCTGGCTGAGGCAGCAGAGCCCAGGTTGCCCAACAAAACCTTTGTAATCCGGGGTGCTGAACGGGGATGTCTCCATCAGCTCACCTGAGCTGCCAGGAGCTGGAGAGGTGCCAGGAGCCTGCCAGCCCCAACATCCCGAAACTAAGGGGTGTGCAAAGCCCCATCAAAGCAGTAATTAAGCACATTTGTCTCTGTCTGAGATTAGAGCTCTTTAAGACGCTGATTTAAAACGTGAGTGGTGTAGCAGCCCTCCAGCAGCCTCGGGCAGCCGTGCTGCCCCGCATCCAGATGTGCAGTCAGGCCCTGCATCCAGATGTGCAGCGCTGAGAGGGGATGCGCTGGCACATTCCTGCTCAGCCCCGCTCAAAGCCCCCAAAACTAGGACTAAAGCTGCTGCCTAAATGTTCACAGGCTCCCTGCAACCCATGAGCACCTTCCTGGGTGGGCACCCACTGGGATGAATTGCTGAAATGACCGTAATAATGCAGCAGAGCTGATTGCATTGTTCCATTCCCTGAGGCAGGGATTTTCCCCAGTCCCTGGGGAACTGTCAGGACTTTCTGTCGCTCTCCTTCAGGCTTTACGTCCATCTGACTTTCCTGTTTCATTCTGCCAAGCGTTTGTCCCTGTGACAAAATTCACTGGACGCATCCGTCGTGCTTGAAAGATGTCACAAAACCCTCGAGGCAGTTATTGCACTGCCACAACAAATTGGGGCAATAAAACCTTTCATGTGATGCATGTTTTGCTGGTGGGGGGCAATCCAGGCCAACCAAGAAACCTTGTAAAGCCCAGGGATCCAACCTTGCTCCCCAAGGGCTGACCACAAGCTCCTGGTGAGACCCTTGGGAAGAGCACAGAGTCTCCTGGAGCAAAAGCAGCTCCTTGCGTTTTATTTCCGAGCGAGGATGTCCTGTCTGGCTGGATTAGGGCTGAGGACCCAGCAAAGAGAGAGAGGCAATGTTGCCATGATTGGACGTCACTTCCCAAAGTCCCAAACTTCTCCTGAAGTCAGGAGCAGAGCCCCAAGTGCTGCTTTAGCTGGGTTTGATGCCAACTTTTGGAGCTCAGATGAGAAGCTGGGTGCCTCTGCCAGGAACTGCAGATAATGAGGCAATGTTCCCAAAGTATCTGAGGCTGGGATCTTTGAAGTGTAACCACTTTGTGGCCAAATCCTTGTGAAAGTGGAAAAACAATAATTACCTATGAATATGTGAGGACATATATTCCTCAAGGACAGACAGGAATTGTTCGGTGTCGTCCGGGTGAAGGGAGGAGGTGCAAAAAGAAGATTTTCAGCAGAGTTTTCCTGCCAGGGAGAGCTATTAGGCACTGGAATTATTTCCTCAAGGAAAGCAGAGGAAGGCAATTCCTTCAGACATTTAATAATAGCTTGGGCAAAGAATTAGGAAACATAAAGAAGCAGCCTGTACTGGCAGGTAATTGAGCTAATCAGGACTAAGTAGGGCTCAGAATTTATTTTTTTTTAGGATCATTTAAAGTCAGCTGCAGTAGATATTTCATTAATTCATTGCCCTTTTCATTGCAGTCCAACACCCAGGAGGAAGGCAGAACAAGTTAATATTAAAAAAACACCAACCCAGTCAGTGCTGGGAACACTGGGGTGAGGCGGTGCCAGCGAGGACAGATTTCGTGGGCACTCATCAGACACAAAAACGAGCTCTCAAACAGGCCACAAAAGCCAGTGGGGAAGAGAAGGGGTAGAAGGAGCCAAGGTCTGATCTGGAAAATAAAAAGGGAAACGCAAGGATGAAGAACCAGGTGATTGGACAAGATGGGACGGGGTGGGAGGGGGTCCTGGAGAGCCTCTGTCTTGGCAACAGCCATGGAAAATCAAAGTGCAGAATAAAAAAGTGCTGTAAGAACAGCCCATGATCGAATACCAGACTGGCTAATTTGTATTTCAGGGGCTCGAGGAGAGGATGCTGCAGTCTGTGCCTCTGTACCTTCCACACGTTTGGTGTTCCTGGACAAAGAGCCAGGACTGAATCAGGGACCTCCAGCTCAGACTCGAGCTGGGGTGCAAAGGCTGAGCAGCATCAGACTGAGAAACTAAATTTGGGGAGAGGCAGACACCCCAGAGCCCTGTGGTGTCTGGATCACCCAGAGGATGCCTAAGCCAGGTACTTTTTTTTCTCTCCCTGTTCATCCTGAACAGCTCGGTGGGTGCCAGGTTTTGTCCTTTCATCCTTTCTCCTCGTTCTGCGTTTTGAAAAGAACCTTTAGAACATGCTGCAATTATTCCATATGGGATTATTTACCAGCTACATCCATTGCTGGGCATGTCCAGGATGCTGGGGCAGGAGGGGACACAGCCTGGGACATCCCATCAGCTCCTTGAGTGACAAAAGGTGCCAAGTGCATCAGGAACACTCCCCCTGTGTCCCCGTTTTCCCAGGACACGTGACCCCCTCCTGCATCCAGGTGGGACAAAGGTTGTTCCTAAAACAAGGCTGAGGAGAATGAAGGAAAGAGGAAGTCCTCAGGTGACCCTCACCATAAAATCCTCACCCATAAATTCCCTCAGAGCTGAGTAGATGCAAATGAGGTTTCTTGCCTTTTTAACAGCCTAATGGCATCTCAGATCATCTCGAGGTCTGATGCAGCCATCCATGCACATTATGGACAATAATTACTCCCAGCTGGGATTCCATGGAGGCCATGAGAGTTCATCAGGATATGGAAAATTGTCAGTCAGTATATGGAAGATTGGTGTATTTGTCCCAGAGATGTCAGAGCCAGATTTTTATGTACTCATTGATGGCAATGGGTGGAGAGTCACAACCCAACACACTGGATCTGGTTTAAGACACTCACTCCACCAACATCATCACTTTTTGATGCTGCTACCACTAAACCTGAGCCACGATTTCAGAATCCAGCCCTGAACCTCTACAATTGCTCCGTAACCTGCACAGAGAAGTCATCAGTACAAATCCAACCCACCCTAAAAGCTGCTCAGAAATCCAGCTTACTCCCTACATGTTTGCATAGTGGCCACAGCCATTGATTTATCCCTTATTAGAAGCTGATATCACCACTGGATTTAAATCATGGCCATATTAACATCCATCAGCAAGCTGACCTAGAAACTTATTTATTTAAGAACACCAGTGGTCTGAGGAAAAGCCTTGCTTCAGATGCCAAAAACAAAAACAAGTACAATGGGGTTTGGATCTGGACAATGCTTGGGAGCCGTATTGGCAGCCACCAAGTTGGAATATTTGATCTTCACAGCTTGACGTCAAGAATGGCTTTTAAGTCTCCTGGCTGGTAAATACATCTGGCTCATGCCTTGTTTAACATTTGAGGTGCTTATAGACATTGTGGTTTCAAAGTTGATCAAACATGCAGGGCATTATTTGTAGGAAAAACATTTACCTTACTGGAGAGGTTTGACTTATACCGAGGGCTCAAATGATTTCCCGTCTGCTTTAATGTGTGGAGGAAAGTGGAATTTGCTTTGGGAAGCGAAGAAAAAGGCCGTTCAACACATCCTGCCGTGCCCAGTGTGGCTCGGGGTTGCCCGTAGGAAAGCTCAGCACCATTTATTTTGTGAGATAAAACTTGATCAGAAAGTGAGAGCAATTTAATGTTGTAGAGCAAAGGAAGAAAGAAAACGAGCTGAGGTTCAGGAGCTGGATGTGAAAGTTGTGGTCGTCATTTCAGTTGTTCCTCTGTCAATGGACAAATAAAACGAAAGGCAGAAGGGTTGGGAAGGCAGGGGAAAAGAGGGAAGGAGAAGAGGAGAAAAGAGAAATGAAACACTGACATTTTGGACATCTTGGTTGGAAAGTGCACTCAAGGTTTTGCATTAAAAAAGTTTGGGGAAGAAAGAAGGGTCCTGGTCAGGGGAGGTGAAGGACGAAGTGAAGGAATGGAGGAACTGGAGGGGGTTGTGCAGCTACACCCAGCCCTGGGTTCCAGAGGGACGCAATGAAGGTCTCCTTGCTTTGCTGTCTCCATCTAGAGATGCACCTGAGTAGGGGAAGCAATATTTGCAAATATTTGCTCTTACCTCAGCACAGCAGCGTGAGGCAGGGAAAAACTGCAGTGGGAATTCAGGAGGATTGCAGCGGACTAACAGAAACAAGGGAAGGGAAAAGGACTGATTCTCATCCTGAAAACTTTTAAAGCCAAAAGGAGCAGTATCCGTGGTGGGATCCCTTCCAAAGAGCAGCACAGCAGCTCTCAAGCTCTGTCATTTCCACCTCTTTGGTGTGTGTGACCCACGAGATGTCCTGGGGTTTGTCTGGCAGTGTTCCACCATGAGTGAGGATGGTGGAACCATGAGTCCCACGTCATCCTGATGAACCCAAATCCTGGTGTTTGCTGCCTCTCTGGACATAAGTGTCCCTTAGAAGACACTCTAGGAAGAACCACTCAGTTGCCATCAGGAAAATGCTATTTTTTCCCTGCAGACTTTACAATTTTTCAATTCCTTCGATTCTTCAGGAGAAAGGAGAGGTCTGACTGTTCAGTGAGAGGGCAGCTGGCCCGTGTGGGTTCAGCTCTGTGCTGATGCTGCTGTTCTCAATCATGGCTGAGATAAAGATTATCTGTCCACTCAGCTTCAAAATACTCCAAAAGCCTTTTCCTGGAAAGAGCAGATTTTGAAGTCAACCAGTGCAATTTGTGCGTGGCCACTGCTCTGATGACAGCAGACACCAGCTCCTCATCAGCCACTCAAAGGATTTTCGCAAGAGCAGCAAGAGGTGAGATGTTCTCACTGGCTCTGCTGAAGGATGTTCTGCAAGAGCCCAACCCTCCAAAATCCCCAGGGAACAGACACAGAAGGAAATCCCCAACAGTGGGAGAAGCCTCAGCTGGGACTCACACTTGTATCAGCTGTCAGAGAACCCAAAAGTCCATCAAAACCCATTTCTTCTCGGGAAAACCTTTCCCTTCTAACTTCCAGAGCGTGGAATTTATGTGGGAACAGCAGCGTGCTTCATTTTGGAGCTTGGTTTCCAGCAGAGGGGATGTGGAAGCCCTACAGACTCAGAAGCGAGAAAGCGAATAAAAAAGCACCGATTTTGATAGGTTTATACTAAAAATAGTCGTGTTTTAAGCTCCAGTTGCTGGAGTTTTGGGCATTGACTCAGGGCTTCTGAATGCCTGGGACAGACAGAAAGCGAGGCAATCCCGTAAGGGAAGGGGATTGTTACCGTAGGAGCTGAATAACTCCTGGCTGGCACTGGAATTGCAAAAGTCTCACATACCAGGAGCTACTGCCGAGAAAATTTATGGGCTCTTTGGAATCACAGATTCATTCGAGAATCCGACAATTTGTAGACAACCGTCGAATAAAAAAAAAAAAAAAAAGATCCAAAAACCGAGTCCAAAGTCTCCGGATCAGCAAAGGATATGTACAAAATTCCCTTTCGTGTTATTATTGGACTGGGCCAGACGTCCAGACACACCGAGTTACTCAAGCTCGCTGTCAGCTCCGCCGTAAATTTATATGGAATTTCAGGGCTACCTCAGAGGGGCAATATTGGCTTAAGGCGTTTCCATTTCAGAACCTTGTCCCACTGCAGACTGGTATAATTTTTTTTTTTGCCCGGTTTTGAGCTTTCTGAATGACTTTAGCTTCCCAAATCTTTATTGGCCGCATATTCCTCTCCCAGCCCGCTCCAGCTCCACATTGCTGCAATCCAGAGCCTGACTGTTAAGTCAGACTTAACACCAGTCTGCTGTCAGTGGATGCTACTGTGCTATTTATAAACCCTCTGCTACACACAGGTATTTATGGCACTGAGTAGGGTCAGGAAGAACGAAAAATAAAAGAGTAAAAAAAAAGAAAAAAAAGAGTTCACTCCATTTTTATTAGCCCAATTCACAGCCAACCATATGGCCACGAACTGGGAGCCGCCAGCTCAGACAACTGGAACAGCAGCGCTCCCTGAGCCCTGCAAAATCCATCAGATGGTGTTATAAATGGGGGTATTTATCTCTGTCCTACAAGAGGGGTGTCAGATATTTAATAAATGATAACGAGTTCCTCCCTGAGCCCCCTGTGCTGGCCTTGTCCCCGATCCCAGGCCAGAACAGGAGGCTCTTTGCTGCCTGTGCCTCCCGAGGAGCTGCTGCCTTCCCGCCCTCTGCCACTTCCCTCCCGCTGGACTCTTCCCCAGAAAGGTTTGTTTGCTGGAATAAATCACCCTGATGGAGATAGCCCTGAGTGGAACAGGAAGGACGTGCAGCTGTGCCTGCCAGTGCTACTGGAGGAGAGGCTGAGTCCCTTAAGCCCCCTGCTAACCATGGGATGTATTTTAGAGATTATTTCACGTCCTTCTCTGCTCTTTGTTGTTGGGTGGTTTTTTTCCTGTGGACAGTTCTTGAAGGCAATTTGGAAAAAAAAAGAAGTTTCTTTTGGATTTGTAAGGACCGAGGGTTTAGCCACCCACACAGGTGATATTGTGCACAGTGAACAGGAGCTCAGATGTTTGGGGCTCAATCCGTGTCCCAGCAAACCCCACATCTCCCAAGGTCCTGTCCCGCATCCTCCGGTGGATGGTGCCCCAAAAGCTCTGATGAAGCACATCCAGCTTTGTGGAGATCCAAGCTCCCCTCCCAAAGGAGTGACAGCCACGTGAGTGTCGTCCCAGGAAACTCCTGCCTCTTGGCTCATCTCCTGAGCCCAGGCATTCCAAGATGCCCATGAACATCCTCCTCCCAGGGCTGTTCGGGTCCCTGCCGAGCGCTGAGCCCCACAGGCACTCCTGGCATGGATGTTGCCTCTAATTGTGGCTTTCCCAAGGTCATTCCCATTCTTTCCGCATCAGTTCCCTATCTCTAAGATAAAGGTTCCTCATACCGATCTCCCTGAGAGCCTGAGTGAGGTTTAATTAATAATCCTGGCCTCTGAGGGAGCAACAAAGAGGCGGAAGGACTGGGGGAGGGAGCAGCCGGGTAACAGTGGTAGGAAACACATGGTCACGGAGCTGAGCCACGGGCAGAAATTCCCATCAGGGAACAATGCTGCACCAGCTGGGACAGGAGAAGGTGACCTCAGGGCTTCGCCTCTCCATCGCCTCCAGCCCATTGTTCTATTGTGTCACTCGCAGGCAGTTCAAGGGAATAAACAGAATTTTCCAACCCGGCTTCGCCTCCGGGATGGTTTTCTCCCCTGCTGGATTTATACGAGGAAAGAAATCCAGTGTTGATGCACTCGGCACCTGCTGGGGTGCGGGTTCAGCCTGGGGGTTTAGAGAGGCCTTTACCCTGTCCCCAGTTGTCCTGGTGTCCTGGGCTGGAGGCTGGAAGGAGACAGGAGCGAGCCAAGCCCAGTGAAGGGAAGGATGCTGTTCCCAAAGGCTCCCCAGGGATTTTCAGCCCCAACACCCCGAGCGAGGGGGATGATTGAGAGTGCAGCTCCTCCTCTGCACCACGGCCACAGCTGAGGCACCCTCAGAGCCTGCTGGTGGTGGGAATGAGCCCAGGGATGGTGAGCACCCACTGAGGTCCTTCCCAACTTATACCTGGATCTATTCATCCCCACACAACCCAGTCCCAAAGTTCCTCAGTTATACTTAAGCTTTTAATCCCCTGACGGGCCGTTATTTTTGTATCTCCTTCTGTGCTGGCTTTTCAGAGCTCCAGAAACAAAGCACTGCAGGGACCTGGTGCAGACAAGTCCTTTTCCACCCACAGTGGGAGCAACGTCCCATTTGGGATGAGAGCTGGGAATGGTGTCCGCAGGGTAACGGAGCAGAGGAGATGCACAGGGAAGCCACCAAGATTCAGCGACAAGGACGTGAACCCTGAGCCACCCTGGAGGACTCAGTAGCTTATTTCAAACGTGTTATTTGTCCCACGTCCCTGTGCTATTTATCCCCAATCCATAAATACAAATTTTATGGACAACACCTCCTTGGCAGAGCGCAACGAGACTGAGAATAATTAAATTAAAATATGGATGTGGAAAGGACCTTGTCTCCTAAAAAAAACACAACAGATGAAACCAGGAAACATGAAAGTGATCAGCAAGGAGGGAGAGTGGAAGCGGGGAGGCCCAGGGGCACGGAAGTGAGGGGAAGGAGAAAATGGGAGCTGGTCGGAGCGGCGTTAGCCGAGCCTTTCCAAGCAAAGGTTCTGCCAGCCAAAACAGCAGCAAGTCTGAAATTGGTTAGGGATTGTTTATTTATTCATACCACAGGATGTAAACTTATATAGTTCAATTCCCCCGGGAAAATAAAGCTGACTCTTTTTTTTTTTTTCTGGTGTGTTCAAGAATACATTCATCCTCCTTTCCCCTTTCTTATGAAGTTTCAGAGGCTTCAAAGAACCCCGAAAGAGTCACTACAGAACTCCTTCCTCTTCAGGGATGAGGAACTGTTGTCATGTGGAAGAGTGAGTGGTTGGTACCTTTGATATCCACTTGTAAGAATCAATGATGCCTCTTGGTTCATGTCCAGGAAAGACTTTTCCACTCTGAACCCCTCTATTTGAAGGTTTGCTGGGCAGTAGATGTGGCTGACATCTATCTGAAATTAATCCCCCTGTGCAGCGAGTTCTGCAGTCTCAGGTTGAAATGTGGTTTTAGCAGGAGTTAACTGGAGAATGAGTATTTACCTTCGGCTCAGCTTTTCTTCCTTGGCTGCAGTTTGGAAGTGTTGAAGGTTTCACCTCCCTGATGCAGAATGAAAATGAAAACAACAAGCTCCCCAATTGCTCGCTGAGGATAATCGGAATGGAACTTTATAGAAAATACAAATCCTTGAGGAGAAAATAACCCCGGACCTGCAGCTGAAAAACAAGGTCTGCAGGGTTATGGAGGATAAATCTCCCCCAAGCCGGGCATTCCTCTGGCCCCACATTCCCAACCAAAAGAAAAACCAAAAAACTCCATTTAATTGACCAAAATCCTGATTGTCTTTTCAGACACCCTTCTTGATGTGGTTGGAGATTGGAACCCTTTTGGAAAGCAACTTGACATTTCATAGCTTAGATATTTCCTCCATTGCTTTTGACTCTCGGGCCTCAATTATTTCCACCAGGAGAGCGTTTGCCAAGCGGATGAAATTGGAACCCGAGTGGATGTTATAAAATCCAGGTAGCTCCGGCCCCTGTGCGTGATGCTGCCTCGTGTGTTTTGCTCATTTGACTTCTCCTGACTCATTCCAAGGCTGAGCATGGCACGGGCTGTGCTCCACAGGGAACGGAGCTCCCTCAGCATCTCCGTGTTCCTGCACACACGTGGCCAGGTATTGGCTGGGGCTTGGTTCCCGAGCTGGAAAATTTCTTATGGTTTTTGCAGGGACAAATTATCCTTCCCGGCTGTGGAGGGAAAGGAGGGGAACCATCCTGTCCTTCAACAGTTTTTGATGGAAATTGTGCTCCTGTGCCAAACGATTGCTGAAAACATTTTTAAAGGACATTTATGGGGAAATTGTTGCAATTCTCTGGCTTTTTTGTGCCCTGTTTGATTCTGCATGGGGATGGAAAATGGTAAACTTTGAATTGACTGCAGCCACCCTGTTTTACAGCTTAGAAAAACACCTCGTGCTGTCCCACCTACGGGACACGACTGCACCAACAGAACTGGAGCTGCAGGAGCTCAGGAGTCTGAGAATTTGGCTCTGGTGGTGGTGCTCAGATATGACGGACTCTAAATTTACACCCCGAGGGGATCTTTACTTCTACCAGTGCTGAGCCTGGGACTGAAGGAGCTGAGGAATCATCTGGAGAGAAGGAAAAACCAGCTGAACTCTCTGCTAACTCTCAAAACAGGAGGTGACAGAGGATCCACTTCTCAGAGCAGCAGCTCTGTGCTATCCCCACCCCCTGACGATGCCAAACCGGTACTTAAATATAAAATGTAGCTCTAAATTCATTGCAGAGGATATTTAAGAAGCCAGTGGCATTGAATGGTTGTGTGGTTCCCACCAGCAGTGGGATGGGGACATCTGGGGACAAAGCTCATCCCACTCACCCAGGGATCCAAGAGATCCTGTTGCTGTGCATCCCCCCCAAAATCATCTGGAATAACCAGAGGCAGATGCCCTGAGGCAACTGTGGTTTGTTTGGATCTGGCAGAGCTGATTACAGGATTGATGGGCCCAGGGAGGAGCGAGATCTGTCCCCTCTCCTGGGGGACTCCAGCCAAAGGCACAGGGAGTGATTTGTCTCTGCCAGCACTCGAAACTTGAGGACGTTTCTGTAGGAAGTGACAGTGGCAAAACATCCTCTGGAGCATGTAAACAGTTTTTCCCTGTTGAGGATGGTCAAAATAAAAAGGGAGCTGTGTAAACATCTCCGGGCTGTCCCTGCTCCTCTCTCACTCCGAGCTGTGGAGCAGAAAGCTCCGCTCGGGAGCCAGAACATGCTGCAACTTCCTCCTGATCCACGATCCAGCACAAATACAAAACCAAATCATGTTTCCACGTAATCAATCCATGTTCTTAGAGAGGAAAAGAGCCCTTCACAGCCGAGTAGGAGACCTTGGAGTATAATAGAGCTCTCCAAGTGCACAGGTGTGCCAAAGTGCTTCACCAAGAGTGTGTGAGAAAGCATTCACATTGTTCCCAAACCATGGGAAAAACATATCCTGTTCCCATTTCTAAACTGTGCCATTCCTGAGGCTCTGTGCATTCTGTGCGTTGTCTCCTTGCAGCCATCCCTGCCTGGAGATGAACTTTCCCTGATTTCCGAGCATTGTGCTGTGCTCAGCCCAGCGCAGGTGTCCTTGTCCTGCTCCAACAGGGATCCACGGCTGTGCCAGACACAGCACTGGGGTCCTTCTTCTGGGTGCCTTGGATCAGGGTAAATAGAGGAAGACGCTTTTTTTTGCTGCTGTTGAGCTCTTCCCTGTCCCTTTCCCACGTGGATGCTTTGATGTGTGGGTTTTCCTGCGCTGTTCCTGAGCTGCAGAGAAGATCTTCAGACGGGGAGAGAGGGAAATGAGAACGAGCAGGATAAACTCTGATCGTAGGAAACTTGGATGTTGTGGTCACATTTCAATGAACAACATCAGGAGGGAAACAGAGAAGTGACTGTGGAGGAGAATGACAGACATTTATTGTTTAGTCGTCCTGAAGTGCTTTTATATTTTTGGCTAATGTGCGAGTGCATCAACAATTTCCACTTGAAATGTTTTGGAGCTACAAGTGGCTTTCCTTTTCATCAAGGAAAGGCTCGTGCAACTTTTTGATTGAAAGCGCCTCATAAAATAACAACAACCGGGAAGCAAAATACGGTTTTGCTCTCAGAATGTTAAAAATCTCTTAATTTTGACATTTCAACCAGACTGTGGGATGGACAACTCCTTCCTTTGTGCAGAGGACATCGGAATAGCAGCAAGGAGATTCCGCTTCAGAGTCATCCCAAAATACCCAGGAGCTTTCTGGCAGTCCAAGACTTGCCTTTCTTGATAAGAATAATAAATTTAGAGCGAAAGTATTGAAGCAGCATTTGAATTTGAACATGTGCTTTAAACCCCCTAAGTGGGATTTAAAGAGCCTTTATAACTTCAGATCAATTCACTGAGAGCTTCCAGCTCCTGAATTTCCCATAAGGAAAGCGAGGATACACCAGACAGGCAAAAAAACCTGGAGTTTTCACAATCTGCTTCAAGAATTGCTAACGTGGCATCTGAGCATCACAGGAGCTCCCAGCAGAACTGACGGGAGCTGAGCAAAGCCTGAGTTCAGGGCTGTTTTGTTGTTATCCAGATCCCATGGGAAGTCTCCTCTCAGCTGGAGGGCAGGGGCAGAGGCCAGGTGACATCCCCAGCAGCGGGGGGACAGATCCAGCACAGGGGGCTGAGCACCAGAGTGGCCTGGCAGGAGTTTTGATGGACTGCTGTGAGATCTGACAGCAGATTTATCGTAACCCGAGCCCCAGGTGGGGCCAGCAGAGAGCGGCTCTCCCTTCCTGCCTGAGGAAAACCTCCCAGCACTCAGCAGCCAGTCCTGGCCTGACTCGGGTTTCATCATTCAGATATTGAAGGCACAAGAAGTTCCAGCCTAGGCAGAGTTTATGGGAAGTTAAGGACACTCAAGTCATGAATTAATTCCCACCAACACCAGAACTTCCTTAATTTTTCATAGATTGCAAAAATATCATAGCAAATAAAACCTGGGTATGAATTGGAGCCCTTTTTGTGGAGCTGCTGGGGCAGGTGGTGGCATTACAGCTGATCCAAGTGATGTTTCTATATCACAGGACTTTTTTTTCCGGACACTGTTTTCCACTCCAAACCAGCAATTCTTTTTCTGTTGATCATTCACTTCCAGTGATCCAGTTGGGAACATACAGTGATAGAGCAGCCTGTGTTTGCAAACAGAAATCACTCGTTTGGACTGTCAGTTTTCAGACTACCATCACAAAATGCTGAAGAGCTGACCCTGGAAAGCAGAGTGATCGTGGTGATCACCACCATCACTGAATCCCAGACTGGTTTGGGTTGCAAAGGACTCTACAGATCATCTCACTCCAACCCCCTGCTGTGTGCAGGGACACCTTCCACTGTCCCAGGGTGCTCCAAGCCCCGTCCAACCTGGCTTTGAACAGTTCCAGGAATGTTCGATTTTTCAGGACAGCTCTGCAGATGGAAGATCCCCCATTCCCAGGCTTTACCCCCGAATGAGCCCAGGCTTAGGAAAGGGGTTTTTGCTGCAAGGACAATTGTTACAAACCCTGGGGACAACTGAGAGCAGAGGGCTCGGTGTCCCCTCGGAGCAGAGCTCAAACCCCTTGTCTCTACAGCCCCAGAGCATCCACCAGCAGCCACCCTGCAGGTAACTCCCTGCCTTGGGAGGCACCAGGATCCCAATTCCTCTGGCTGGAGTCGGTGGCAGCAGAGCTGACGTTTTTCAGCTCCCCCTCCCGAGGGAGCAGCAGAGGGGCAGGGAAGGGGGGCAGGACCGAGCCCCACCCCTGGCACCGTCAGTGAAAACAGGGAAGTGCTTTGTCCCCATGACCCTGTTTTCAACCACAGGGCCGGCACAGGCATTGC
The DNA here is from genome assembly GCA_013397775.1 of Eulacestoma nigropectus. NCBI lineage: Eukaryota > Metazoa > Chordata > Aves > Passeriformes > Eulacestoma > Eulacestoma nigropectus. The sequence continues at coordinate 98,714 of VZTE01003528.1, forward strand.
ACAACGAGCCTTTTAAAAATAAAACTTCTTTAAAAACACTCTTTTTTTTTTCCTTTTCTTCTACGTTATGAGAGGCTAAGTGAAAGCAGCAATTTTTTTTTGCCGTATTTTGCTTTAAACCAATGAAACTTAATGTTTATAGCAGTGCAGGAGCTGGAAACCCAACTTAAGAAACACTTAATGTTTAGATCTACTTTGTGGTTGGAAAAAACAACTTTTTAAACGCTCCAGCAAGTGGAAACAGCCACCCCTTGTAAACAAATCTTTAGCATTAAGATATTTCTTAGCAGCGGAAAACCTTAAGTGCAGGGAGACGCATTTGTGAGGCATTTCAAAGTGATCAGAGGCTGCTGGCAGGGCCACGCTCTGTCAGCAGGGACATCAATGATCAATGCAGATGAAAGAGTTTCCATCCAGGATGCTTGCTGGATGTTTGTTTCCCAGTCCTGTACTGTATTACACACATCACTCGCATCCACCTCGGGCTCCGCTTCAAGCCCACGTTACCCCAGTTTTGTGTTTTAGGGTCAGGGAAGTTAAACCAACACAAACAGCGAGGAGTCGGGCAGCAGAACGAGAAATGTTGGTTGTTTTCTGCAAGTACAGTAAAATTTCCCAGCCGCGAGATAAAGCCTGCCAGCTATTCCCGCGGTGACCTCGGAAAAATAATACAACAACCTGCTCGGGCCGTGTTTTGCCTCCAAAACCTCGTTTCAACCCTGGTCATGTGCTCTGGAGCTGCCTCCCTGCCCGTGGGTTGAAGTGTCCCTGAGCTCAGCTGTGTATGGGAAGTTTTTTTTCCCAAAGGAAGAGTGGAAGTCCCACCAGGAGACAATTAAATGCATCCGGCTAGCTGCTGGCAGGGAAGTGGCAGGGATGGACTCAGAGGTGTTTTCCATCCTTTGGGCTGTAAATCTGCTGCCTGGATGGGGCAGTGCCACTTCCCTGGGGAACGTTCCAGTTGGGACCAGCTGGGATGGGGCAGCACCCAGGGCTCCCTCCTGCTGTCCCACCACGCCATGGGTGAGGGGAGATTGGTGTCCTCTTCTCCCAAAAGCGGCCAAAAACTGGGAAAAGCTCCCGTCGAGGTGGGAATCTTTGCACAGCCACCACTCACAGAATCACCCAAAAACTGGGAAAAGCTCCCGCTGAGGTGGGAATTTTGCACAGCCACCACTCCCAGAATCACCCAAAAACTGGGAAAAGCTCCCGCTGAGGTGGGAATTTTGCACAGCCACCACTCCCAGAATCACCCAAAAACTGGGAAAAGCTCCCGCTGAGGTGGGAATTTTGCACAGCCACCACTCCCAGAATCACCCAAAAACTGGGAAAAGCTCCCGCTGAGGTGGGAATTTTGCACAGCCACCACTCCCAGAATCACCCAAAAACTGGGAAAAGCTCCCGCTGAGGTGGGAATTTTGCACAGCCACCACTCCCAGTCATGGGAAGAGGTGGGATTTAGGAAGTGTAGTCCCACCACCAAAGGGATGCTGTGGCAGCGAGATGCCCGCGTGTCCCTCACCCCAAACGAGGAGCCCCGGTGCCAACCGCTGCTGGTGAGGCTGGGAGCAAAGCCGGTGTCCAGCACTCTGCTCCTGCTGGGTCATTTCCTTCGAAACAATTGGAGCTTTGATCCCGTTCTGTGAGCCAGGACCCGCCGCTGTTCTCACTGGGCGCCCTCGGCAGGGCTAAAAAAAAACCCCTCAGGCACCAACAATGAGCGCGGAGAAGCCGCTGCCGCTGACTCAGCCCCTGCCCCAGGTTAGGTAATTTCCTTGCATAAATCTCTTTTCAAGGAGGGCTTTAAGCAGACTTTAACCAGGACCAGACTTCTCTCGCCTGGATTTGATCCTGAGGAAATACCTGATAATAAACAAATACTTTGCTGGGATCCTCAGCCTTGCCAGGAATGACAGTTGATTTAAAAATCACTTTTTTTTTTTTTTTCCATTTTTTCCCTTCTGTTTTCTCACTTTATCCTTTAAAAAAACCCCCCAAAACTCCAAGGAAATTGTAACCATCCAGGGCTAGGGAGGTGTTGCAGAACAAACAAGCCCCGGCAAGGGCAGCATCCGTGGTGGGATCTCATTTCAGTGCTGCGTGTCCTCACCTCCCAAACACCTCCACTGCTGCGATTCCTTGCCTCATTTAAGGTTTCCATTTGGATTTGGACCAGCATTTGGACATTTCCAGGATCTTTTTAAAGACAGCAAGACTCATCCAGCTTCAGTGATGCATCCTGTGGGAAGCTTGGGTATCTGGGGCTATGCCTTGGCTGCCCTTGAGTCTGATTTTCTAAGAAAATATGTCTGAAAATCAAATTCAAGGTGTGCAAAGGGCTTTTACATCCTTATCAGCTTGGCAGAGTGCTCCGTGTGTGATTCCAGTTTGTCTCCCTAAATTCCCCCAGCAATTTCCCATGGAAAAAGGCAAATTTCCCGCCCCAAACCTGTCCCAGCTCACTCCCACACCAGCCAGTTTCAGGGATGGATTGAGTTGTTATTGACCCCATTATTTGTGCTGCTGTTGCACTTTGTAAATTCTCAGAATCTGACACTAAATAGGCTTGGGATTACAACCATAATGGCCCAATAATTCATGGAAAAACTGTTTATATTCGGTGGCCAGCAAGGAAGAGCTGAGAAGAAGGAAATACGAGGTGCAGGGCTTGTGCCCCTCATTCCAGTCCTGCTCCAGCTCCTCTCAGGTCATGTCCCTCAAGCAGATGAGGAAGGGTTCTGCCATAGGTGAGGTATCCATGGACATGAGGATGTGTGGGATTTTTGCATCCCTCAAGACTTCTCCTGGCTTGAAAAAGCTTCAGCCAAGCTCTGAAAGAATGACTGTGCCTCTGCCATGAGGCATAAAGGTATCAGTGCCTTCTGGTTCTGCAATTCTTGGGGTCTTTTATGTTCCTTTTTTCTGGTGATATAAGGTAAAGGTTACTATTTTTTTTATCCATAGTTTAGGGATTTTCTGAGGAGAGAGGGGCCATTCTCTGGACCTCATGTGAGAGCTGCTGATGTTCATGACCCTCTTGGAAAAGCAGATTCTTGCAAAAGAGCCTCCACCGGGATCAGCCAAACAGTTCAGGAACTTGTTCTGGGATACCTGAATTGTGTCTCGTGCAGTCGTGTCCATCAGCAAGGCACAGCTGACGTCACCTGCCAGGAACTCAGCCTTCATCTGCAGATCAGAAAATTGCCTAAATCTCTGATTTAATTGAGTCAAGTTTTGAGTTCTGACTTCCTGTGCTTAACCCTTGGATCACTCCTGGCGTTTCATGTCACAGCCGTGGCCGTGTCGGTGTCTGGGAGATAATGTTTCCTCCAACAAATGATTTATTATTCTCTCTAAGGGATTAACAGAGGTGTTTAAACCCCTGTGGTTGTATCTGCTTTGAGGATTAGGGGGATTTTGGAGCAGTGATATCACTGGGCTTCAATGCAATTTATGTGGTGGTAAAAGGAGGTGAAACGGGGAGGTGATGTCAGCGCGATGGTTGGGGTGGGTGGGGGTGTTGGGTCTGTCTGAGTCCTGTCCAGAAGTGATCCCACTATCAGGGATGAGGAACTGGACTCTCTTTGATTTCAATCAAGCTCCCTTTATAAATATCCACACCAGTGCCTTGAAATTCACTGGAGTTTGCAAGTTGTTCACACTGGATGGGAGTGGTAAAACCTCCCTGACACGAACTCTGGTAGGTTTCCATCAGAGATCCAGCCTTTGATTTGCCTCTGTCAAAAAATATAAACCCCACATTTCTGAGACCAATTTAATTCCCAACAGTATTCATGTATCTAAGAGGTTTCCCTGACAGTACATAAAATTAAAAGAAGAATCATTTAGGAAAAAACATATCAGTAATGTAATCCCTCATTTGGGCCTGTGCCTCAATTACATCGATTTCATTCTGACTTTCTGCCCAGGTTCCAGTGGAAAACTCCTTTTTTTTCTCCATTTAAAAAAAACCCCACTTCTTTCCCTGCAAACAACCAAAGCAGCAGAGCTTTTCTTTCTCTCTCCCTGTTTTATCCAACTATGGGCACCATGTTTTTTGCTTAATTCCCTTTCTCTCCTAATCTGGTTTTATACCTTCTGGTGGGGACAAAGATGCTCTTGGTGATGTTTTATGTTGATCACAGCCAATTCCGGATGGTTTTTTCCCCTTTCTTTGCTCACCAAAGCTCTGGGCTCAAACGTGTTGGTTTAGGAGTTGTTTGCAGGTATGGCCAGGTCTTTCCTTCCCCTAAATCAATGCTGAGTTCAAAATAAAGTTTGTGCTTTTGAATTTTGCCTCTTAGATGTCACCACGACTCTCAACAACTGCTTTGCTCCCTGAGCAAGCGAACACCCAGGTTTAAAAGAACAACCACTTGCATTTCTTCTTTAATGCTTCCAAAATGAAAAAAAAAAAGCCATGTTTAGATTGATTACTATGGATGTCTCCCATAATCATTAAAAGCAGTTTGAAAGCCAAGAAAGCTCTAAGTAATTGCTGCAGGGTTGCCAGGTCTTGTCTGTGCTGAGTGAGAGCAGAGGAGTGCTCGGGGTGCCTGCGCTGGGTGATCTGAGCAGAGCTCGGAGGTGCTGCGAGGAAAAGCTCCACCACACCCTTTCATCCCCTCCAAAACAAATATGAAAGCAAGAAGAAGTGGATGTCTTTGCTATTGCTTTTCATTGTGCCTTTTTGAAGATGTGATATATGAAGATTTCCTGTAATTACACGTAATGGCTGGGGGGGAAACGGGGGGGAAGACAGCGAATGAAAGTCAGAGAAATTAATTCATTTAAATCTGTCACTAAGGCTTTCACAAGCCAACCTGTAAATAACTCCACAGTTGAAGCAACTTTGTTTGCATAACTCAGCTCAAACCCCACAAAGCTGAGGGACCCAGTGTTTTTCCCCTCACCCCTTGCACATGAAGGGCTATTTGAGCCACTGACAGTCTGTAAAGCTGCCTCTGTGGCACAGCACCAGAGCTGAGGGGATGAAACAGCTCCCCGTGCCAGCACACGGGCCTAAAATTAGCACCAAAGAGATCGGACTCTCGAGTGCTTCATTCCCTTTTTTCCTCTCACAACAGGGCTGGATTTTTGGCTGCTGAGCACCAGTTAATAACATCAGCCTGTGGCTCCCGGGCCGTTTCACAAGGCGGAGCGGAGCACCTTCCCTTCAGGAGATGAATAATCACAGCCCTCCCTCCTCCCTCCCAGCACCTCCACCTCAATTATCCCACTGGGGTGGCTGGATGGGGTTGTTCAGGAGCCAGCGGACTTTGAGCTTTGCCATAATCATCTGCAGACGGCAGGAGAATGTGAGTGTGAGAGAGGCAGTGGCTCCCTGGCACCCGCCCAGGAGCCCCCGCGGGGCCGCGTTGATCGCGTGGAGCGTTGGGGGTGGCAGTGCCACCGTGGACGGGCTTGGGGCACCTCACGGGCCACGTCCCACCTTTCCCTCCTGCGTGAGAGCAGGGATGGTTCTGCTGTTGCTCCTGGTGGGAAAGGGTGGGGAGGGCTCAGCAGGAGCAGATCCCAGGGCCCCGCGCGTGGCTGGGCAGTGCACTGGCATTCCCCTGCCACCCTGGGCCATGCAGAGGGGTGGGCACCTCCAGACACTGCTGCCACCCATCCTGATAAGCTGTTTGAGGTTGGATGGCTCCTCTGCAAGCCCATCTCTTTGCTCTCCATGTATATCATGGACACGACCCCCAGGCGCGGGATCCAGCCCATGGACAAGCGCGGGAGCTCCCTGAGGAGCAGAGCCTGTCCTGTCCCTGGGGGATATGGGAAACCTGTGGGATCTGGGTCCTACGGGCTCTCCAGCACCTTCTGATCTTCACACAGGTTGTGCTTGGTGCCTTCAGAAGGTGGAAACACAAACATCAGCTGATGACTTCAATGATCCTTGTGGGTCCCTTCCAGCTCAGGATGTTCCATGATTTTGTGGTGGAGCGTCCGTCAGAGCAAGGCAAGCCCTCAGCAAAGAGGTAACTTTGGGGTCGAGGAAAATGCAGTCCAGAGAACAGGAGAAATGGAAGGACAGAGGCAAAGTGCCACTGATTTTTCACTGCTGCTTTGAAGGGCTCCAGCATCAATTGCCCTTTCACAGCAGGATTTCAAAAAATCATCACAGGAAGTTCAGGTAGGTTCTGGAGGAACAGCCAGAGCCAATTTCTCTCGTACTGATCCCCTGGAAAATACCGCTAATGCTGCATGTCCTGGGAGACTGAGCTGGTCCCAACTGGCCCAGCTTGTCTGGAGGTGTTTCTGCAAGCCCGACCTATTAATTTTTGTTTATTTGTTTGTTTATTGTTATTTCACAACAAATCCTTCCCTGTCTCCCACGACAATGAGGCATTTGGCCAGGCAGCACACAGGGAATGGAGAAATTCCGTGACATTGCTTTTCAGGTGGGCCAGGCAGAGGTTCTTCACTGTCAGTTTTTCACTTTATTGGATATCATCAGAAAAAAATAGCAGGAGAAATTATAATCCAACCGAAGCCCAGCCCAACAGCAGCAAAATTCCACATATCCAGGGTGTCCGGTAGATTGAGGAGAAGAAGCCAAAGGCCCTTTTTGCTTTAGTGAACATTTTCTGAATCTCTAAATCTCTTGGAACTTTTCAATCCCAGAATAACTCCTGAAGTACAGGGACGCTTCTCTTCTCCATCTCATCAACAATTCCAAGCACAGATTCGTTCTGGGGAAATCTGAGAGGCTGCCTCAGGTTCAGATAAGTGATGGGGAGTTGGCATCTTTGTCCTGCTAAATTCATCCTCCAAACTCAACTCAGCCAAGGAGACCCCATAAATTTTGATGGGGCTGATGAGAACCAGGGGATGTTTCATAGGAGGAGGAATTCTGACTCCAACATTTCGCCTCCAGGTCAGACAGAGCAGTGTCATAACACAAGAATAGTCCTAAAATTTTCCATCATTTAAGGATGGTGTCAGCTCTACTCAAATAGGAATAAACTTTTTAGGGTTTTTTTTTTCGTGTGTCCTAAATAAGTTTGACCAAATCTATGCTTTGGCATCAGCAACGCTGCACTCACTGCAAGATGATTTCTGCCGATAACACTCTAAAATCTTCCCCACATAAAATCTTCCGAAGTTTTGACTTTTAATGGAAAAAAAAAGCCACCATATTCTTAAATTTATTAAGAGATTCCTGAATTTCTGACTGGCTTTTCACAGGGGTTAAAGGTTGATCAATATTTTAGACAACCTAAAGCCCATTTCAGCTTGAGTGCATTTGGAATGACGAGGTCCAGAGTTAATGTGGGGTGAGGGTGCAGGCTGGAAAGCTGCAAGTGAAGTTCAGCTCGTTATTACAGGGCTGAAAATATATGGAGGGCAAATCTATCATATTCATTTTCCACATGATTTCAAAGGGAAAAAAAAAAAAAAA
>VZTE01003528.1:117799-159099 GCA_013397775.1 Eulacestoma nigropectus
AGGCAGCAAGTGTCAGTCCTGGGGACACAGAGGTTTTTTGGGAAGGCGCATCCCAAGCAGAAATCCCTGCAGCTTTCCAGGGCTCTGTGGAGCCTCCAGTTGCATAACCCCGACAGTCTGTGCTGGAAAGCGCCTCAAATTCCCCCTCTGCTAAACACAAAGCATCAATGACCTCAGTCCTTGGCCGTCCCATCCATCTCCAGCAGCAAATGTTAGAGGGAAGAGCATCTCGGAACCCCTCCCGTAATTTATGAACTACCACAGCTGATTTTACAACTACTAAAATACAGCAAAGCTCCAACCAACAGCTGGGTGAGCTGACTGAGTGCGGAATGGGAGCCAAAAGTAGGAGACACATGGATTGGGGCTGAGGTGAGCATGAGGCCGAGGTTGAGCTGCAGTCCTGCAGCGCAGATTTGAAGGCTGACACATTTATGCTGAATTTCACCAGCTGAGAGTCTGGTGCTGTGGGTTTTTTACAGCCACCAGTGTTGATAGAATCAGGTCTCTGATAAGAAGTGGGCGCTTCGTGTCTTTGTTCATTGGAACTGGAAAGAAAGAGCTGACCACTCTGGAAAAATTCTGTGGAGTCTGGTAGAAATGGGACTGAGCTGCCATGGAAATTTAATAGAGTCATATGCAGAAATTACTGTAAATAGTTGTAGAATTTAATAAGTGCTTTTATGCTTCCTGTTGGGTTATTTTTAACACTCTGGTAGAATTCCATAGTGGGATATGGTTATGTATTAAATTTTAACAGTTGTTTAAAAAAAGAAGCTGTTGAACAGTATCATTTTCTATTAGGTTATACGGGATGCCTCCATCAGGAGTGATTTTCTGCTTCCAAACAAAGCCTGAACAGATTTGAACACTGTACACGAGCAAAATAATCCCAGCTCAGGGAAGATATTAATGAAATCCAGGCTGCAAATATGTGCAGGAAGCTGCTGTAATGTTTCTATTTCCAACTTCAGTTCACACAGGTGAATTGAAGAGCAAACTAAGGTTCACCACATCCTAATTGTATTTGGGGGCACTGTCAAACCCCTGAACTCCGAGATTTCCCTTAAGGAAATCTTTTTGATTCCTATCTTCTTTTGTGATCAAGGAGAAGTTTTCCTGCAATTTGAGCAGGCTGGATACATTTCATGCCATTTTTAATCTAACCCAGTGTGGTCCAGATGAAAATCCTTCATGAAGTTCAGTGATGAAGATGGATAATCTTGCATCCTGTAGGATTTATCCTCCAGGGAAACATCTGAGTCCCCTGTGAAGATGTCCATTGCTTCTCTCCTGTGGTTGTGTGATTAATCACTGTGGTTTCTGCAGGACTAACGTGGTCATGTCTCATTAGCTCCCCTTGGCCACCACTCATTCATTAGTCAGGCATCATCAGACCAGCTCTGCTTCTAAGGACCGCCAGAGGTTTGCACAAATCCTGCCCAATTTTTCCCCGAGTGCTTGGGAATGATGGTGGAGTTCAAGTCCCGCTGGGAAAGGGGTGAATTGTTCCCTTCACGCTCAGGAGCCAAGATGAAGAAACACCGAGGAGGATGTGGTCAGCTGCAAGGGTCATGTGAGCTGGTCCCAGTGTTTGGGTGGGTGAATTCCGGCAGGATTTAGGCAGGAGAATATTTGCTGATGAAAGAGGAAAACTGAGGAGAAGATCTCTCAGGTGAGGGTCTCACCACACCTCCAAGGCGTCACCACGCTGTCCCCAAGCCTCGATACATCAGGAGCTGAGCGTCTCCCCCATGGGAACTTCAATTTTGGGATCTGAACTTCTGAGTTGGCTCCTTCCAGCCATTCCCTGACCGTGCTCATGTGCCACGGGCAGGTTTGGTGCCTGAGCTGGAGGTCCTCTAGGCTGGAAAGGAAAGGGCATCACGTGAGGGATGGGCAAGTGCAGGGATCTGTATCCAGAGTCTCGACTTTTCCGGGGAGCTGCTCCGGTGCCATGGGCCATGCAGACATTTTTCCTGCTGCAGATCTGTCTCCATTCATTTCTCATGTCGGGCCTATTCCTTCTGACTCCACTTCCTTATCTAAACACGTTGCGTACTGACGAATCCAGACAGGGTGTTCTCTTTAGCTCCAGAAGGAAAGGCTCATGAAATGTGTTGCCAGTCGAAATCATTCCATGACTTGCCTACTTTTCAATTGAACTGCAGGAATATCAACAAACACAATGGCAATTCCTTTCCAAGTCCATCTCCTTCAGCCAGTCTTTAACCCACTTATCAAACACTTGTTATTACAGAAATAATCAGGAGAAGAAAATACACCAGTGCTGAATCAACACTTCTGGGCTTTTTTTGCCCAATTTTCTTCCTTTTTTTTTTTTTTTTTTTTTTTTTTTTTTGTACTTGTGTAACTCCCTTGGTTTCTGTTGGACACACACCAGCCTGGAATTGCAAAAACACAGCTGGCTAAATCCATCACATCTCATTACAGGTTATCAATTCTCCCGTGCAATAAACACATCTGACAATTAGCAGGGAATTGATGAGTGACTCAGTTTGGGCTTTGCCATTTACAGGAGATTTTTTTTTTTCCTGTTTTGTGCCTAACAGAGAAGTTTGCAATACAGGCTCGATTTGCAGAAAATGCAAAATGCTGCTAAAGCCATTAGCATTTCTTATAACCAAAATGACAAATGGTCTTTACATTAATCTCAAATAACTTCTTTAAAGCAAGGATCAGGAAAGAATTTTCCTCAGAAGGATATTGCTGCTCAAATGGAGAGGGGCTTTCTCACCTTCTGCGGGATTGATGGGCTTGAAAAAAAACCATTGGTCTGACTTCCTTTGCTGATTCTTCTGCTAAAAAAAATCATAATATTGCAGAGTCTGCATAGACAAAAGACTGAACCACGCTGTGACTCAGAGTGTCCAGTAAACCCTTTGGAGTAATAGTGCAGTAATTCAGATTGAACTTGTTCAGCTCCCTACCTTGCTGCAATTAAAGTGGGCTATTGTGGCCAGCTGGCTTTTGTCAATTCCAGCTCTTTAGTTGGTGGGAGGAGAGCTGCCAATGCCAATCACAGCTCTAGAAAAGTCTGGAAATAAGGGCTGAAGGAGATTTTTGAGGAGGAAACTGTTTGTTCCCTCTCCCCCAAGGTGAGATCTCTGCTCTCCAATCCCCAGGACCCGAGCAGTCCCAGGTGCCCTGTCAGGCACCAGCTCCCTGCAGCATTTCTCCCGTTAGGATTTATAAAAAGCTGGATCAGCCTCACTCTAAAAAATGTCCATTTATCAAGAAAAACATGAGGTACTTTCAGTGCAGCTCCACCACACCGGCCAGGCAACTTTGCTTTCTTCAATGTTCATAGAAAATGGGGCTGATCAGAGGAAGAAACCTCTTCCTTTTTCATTTTTTAGTACATCAATGTGTTCTTGATCCCAAAATTGGTCTCATTTACTCACTGAAATCACAGTGAGTTCTGTCACAGAACTCGAGTTTTTCTGTTTGTTTCTATGGGTTTGGGCTGGTTTGGGGTTTTTTTGTGGGTATTTTTTCTAATCAAGAGGTGTTTTCTCTTCATGCAAGCTGAATATTTTTCCACTGGCAATCTTGTCCTAACTTTGCTTTTCAAGTGCATTTTTCCCTTTGTTCTGGTGCCCTCTGTCCCCAGATGGGGCAAGGATTCATTGTGGCCGTGGAAGAGAAGGGTACAGGTGACACTGAAGAAAGAAAACGGCAAAAGGAGCAGATTTGGTCTGACCAGCAGCATGAAAATGCCCCACACATCCATCAGTGAGTGAGAAAGTTTTATTTGGCACATCTCCCAGTCCAAAATTCAGGTGGGCTGGGATTGGCTGGGGTTTTTTGCCTGTGCTTTGGAAGAAGAGCAGTTTAAGATTACGGAGGTTTGCTGATCACGGTGTAAGAAGGGAATATTCAATCAGAGTGAGGGTCAGAGCGGTGCTGCCACACCTGGGCAGGCACAGGGGGTCAGGTCTGGTCATGAAGCTCGAGCTGGAGCTTTAGGGTGTCGCTGTGGGAGATAAAAAGTCACTGCCTCTGCTCATCAGTGCTGAACCTGAAGGAATGTGCTGGTTCTCCTTGAGACTTCAGGGTGTGTTTCACACTCCAGGCAGGAGATGCAGCCCCCTTTCCCCACGAATTCCCATCCCTGGAAGAGTCCTTTCCCCACGGATTCCCATCCCTGGAAGAGTTCAAGGCCAGGCTGGATGGGGTCCTGAGCAGCCTGATCCAGTCAGGTCATCCCTTCCAGGGGCAGGGGTTGGAACAAGGGGGTGTTTCCAACCCAAACCATTCCACGATTATTCCCACATATCTAAGCCTGGTCTGTGCTTCCTGCAAGGTGACATTCAGCACACAGAAGCTTCAAACAGGATGCCTTGGTTTGCATTTGCCACAGATGCAGAAAACCTGGGGGAAAAAAGCACGTGTGGAGATTTCCTACAGCTCAGCTGATGCACTCGTTAAATCCCAGGAACATGAAATCTCTTCCTGGCAAATGAACTCCAGCTCTCCCTGGGCTGGCAGGGCTTTAGCAGAACACAACGGCACTTCAGAGCACTTAGTGAGGGTTCATTAAAAGATAGATCCAAATTATATCATGCAGGAAGTACGTAGGATGGAACAAAGAGGAGTGGGTGAAAAGCAGAGGTTCCCAATTCAATGTGTTTTGGGAAAATCATCTCCAGGTTCCAATAACCGTGTCAGCTGAATCGTTTGAGCTGCTTTTGTGTGCAAAATCATGCAGGAAATCCCAACAAAGCAGAATTTCTCGTAAGACTTCTGGTGCATCAGCCCTGTGGGCCGAGCCAGAAGGAAACCACAAAAACAACTGCTCTCTTTGCTGCATGGCTACTGCGAGTCCCAGGTGGAAGCTGAAGATGAAATGTGTGTGTGAGAGTGTCCAAACACTGCAGGGCTTTCCAAAACCCTCCCTTTGGATGGAGAAACAAGCACATGACCAGGGGCAGAGGGTCCATCTCTAAATTGTGCATTGTTCTCTCATCAGCTTGGCTGGAACTGGCCCAGTGACTTCATTTATTTAAGAATATTTTCAAGCATTTCCTATAGGCCTCGGATCAGGTATTGCTTTGGAACATCTTTAAGGAAACTTTAGAGCTTTTATACACTTTCCTGAACAATGGGTTCGTTTCTTCGTTGTTGCTGTGAAATGGGTTTCTGCTGAACCAGAAATGTATAAACAGTGAGAAAAATTGGCTCTAAAAGGTCTTTAAAGGTAATTTATATTCAAGGCTCAGTTAAGGGGTTGGATCGTCCTATCCTTACCTTTTGGAGGACCATAATAACGAAGGTAAAAGACCAACAACAGTAATACAAGAGGCATGTTTAAGTCAACACTAAATGCTATTGGTGTTTTCTGAGTGTTCGGTGAACATAAGTTAACAGCTGGACTCGATGGTCTTAAAGCTCTTTTGCAGCTAAAGGATTCTCTGATTTTCAGGGCTCGCTCTCTCTTATGGGACTGTCTCAAAAAGTCACAGCCTCCCCCTCCTGGGTGGTTTCTGCGCACCCTTGAGGTTTTCCCATCACCAAGGAGGGAAACCTCACCCATCGACCTCATGGATTCTCTGTCCCAGGGGAAAGCAGAGAGGGCAACATCAAAACCCTCAATTCTCCTGCCTGTGGTGCTCCCTCGATGTGAGGAGGCTGAGGGCACCCAGAGCTCCCAGCAAGGCGTCTCAGCACCACAATTTCCCATTTTTGCAGTCACTTTGCCCTTTGCTGAATCCTGGGGAAGTCCTTGGCAAGCGAGCACAACACCCTGGAAGAGTTTTTGGCAAAAGCTCCAGCAGAAGAGTTAAATTGTTGGGAGTGAAAGATGTTCTAATTTGCCCACTACTTCTTTAGCTGGCGGGGTTTCCAGCTAGGAAATGTTCTCAGTAGAAATGCAACAAATTATATATTTTTTTATTATTATTATTTCCTGAAATCCTATCGAGAAATAATTTTCTCAGATTTCCCCAGCAGTGTTCGTTATTCTATTTTCACTGGATTATGAAAAAGAGAGATGCCTGCAATTTCTGGTTTCTTTAGGGGCGAATTTCATCTCTTTTGCAAAGTTTATGAACCACCCAAGTCTGTTTTAAGTCCTACCCCATAGTTTTTAAAAAATTTAATAGTTTTCATCTTGAAGCAAAATTTCTTGGAGAGAGGAACCAAAACCAAAAAAAATTCAAAACAAAATAAAAAAAAAATCTCAAACATGGGAGGAAAAATGAATAAGGAAAAAGAGCTTTTCATGGATGAAAAGCGAGGAAGCAGCACGAAAATTGCAGAGGGTTAAAAAAAAGTCTTCATGCCAAGGATCTTTCTTGTCTTGTTGTCTTCCTCTGCAAAATCTCCAGAAAACTGCTGGCACTACATGAAACTCGCCGTGAGGCCGCGGCCGAAAGCGCCGAGGCCCTGCTGAAATTGAAGTCCCGCTCGAGTTTTTTTTTTCCAGGGTTTGTGAGAGCGATTTCCCTTCCACCTGCTGAGCAAACAGGATAGCAGTAAAATATTTCCTCTGAGTGACTCACAAATCTGTCGGAGGTGATGAGGCCCGGTGGGAGCTGGATGATGTCTTAAATAACGATTTGCTTTTCTCCTCCTGGCAAGCGGCGCTCGCCGGGCTGGTAACACGAGCTGCGTTCCCAGGCTGTGCAAAAGGGACCCAGGGAATGTTCTCTCGCTGGTTGTTTCGCTCTCAGGTTTCCAGCAGGCCTCTGCAGCGCGGTGGGATTTGAGACGCATGAAAGAAAAAGGGGGAAATTTCAGGAGTTTAGTCACGTGCTGGTTTTAAAACCTGAAAAATTGTCTAATAGCCCGAAATTCCTGCTAGGAATGGGCTCTGCTGCATGGAACACGGGGTTTATCTGCTCAAAAGTTATTTTAGTGGGGTTTTTTTTCAATGTCAATGTATTGAAGGATGAAGGCTCCACAGCTCTGGGAGCAGGCACCTCCCTACTGCTGGTCTGGCCTGTTGGAACTACGTGCTCCAATCCATTCCCAAAGGGAAAATCAAGGGTTTGTGTGGCCCAGCACAGCTCATTCCATGTCATTCTTGGGGTAGCTCTTCACTGACTGTCAGACATGGCTGCTCCTCCCCCTGACAGCCAGAAATCCAGGAGGCTCCAACAAATCTCACCCGGAGCCCTCTTTATTTTTATTTCACTTCCATGAAGGCAAGACACCAACGGAAGATTAAAGTGAATTATTGTGTGCTATGGGTTTCGGAAACATCCTTGTGCTTCCTTCCTAGGTCATGCTCAGCCCCGTGGGTTGGGAGTGCAGGCTCTGCTCCCATTCCCAGCCCGGGCCCTTCCCATTCCCATCGCTGCTCTTCCCAACATCCGACCGAACGTGTCTCCCGGTGCGTTTCCAAGGGGAAATGATTAACTCCAGCCATCTATAGAAAGAAATTCTTCCTATTTAAAGACGCTCCTGACGAAGCCGAGTGGGAAAAAATGGCCGCAATTAAAATAGGCTGCGCTTTTTCCAGGAATGTTTTAGTGTTTTCCGTGAAGGATAAAGAGAAGTTTCTGCAGGAGAACATCTGCCATCTTGCTCCCAATAATTGCTTTTGAAATTAATATATGCACTGCTTCCCCACTTGAAATTAAATCCCGTGTATCCAATGGAAATATTGATTTCTGAATAGTCGGAGTGCAAAATTAAAGCATAAACTGGGGGTGTAGTGAATTAAAGAAAAGGGATATTCAGTTACACAGTAATTAATATTTGGGCTTGTATTTAACTGTTGATTTGAAAACAAGGTGACACCTGAACAGTCAGGCTGAAAACCATTTGGGTTTATTTTCTTTTGTTTCAGAACTGTATTGAAGACTGAAACGTTTACATCCTTCTCACTTTCCACTCCTGCTGAAGATTTTAAACCAAGGTTAAAGAAGAGAAGAAACGGCATAAGCAAATTTCAGGGGGCAAGATTAATTACAAGGCATCTGTAGATTTTTTTCCCACTCTCTAATAATTTACCCTGGAATATTTCGATGTTGTTTTCCCTGTGCCAGCAGATTCTCACTGAATTTACCCAAAGAATCTGAGTTCTTAACTCACCGCTGGCCTCAAGCTGGAGGCTGCCTCCAAAGCCAAATGGAACCAGTCCTTTGCCAGTGGGGTCATGTTTGTTAACGAACGTCACCACTGAGATCCTCGTTTTTCTTTTCCTGAGTCACCATTTTGCCCATGCCATAGCCTGGGACTCGATGATCTCAAAGATTCTTTTCCAACCTAGTTAATCCTGGGATTCTGTGATAACACCTCCAGGAGGGGTTTTTTCAGGCATCTGCTTGGGGGCTATTCAGGGGAAAGCCTCCAAATCCACAGCAGGAGGTTTCAAGGTTAATTCCCCGACCTGAGGCACTTGGAAATTTGGTGTGAGGGATGAAGCTGTTCCCATTCACATGCAGAAAAACTTTTATCTCCCTAGAAACAAAAAGAAATGCTTTCAGTTTGCGTATTTCCAGCTTCCATGGCATGGAAGGCAAATGGAGGGGGGAAAGGGGAAAATTGAATGAATTCCTACCAGGAACAGCATCCAGAGCTAAAGCTGTCAGGCTCTGGGCTGGGGAGGATGCTCCAGCTGACAAGTGAGGCTGCAGAACTACGAAGATTTATTGTGCTCCAAAATAATTCCTGTGCTTGCTGAGCAGAACTGCTGCCCTGGAGTAGCTGCGCTCAGAAAATATTTTCCATCGTGAACTCCAAGTCCCTTTTCATGCCCAGATTCCATCAGAACAAAGAGCCCCAGGATTTACGTGCCTGTCACTTACCTTGGGGGATGATCTGAGTGCCCGAGGCACAGGTTTTGTGCAGACAAGAGTGAAGGGGTGCAGGGAAATTGAGGGAGTTGAGGACTGGCCCATCCTCAGGAGAGCGGGGATGCCCAGGTGTGGCTGATGTTGCCCCAGGCCTGGTCTGGTGTAAGAGCAGAGCAAGGCCATGTCTCTCTCAGGGCTAACTGTGCCCAAGCTCAACCCTTCCAGGTTTTTTTCAGACAATTAAAGGCATTTTCAGCAATGTTACATCGCTTCCTCGACTTGATAACAGCCTAAACCCAGCAGATTTTGAGTAATGATAGGGAAATTTAAAGTCCTCATTCTCTTTTCATGTGCAGGTGCCCAAAATGAATGGGAGAGAATCTCAGCTTCAGAAAAAAAACCATTTCTTTACTGTTGAGCAGTCCCTGACCTGCAGCTCAGCAGCTGGAGCTGATGTACCTAAAAGTCAGCACTACCTTGTTGATGGGCATACTTAAAAGTGAAATTAATCTTATCTGACTTCAGGGTGTCTCAAAGTTAGATGAGTAATCCTGGGCTCGTGCCCTGGCCTCTTTTTATATCCCCTGAAGAAAACCAGACATCACCAAAATTTCCCTGTGTGCACGAGTCTGAGGATGAGACAAAACCCTGGGCTATAAAAGCCCAGACTGTGTCAGTGGCCTATTTATAGGATTTCAGGAATAAATCAGTGAAATTATACTGTTATGGCAATAGAAAACCCCAAATAATGTCCTTGCCCCACTGCCCATCACACACCTCCTGCTGCTGACAGAGGTGGCCTGGAGAGGACACGAGGGACAGCAACAGAGGGTGGCACAGAAATGACACAAGGGACATGGCAGAGGCTGCTGTGATGAACAGGGCTCGGAAAATCATGAATGGAAAAGGAAAATGTGGCTGCATTAAAGGCTGTGGGACAAATGAGTGCCAGGAGAGCTGGAAATCCAGGTGGGAGAGGGAAGGTCCCTGCCTTGAGTGGGGCACTGGGACCAGGACCTCGATGGAGCAGGTGCAGAGGAAGATGTGGGGCAATCAGGGAGGGGGAGGAGAAGCTAAAATAGCTTTGTTTAGGCTAGGAAAAGCAGGAAAAGGCTAGGAAAAGCAGGAAAAGGCTAGGAAAAGGATTGCTTTCTATAAATAGCCCAGGTAAACCCCCAGGGAAGGGAGAGAGTTATTTAAGCTAAAGGACAATGTTGGCCCAAAATCAAACTGGTTGTGAGTAAATAGAGGAGGGAAACATGCAGGAGCTCTCTGAGCATCACAGGAAAGATGTTCTGAAACAACTTTCCAGTCACAGCAGGAACCTGAGCACTTCTAAATCCGTCAGAGCAGGAAATGGATCTCTGTGCCAAGATAACTTCCAGATCTCCATTCACATTACTCAGGCTTGATTTAATCTTTATTTTGCCAATGACAAATTTTTGCCCTGACTCGGAAAATAGGAGTGGACAAAAACTCGAGAGGTTTCTCTCTGTGGCTGAGAGCTTGTCTGAGGGCAGGTCCTTTCCTATGGATGGGAATGGGGCTGGCACCAGCTGGGACACCCACAAGTGGCATCCTACAGCTTTCTAGGTCTCCTTATTACCTCATTACCACCAATTCTGTTGATTGGTTTGGGGTTTTTTGTTATCTAACCTGATCTCCCTCCCTGCAGCTTAGGCAGATCTTTAGGCTGATAATGGCAAATGGACGCTGGCAAAAATGGTGGGGTTTTTCTGGCCTGGGAAAAAATGCCACGGAATCTCCTTGGGAGGAACTTCAGTCAGCAACTGGTTTGAATATGGATGTTCAGCAACCAGGGAAACTGAGGAAACTGGGCTCAGTTTTCCTGTCCTTTAATTATCCATTTCACATGGCCACAAACAGAGGAATCTGATAGTGACACAGGAAAAAGCTACATTCCCACAAAACCTTTGGTGCACACGTTCCAGTAGCAGTGGGTGAGGATGAACCAGGGCGGTCTCTCATTTTGGGATTAGCCTCATATGGGCTTTTGGCTTGGCTTTGAATCCAGTAAAAAATCCTATTCTAGCCCAGTTTGCAGAGAGTTGCATTCTCAGTGTTACACAGTTTTACCAGACTGATTTCTTTTTAAATCTTTATATCTGAGGGAAAAGGTGAAAGACTGACACTCACTCCTTAAGGAGTTAATACACTAGCAAAATCATTTTTCTTGCTTTATAGAAGAGATTCTACCCTATGGCCCAGAAACCAATAAGTGATTTTATTAAAAACACTTCACTTTAAATAAGAATTCTAGAGGAGAGATAAATGCGTCATTTCTTTTTTGTTCTCTGTTTCTGCTTCTTCAAAACATCAGATTCACACTACCTGAAACCTCTAATTTAATCAGAGTAACCTTGAGTCATTCACCACCGATTTGTCCAAAGCACAGCAAAGCAAGAAAAGAGCTTTTCCCCAGCTGAAAATGAGTCAAGTGTTGGTCTCAGCCCCTCAAATCAAGGGCAGGCAAGGCTGGCAGCACTGAGACCGGGGAGGCAGCCAGGTTTTATCCATAAAAGCAGCCTGTGACCCCGGTGATGGAGAGCAATAACCCCGTGCTCCTAATCAGGAGGGCAGAGGACCTGTGCCAAGTTCATCATCATCATCCTCCTCCCTCATGCATCGCTCTGAACCTTCACTCCCAACCACCCCACGGCGGGTGCTCAGCAGGGCTTGATGAACAGCCTCTCTCCTCTGGAAATCCTCGATTTAACACATTTAACATTTAAGCTCCCGTGTCCCAGCAGTTGCCCTGGGAGCTCTCTCCATCTCCCATGTCCTAAAAAAAGCCATTTGTGAGAGCAGGGGCTGAGTAAACTTGGCCACAGCTCGCAGGCAGTGCAGGAGCACGTTGCCAAACGGGGAGAAAAGTGCATCTGATTCTCCTGCTGAGGCGTCCAAGGAGGGCCACAAAATTATAGCTCGAACTATAAACAGAATGAGTACATTTTGTTCATTTTCCTGTTCTCTGCCTAATCGATGCAATATGAAGAGCTGCTATCAGTGCAGAGTTATACAATCAGATGGCAGCAATAAAAGGAGCGTTAGCAAGTCTGGGCTATCATGGGAGGTTGACTGCAGGAAGCAGTTATAAAACAAGATCGTTTAGATCTGTTTAGATGAGAACATCAGATTCGTGACAAAGCCATTCTGATGTCTGCTCGCTTAATACTCAGCTAATGGACATCTGCATGGAGATTTACAGGGGCTGCCTGGCCCAGGAGCAGCTCTGAGGGTTGTGGAGGCACTGACAGAGCTCTTTGTGCACCTTAAATAAGATGTGTCTTATATCCAGCAACAAAACATCCATATATCCCTGAGTTCATCTTATCTGCACAATATATCCTGTGCAGAACTGAATAATTGTTGTCTGGTTTATTGTTTCCTCGTTCTCTGAGACTCCTGGAAAGTTTTATTGCTGTTTTAGCACAAATCAGGCTGCAGGCTCACAGACTTGAGCCTAGGAACACTGTGGAGGGATAAAGCACAAGCTGGGCACCTCCACCAGCTGTCAGCGGGGAGCCTTTGCTGTGAAGTCTTTTGTTCTTTGGTATCTGAAAAGTTCCTGGTTCTCTGATGCTCCTCAGACTCGTTTTCTTGTCTTCCAGCCATCTCTCCTCTGGTATCTGCACGACGCACTTGGAAAACCCAGGGACTATCAAGAATGAGAGCTGCAAGGCTTTAAAAACAAACAGACATTTCACCTGTCTCCAATCAGCCCCTTCTCAGGGCTTGGCTTTGATTTCCCCAGTGCAGAAAAGAAACGGAGAGGATTTTAATTTCCTTGGCTCCCCAGAGCAGCATGAATGAGGCTGCAGCCTCGCACTGGCCTTGTGTTATTAATGGGCTCCATGCTTGCAAATGTCTCATTCAATATATTTGCTCCAAGTGCTTCCAAAAAAAGGGGGTGGGGGAAAGAAGAAAGCAAACCTCAGGTTTCTGGGCCTAATGTATGTGACCTGACAGCATGAATACATTAGATCTTCCCCAGAAACACAATTCCAGACTGTGCACTGGATCTCCAGCCTTTTTATCTTCATCTGGGCTCTAATCAATGTGCTGGCAACGAGCCCTATTTTCCTGCCAGTCTGGCTCAGGCTCTGTCTCCCTCTGAAAGGGTATGACATCTCTGCTTCCAGAGGGCCTGCGAGCTGGGAAAGTGCCTGAGCTCCCTGCTCAGGCATCCCCAGCATCTTTCCAACAGCAGTGTTTGCTTTTCTGCCGAATTTCTTGGCCCCTCTGTGCCAGAGCCAAGCCTCCCCCAGCCCTCTGCAGGCACCAGGAGCTGTGGCTCTGCTGAGGGCTCTGTGCTCCTGTCTCGCTGCCGAGGATCTCATCCATCATTTCGCAGCCCTAAAGAAGGGCCCGAAACCCAAACCCAAACCTGAGCCTACGAGCTCTCATCTGTCTTCTTAAAATTCGGGCAGGCCGTAGCATTTCCCCACTCTGTGTCTGGTTTTCCCTTCCCAAGCTCTGGTTATCTGCAAGCCTTTCAGTTCCTAAAATGAAGAGCTGGTTTGTATTACGGGCCTGGACAGTGTCTAACCCAGGAGGGCCCCACTTTGATTAGGGTCCCTTGTGACTACCGTAATACAAGCACTGCTAATAAAATGCATTTGAATCAGGAAAAAAGGGCAGTGATGCTCCTTTTCCAGTTAGTTCCTAGCTTGGGAAAGCCTGGGAGAGGTGGGATGGTCAACCAGAGGTGAGGTGGCCCCACTTGACCCATCCCAAGCCTTTGAGCTGTCCTTGCAGTGCCACAAGCTGAGCTTAGAGCTGTGCTCATCTGTGCAAAGCCTTCTGTGCACATCCAAACGTGCCACATATTTGCCTTCCCAAAGCTGGACCTGCTTCTGTTAACAGCAATTAATCACTTTAGAGCCAGTCTTTCATTATTATGGACGCAGCAGATGTGTTTCCATTAATAGGTCCCCGAGTGAGCCTTATCCAGCATCACTGATACTTTAATGAAGGAGATTATGTGGCCTAAACAGACTTTTCATTTGCAGCGTCCTCCCATTTCTATCTGCACTTCCCAGCGAGCAAACAAGCCCAAGTGGGAATCTTGTTTTGGGCTCAGTTTCAGCACAGAAGATAAACTTGCTGCCAAATAATAAAATGTGTCCCCTGGTTTAATGCGATTTGTAAGAGCTAAACCTTGCCCTGCTCTGTTTGCAGGGCTCTGAAACCAAACATCAAACGCAGCACGGGGATATCAGCACACTGCAGTGGGGACTCAGAGCTCTCTGCTGCCCCAATTAACCCCAATAGCTGAGCCAGGAGAGGGCAGGCACTCGGCTCCCCAGGGATGTCTCCACAATATGGGAATTTTTCAAGCGTGCTGGTTGCCATTAAAAACTCATCACTTCCAACAGTGGCTCAGACCTAGCAAGCCTTCAGGTTCTTATAAAATAGTCCCTAATTAATGACAGCAATCACGAGGGTCACCAAGCAGTGCCATGCGAGGTTTCTCATGCCAAGAGGATGTTTTGTGTTTTTCCAGTGTTTTTCCTTTGGAAGTTCAGACTCTGCGACTGTTTTTTCTCCCCTAAATCATTTCTAGAACCAGATCTCTTCATCACAAATGGCTTCTTCACCCATTTGCTGCTCAGCATTCCCTTTAACTTATTGAATTTTTCTCTTTAATTTGGATACTAAAAGCAGATAATAAAGAGGCCCCTTAGTGAAGAGAGGAGGCAGTTCCTCGTGTGACACAGACAGAAAAAATCCTGTGCATTTCAAACAAGTGCCCTGGGACTCCTAAGGAGCACGCCCACTGTATAAATGTATAATTTTAAAATCCAGAAGGATCATCTCATAAACTCGATAGCTCTGCCTTCCTCATGCCTGTGCAATAAAGGATATTAAAATATGTCGTGTCTGCAGGAGGGAGTTCAGTCCCTCAGGATGGAGGGTTCATCCTCTGGACAGTGACAAAGTGGCCTCAGTCCCAAAGGCAAGGTGGGAGTGCAGCCACTGTGAAATCCCAGGGGATTGTTCTACGGAGAGCTTCAACTCAGCAACAGCTTTTGGGTCCCTGCACCAAATGCTTGAGGTCTGACAGAATGGAAAAAGGATGAACTTTCTTTCACACACACATCCAAACAACTGTACCATGAAAAAATAGAGATAACGAGGCAACAACTGCCCCCCAGCCTTGTCTCTTTAAACCAAACCAAAACAAAGCGCTGCCTTTTTAATTTGAGCCCAATTAATTTGAATAAAGTGAGGAAATCACATCTGGGCCATGGCTGCTCCAGAGCTCCTAACCACAGCCTGCGTGAGGTTATGTCAAGGACTTGCTTGTCAGCTTTGCTTTAACTCACATATGGGACCGGGGAGGAAAGAAAACCCAAGAGTTTTTACTTTCTGCAGTAAAAGCCAAACTAACATAAAATGAGATTAATGGCAACAGCAGTGACTGCTTTCATTTCCCAGTGAACTGTCTCAATATTACCAGTAATCAAGATCAGGTTGGTTTTTCTTTCTTTTTTTTTTTCCTTTCTTTCTTCCTTTTTTTTTTTTTTTTTTTTTGGATAAAAAAACAACTTTTCATCAGAGCAAAGAAAAAGAGATACTTAAAATACATAGACACATCTGTTCTCCCATATTAACAACATTACGTCTTTCTCCATGTGATGCATAATGAATCATCTCAGTGTGTTTTGCTTTATAGTTTTGTACAAATCCAATTCCTTGTGACTTTTACTGTAACAATAATATTTTCCAATTCAACAGTACCTTTCATTTTGAGTTTCTCAGCACTAATGAGAAGAGAAGTGTGCTGAACCCATTGAAATAGCTCGAAAAAGAGAGGCACAGCTGTAATTACCAGAAACTGAATTTGTCTCCTAATGGGGAGAAGAGAAGAGCACTTACAGCCCTTTTTCTCAGGCAGACATATAATTTTCACTGCATCCTGCTCGAAGGAGCCGGTGTTGTCAGCTCCCTGTGGAATGCTTGGAAACACGAGCACCTTATAATTTGATCTTTTGTTACTTAAGATTTTGTTACTTAAGATTTAAAATACGTGGTTCGTGCACTCTGGGCAGGTCACACTTCTCATTCAAGCCACTGCTGGCACTGTGTGATGAACATGGGGCAGAGGTTCTGTATCCATCCATCCATCCATCCATGCATCCATCCATCCATTCGTTCGTCCCTCCATCCATCCATCCATCCGTCCGTCCGTCCGTCCCTCCATCCATCCATCCATCCGTCCGTCCGTCCGTCCCTCCATCCATCCATCCATCCGTCCGTCCGTCCGTCCCTCCATCCATCCATCCATCCGTCCGTCCGTCCGTCCCTCCATCCATCCATCCATCCGTCCGTCCGTCCGTCCCTCCATCCATCCATCCATCCGTCCGTCCGTCCGTCCCTCCATCCATCCATCCATCCGTCCGTCCGTCCGTCCCTCCATCCATCCATCCATCCGTCCGTCCGTCCGTCCCTCCATCCATCCATCCATCCGTCCGTCCGTCCGTCCCTCCATCCATCCATCCATCCGTCCGTCCGTCCGTCCCTCCATCCATCCATCCATCCGTCCGTCCGTCCGTCCCTCCATCCATCCATCCATCCGTCCGTCCGTCCGTCCCTCCATCCATCCATCCATCCGTCCGTCCGTCCGTCCCTCCATCCATCCATCCATCCGTCCGTCCGTCCGTCCCTCCATCCATCCATCCATCCGTCCGTCCGTCCGTCCCTCCATCCATCCATCCATCCGTCCGTCCGTCCGTCCCTCCATCCATCCATCCATCCGTCCGTCCGTCCGTCCCTCCATCCATCCATCCATCCGTCCGTCCGTCCGTCCCTCCATCCATCCATCCATCCCTCCATCCATCCCATCATCCATCAACCCATCCATCCATCATTCCATGCATCCATCCATCCAAACATCCATCCCTCCATCCATCCACCCATCCATCCATCCATCCATCCACCCATCCATCCATCCATCCATCCACCCATCCATCCACCCATCCATCCATCCATCCATCCATCCACCCATCCATCCATCCACCCATCCATCCATCCAAACATCCAAACATCCATCCATCCCTCCATCCATTCATCCCTCCATCCATCCCATCATCCATCCACCCACCCATCCATCCATCCATCCATCCATCCACTCATCCATCCATCCATCCACTCATCCATTCCTCCATCCATCCATCCATTCCTCCATCCTTCCATGCATCCATCCATCCTTTGGAGAGATGGTGTTGAGGCATAGAAATGGAAATTCAATATATTCTCCCTGCTTTGTTGCCCTTTGGATGCCCTCAGGGACCACGTTTGCCTTCATGGCCTCTCTCAGAACAACTCAGGGTTTTCCTGATACTCCTCATGGACCAAAATTAGATCCATTTTTTCTTTTCCATCCCCATGGCAATTCAGGAAAGGTGATCTGAGATCACTTTTCCCCAATGACTTCATTAAACTGCACTAATCCCCAGTTCAGACGTGCAGGATTAGAGGGGATTAGCTCTCCTAAGGAGGTACCAAACTGTTTCTGAACACTTCCAGCCAGTGCAAAACCTCAAAACTTGGACACCTAGGTGGGGTTTATAGGAATTGTTAATCTCATTTGGCAGCAGTAATTAACATTTCCTTGAAAGACAGAGAACCTGAGACATCAAACGATGTGTCTGAAGTGCTGCTTGAGGACAAAAGTCTTGTTTGTGTTTGCTACCAACATCCAACGGGAGCGAAGGAATGTTTTCTGCAGCAAGGAATGGGAATGGTGGTTCTTTATTTAAAAAAAAAAAAAAAAAAAGGAGAGAGAGAAGAAAGAGCAAAAATTCTTGATTCAATTTCTTAGTCATGTAAATAGTTGGGAGTTTCCAGAAAGTAATGGCTTTGTAGCAGGATGCCAATGCAGTGCATAATTAAAATGTAAAAAATGTAGGAAGTTGGCCAAGCCTTTGATTACAAACAAGATTTTCCTAACCCACCCATGACTTGGCATTTTGATCCTGAAATTTATCAACAGGAAAAGGTGATGATTTCTTTTTCTGGACTGGACTGGAAAATAAGTCAGTTTGTAGAGAAATAAATCTCGTTCACAAATTTTATTTGCTCATTACAAAAGCTTTTAGAATTTGATCGCACTTTAGAAGGAGAAGGATTTTCTGGAAAGGGGTTTTGTTTTCTTTGATTGGTTGCTTTATATAATAACTGCTTTCTATTGTATAATATGAAAGGCAATGGAAAGCAAAGAGCTTTTACATAACAACCATTTAATTACAATAATTTAATTCCACATTACCGTGCTGTACCAAAATGATAACGAGACTAAGCCTGACACTGGCAGCAAACATCAGTGTTGAGCACAGAGGAATCCCAGAATATCATGGAACACTCCAGTGTTTTAACCAGCAGCCCTAAGCAACTCCATTCTCAAACCTTGGACAGCTTTGTTGCTATTTACACTCTTTGCTAAACTGGAAATTAAATAAAATCCTTGACAAAAGGTGGTTGAATGGGTTGATAAATGTGGTTTAATGTCACAATATACATGCAGAATCATCGAGCAGGGTCAAACAGTGGGAACCCCATAATGTCCCACCCAGAACCTCTAAGTCCAGTCATAGCTTCTCCACAGACTTTCAGCACTGAATGAGGATGAAGCTTATAATTTGATGTTGTCTTTTCCTTTATTACACTTATCCTTGCATTAAAGCAGCCATTAATTGGAATATTGTAAGCAATGAAAATTGTTGCACAAAGCAGAAAGGGTGAACAGCAAGGCTTTTTAAACTCTAAAGGCTTTTTAAACTCTAAATGTTGCTTATTGTCAGTTCCTTTTGGTATGGTCAGGTTGCATGGAAGTGCTGAAAGCTGAATCCTTCTCTGAGCTCTCCAGTGTCCTTTCACCATACATCTCCAGCAGAAAAACACGTTCTGCCAACACTTGCTACTCAACCCCCTGTGAGCTGCAAGCTGGGAAAAGAGACCCAATCAATAATAAAACCCGCCCAGAGATGAACAGCTCGGCCAGCTGGGGAATTAATCCTCCACATGGTCACTCCTGGTTCCCCAGTTGGGTCCTCCCACATGAAGGAATGAGGAAAAGTTGGGCACAAATCTCGCCCTCCTCACTGCAGAGTGGGAAGGTTCAGCATCCCTAAAATGCCCCAAATTTACTTCAAAGTAGGAGCCTCCAAATCTGTGATCTCCAGTGCAGAGTCTCAACTCAATGCCTTGTGGAACATTTATTTTGCTTTGTAGCACTCCGTGGAGCCCAGGCTTTATATTTTAAGCCATAAATAGGTAAGATCAGTAAAAGTTCACATAGCATGTGGCCCCTGATTAGTCATTCCCAAACAGTTGGGGCTACAGATTTTCTCATCCAGGTGTCTTTAGTACAAGGCACATTCCTCTCTCTTTTTTTCGCTGTGATTGCAACGCTTGAATTTTGCAAAACACAAGCTGTGCAATTTCATCAGAATTTATTTGGTATGAGGCAGCTGAAAAGCAACGTTATGCCAAGAAAATGCAAGGAGAGAAGAATTCACAAGTCATATATTGTGCAGCTACATTTCTCAAAGGGTACTTGTGTGTTTTAGTGGAGCACCAAGCATGTTCGTGTCTTTTATGACAGAATAAAGCATTCAGCAGCCCATGATACAACAATTCAGACTGCTGGCAGCCACCAGCCAGTTTCCACTTCTTTGAGTGCAAGATTCAGGGTGTGGAAACTTTCTACTTCCTTGGAAACTCTTCTGAAAACGGGTTTTCACTCAATTCAGCCTCTAAGTGTTTAAGAGGTGACTGAAATTCTGAAAGTGGACGGGCTGTTTTAGTGCCATTGGCAACCTTGGGAAGTTTCTCACTATGTGAAGGGAAAGGAGGGGAGAAAAGCGGGGGAGAAATCTGCGTTATTAAAAATCTAACTCAGGATTTTCAGCGAGCACCTTCTCTCCCTCCCCTTTGGTCCCTTTGAAAAGCAGGAGGTGAAAATAGCAGGATACTTTTCACTTCCATGTATTATTCACCCTCTGCATCAAAATTTCTACCCTTGCACTTGGAGCTCCACTTTCTGCTGTTGCTCAGAGCTGCTGATTCAGTGAGATTGGCCAAAGCCTTGATCTAACACGAAAAGTTACACTTGGGAAAATTCCCACCATTGTCCAAGCAGCAGGGAAGATTTTGCCTAAATATACGTCATGACTTGAAGGATATTCCCAAAGAAAATAGGGATGGAACGTGCTTAATGGATCTGGGGTAGAAAATCCCACAGGATGGGACTGATTTCACCCAAGTTCACCAATTTAAAGTTAAACATCTATTTAAAGCTCGTTGCAAAGCCTTTGGAGTCACTGGTGGTGGGAGCTGGCTGTGTCAGAGGGTGATTCACCCCATCCGGGCATGAATCACCCTCTGGATGCTCCTGCCATTCCCTGCAGCCACGGGCAGAGCGTGGATGATCCAGGGGGGCTCAGGAATGGCTCTGCTGGGTGGGATGGGAGCTGGCACAGGCTCCTCTCCCCACGCTCCCTGGCGTGAGCACAGGAGGACCTGGGGGTGCTCCTCCTTGCTGATGTGTCATAGAGCAAAGAGTTAACACAGAAATAACAGAGACAAAGAATCACGGAATATCCTGAGCTGGAAGGACCCACAGGGATCATGGATCCAGCTCCTGTCCCTGCACAGACACCCCAACAACCCCTCCCTGTGCATCCTTGGGAGCGGTGTCCAAGCGCTCCTGGAGCTCTGGCAGCCTCGGGGCCGTGCCCATTCCCTGGGGAGCCTGGACAGTGCCCAGCACCCTCTGGGGGAAGAACCTTCCCCTGATTTGCATCCCAATTCCCCTGACACTTATTATTCTCCTTGATAAGAGGGAAAACTCGGGAAACTCATGTTCAAATCCATATCTCCATTGCTTTATCCACAGCTGGCTGGAGAAAGCTTCTATCAGTGACTTGATCTATTTTTGTGTAGTATTTAACAAGAGAGTCATAAGCCTTTATGAACTTTCTGCCAGGATAAAACAGTCCAATTTGTGTCTCTACTTCCCTTTGGTCTCTAAATCTCGTCCTGATCTCTTTTTTTTTTTTTCCACTCCACTTTTAGATCTCGACATTCCGTACCTTTGGGCAACTTTCATTATACAAGAAAAAATTAGGACTGAACAAA
This sequence comes from Eulacestoma nigropectus, assembly GCA_013397775.1. NCBI lineage: Eukaryota > Metazoa > Chordata > Aves > Passeriformes > Eulacestoma > Eulacestoma nigropectus. Next base: position 138,730 of record VZTE01003528.1, read on the forward strand.
CTAACCTTGGGGTAGTTAAAGAAATAACTCTATTCCCAATGGAAATATCTGAAATTCCTCAGCAGTACCATGAGAAACTAATCTTGAATGTGATCTGATTTCAGAGGATGATTCATGGTTTCTGACTCAAGAGAGGTTGTTGATTATGGTTTAGGTGTCTCATCTTACACAGAGACACTTTTTATTTTGATACTTTCTAACCAAACAAACTCCTTTTTCTTTACATGCTGTCAATATATTATGAATATTCATAACTGCGGACACAATAACAGAATAACGTGGAAAATTAACATTTCTCACCAAGAAGCCAAAGGAGACAAGGCAGGACCCAAAGCAATGGGGGGAGTTTGCCATGAAGCTCTTCCTGAGTGGATTTAGGGACAGCAAAACCTCCTCTCAGCTGCACCCTCTGACCTCTGCTTTGTGTTGGCTGCATCATTTTTTGCTGCTGTTGCTGTTTTCATGGAAGTTCTTGGAACTGCCTGTGCATTTCTCAGGGCAAGGCTCCTGCACGTGCCATGCCACAGCATTCCCAGTGTCCATGGAGGGATAGAGCCATGCCACAGCATTCCCAGTGTCCATGGAGGGACAGGGGCACAGCACAGCATTCCCAGTGTCCATGGAGGGATAGAGCCATGCCACAGCATTCCCAGTGTCCATGGAGGGACAGGGCCATGCCACAGCATTCCCAGTGTCCATGGAGGGACAGGGCCACAACACAGCATTCCCAGTGTCCATGGAGGGACAGGGCCACAGCACAGCATTCCCAGTGTCCGTGGAGGGACAGGGCCATGCCACAGCATTCCCAGTGTCCATGGAGGGATAGAGCCACAACACAGCATTCCCAGTGTCCATGGAGGGACAGGGCCACAGCACAGCATTCCCAGTGTCCCTGGAGGGACAGAGCCATGCCACAGCATTCCCAGTGTCCATGGAGGGATAGAGCCACAGCACAGCATTCCCAGTGTCCATGGAGGGACAGCGATGCTTTTCTGTCCTGGGGGAGGTTCTTCCTGGTCCTCCCTGGGGTTTATGCACCCACTGGGCCAGTCTGTTTGGGGAGCTGAGTGTGTGGCTGGTCACTCATCCCTCAATCCCAGTGCTGTGTGTGCATTCCTATTCCCAGATGTCCATCACTTGACAGATTTCCAAGAGATTTTTTCTTCTTTGGTCATGACAGGGAATTCCTTCAGCACAGTTCCCTCCAGGTGTTGGTGGGACTTGTGCTTCTTGGTGTGAAATGTGGCCAAACCAGGATACAGAGTGAGCAGAAAGCAAATGCAAACCCAATCCTGCGTTTATCCTAATTCACATTTATCCTAATTGACATCTATCCTCGTTCACATTTCAGCTGTCCCTCTGCCACCAGTGGATGGAAATGGGAGGGAACTGGTTTGTCCTTGCGTGGTGGCCCTGCCTCAATGAGGACACACCTCGTGAGCCACCTCTGAGCTCAGGCAGCCAAAGCAGGGGGATGTTGTCTAAGCTAAGCTGAGCTGAGCTTTAAAGCAGATGCTGGGAGCCTGGGATGGCTCTGCCTCACTGCTGGGAGACAAGAAGGATATTAAATTATGGATATTTCACTATTGTGATCTACAGCAGCACAGCTACGCTCGCTGTTGTCAGAACGTTGCAGCAGGAGGAAAAACTTTTGAATTATTAATTCCTGAGGGCTAATTAATAGGAAGGATGCTGGGAAGGTCAGCAAGCAGGAGTTCAAAGCCTGCACATTTGTAGCTGTGAACAGCCATAACCTGGCCTGGGATTTCAGGCAGCCAATGACACCCTTTGATGTCACACCCACATCCAAACAATGCTCAAATAACGACACAAACACACCAACCTGGCACTGCAGAGCCTTTGTTAGCAGCAGAGGACAACTGAAAGAATTTGATTTATAATTGATTACCAAAAAAAAAAATTTAAAAAAAAAAAAATAAAAAAAAAAAAAAAGAAAGATAAATAAAACAAAAGCTTCTTGCCAGCTGTTGCCTCTCCCTGAGCCACTTCAGTGCATGATACGGAGCAGATTGCCCAGGCTGAATTTCTGATTTCAAATTTGTCTTTTTTCTGACACGTGCAGGTGAAACCCAATTGAAGATGTTGTCTCTACAAGGCAAAGATGCTGCTGCAGTTCTCTGCTGGAGTTATTCCCTTTTGAACCTGCTGGTTCTCTGCCTCCCAGCACAGCCCTGCCCACGCCGTGTCCTGCCTGCAGCATCCCCTCGCTGCTGGCCCTGCACCTCACCCCAGTGAGGGATGGACCGATGGGATCCCCATTCCCACACTTCCCAACATCCCTCTGCAAGCCCTGAGAGGGACAAATGCAGAGCAGCTGCCAACTGGCCTCGCTTTTGGAGGGCTGACATCCAGTTGGCATCCAGAGGGTTCCTCGCGCTGGAACAGGGAGCGAAGTCCCCGCTGCAATTACCCTCCAGTTTCTGCTGTTTACCCCAGGAATAAACTCATTGCTGCTGTAAAACCCCCCTCCCACCGGGTCCAGGAGGAAAGGATGGAAGGCAGGAGTGTCAGCCAGCTGGTCAGTGGCCAAATAACTGGCCAGTGGCCAACTGGCCTCCCATGTTTTACTCTCAGTGGAGGAAGGCTCGCGGGCCTGGCTGCAGATCACCTGCCTGGCATTTCCTCCTGTTTATCCTACAAAAACCCCAAATGTCACACCCTAAATCAGTGTTTCCTTGGTGGCCTGGCAGAAATGTGGTAACCAGCACAGGCCTTCACTCTCCCACTGAATAAAGTCAATTTATTTGAGAGTTAGGAGCAGGGCCTGAAAGGGAAATGCCAGCAATCTGGAGAAGGGTTGGATCATTCCCATGGGGATGCACTCTCTCAGTGGCTCAGCCCAAAATGTCACCTGCCGCTGTATATCTTGAGTCTTTTTCCTTCTTCTTTTGTGTTTGCTTGCAGGGAACACAGCAGGGGATGGTCCCAGCCGTGGGTGTGTGCTGGGCAGGCGGGGGGTTCACCAGCCAAAGAGAAAAATTCTTGAAGTTCTTCATCCCTGCCTTGGATTTGCTGCCACTGATTGTCTCTAAATCCTTTTGGGAAGGGGCAGGCTGGTTGGTGAGCTCAGCTGGGAGCAGAATCCTGCATCCCTCCCAGATTTCCAGCAGTTTTACATCCCATGCAGGGCAGCCAGCCTGCATGGAGCCAGTCCACCTCTGGAGGAGGATCCTGAGGGCTGTCTCTTAATTGCAATGCACTCCATAATCGCTCCTCTATTTCTGCCTTTCTAAATTCTGCTCGCAGTGTCAAAGCCAATTTTGGGCATGGCAGTAAATACCATTTGTTTTTCCCTCTAAGTGTTGTTATCCCAGCGAGGAGGAGTGACAAGGGTGAGTCACGAGGGCATTTGGCAAAACATCCCGGGAAAAGTGTTTGTCTGAAAAGCTGAGGAGCCTTGACCCAGGAGAGGTGACAGGATCCTCTCAAAACTTGTAGGAACGGAATATTCCAGCACGAGTGGACAGCGATAAGCAGCAGAAAGCAGCTCACTCCCGAGCTGTGGAGTGCTCCGCTCTGGCCTGGCAGATATTAGCAGCTGGATCAAGTTGCACGCCTGACTTTTCCTCTTTTTCCATGAGGAATGAGGCTCAGCTCAGCAGCTCAGGTCCCCCCGCGCAGCCCCAGCTCCAGGCTCAGCTCTACCCTGGGGCTGCCCCACAGAGGGGTCCCTGTGTCCCTGGCCCTGGTCCCGTTTGTGCCCCGTGTCTGGGACAGCAAAGGACACACGGAGGGTGCCTGTGGGCAGCAGAGTTGCTCCTGATCCAGCGGGAAGGATGCAGCAGGGCTGCCCTGGGGTTAGGGGTGAGCTGGAGAGGCCTCTGTGTAAAACAATGTGGAAAAGTGCAAGGATTCACCAGTTCTGTGTTTCTACAGAGCATTTCAGCCCTTTATCATCAGCCCTTCAGAGCTGGGATGATTGGTGAGGGAGGCAAAGGAGGGGAGGGCAAAGCCACAGCTCCTAAACCCTCCTCCTGTGCATGCACCTGCTCCAGGTAACCCCAGCACAACATGGACAGGGACACACAAACCTTGAAACTGGGAAAAGGTAATTAGGAAAAAAAAAAATTTAAAAATCCTAATTTCCCAATCTAATTAACCCTAAAAGTGCCTCTGCCACCTTATCTCACTTGTTCTTAAAGCCTGCAAACACCTCCACCTGATACATTTTCTTCATCAGATGTCTTGTGTTGAACTTAACCCCCCCCAGGACCTGTGTGCAGGACTGGGAAGGGTAATAGCAAACAGATTACACACTTAGCAATAGACTAAGCACAATTAGGCCTCACATTCCTCTCACTCCTATAAATAACTCTCAGTTTCCTCTCTGTGTCTGCAAATTTCATTAGTATGATGGAAAGAAAAGAAAAACACACACACTCACTCACACACACACACTCACTCACACTCACGCCCCAAGCTCACTTTTCTTGCAAAGCCCAGAGTTGATCTCTCAATCAAAGGCTTTGTTCAGCCTGGGGGAGGAAGGGGGGAGTTAAACCCACACCCCCACCAAGCCTTGGGGCACATGTTCCTGACCATGAAGGGGAAAATTTTCTGCAGATGGCTGAGGAATTCACCTGCAAGAAACAACAGAGAGGAAAAAAATTCCCCCTCTTTGCCGGGCTGTGTGTGCAACCTGCAGCTGTGGGGTTTTGGGGCACCATCAGCTCTGCTTGTCCTTGATCCCAGCAGAAGGGTGGGTGTTATTCCCAGGGCAAAGCCATCCCTCCAACACCTCCAGAGTGTGTCCTCTTCAAGATCTCTGCCTGGGTGTGAGTGTTCCCAGTGCTGGGATTCAGGTGTGAATTTCAACAAGTAAAGATGGAAAATTGAGAGGATCCTAAAGACAGTGAAACTGGGAATTTCACTGTCTGTGAAGGACAAAACTGCTCACTGAACATTCAAGGTTTGCAGGTCTTCATCATCTTTCCTCAGTGGAGACCCCCGAAGTAACCTCTAAGTGCAGGTAAATACAGGCTGCAATTGCAGGGGGGACAAAATTCTTCTGCCCATGGGACCTCAGCTAAGTTATTAAGGGAAAAAAAAGATTCTTATTAACTGCAGGGAGAACAGGGGAAAAAAAAGGGAAAAAAAAGTCAGGCTCAGACAGGAGTGTAAAAACCCTTCTAAACCTGCTGTGGTCAGCACTGTGATTTGAACTGATAAAAGTTGGAGGTGTTTCCCTGGGTCTCAGGGCTGGACTGGCTGCTTTGTCCATGGCAAAATCTGAGGTGCAAGGCAGCCTGGGCAAATGGAGCTCTGACACCTGGAAACGTGAGGATGTGGGAACTCAGGGGATAAGTCCCATGAAAGGGCACCTGAAATTCTGCACCGACAGAAACGTTAATTGTTAATGGCTCTTGTAATGTTTGGCGTGAGAGAAAATTGGAGAGTTACACCAAGGACAAGGTGTTAAAAGTCAAAATTGGTGTTTCTGCTGGGCTGAAGCTCCCACTGTGCAAGATGAGCTGTGTGGAGCTGTGACCATGTCTGCCACTGCCCCTTGTGCCACATCATCCCTGCTCCGCAGCAGCAGTGACAGCAATGCCACCACCCCTTCAGCCTGGATTTGTTAATCTGGCTCTGCTCTTCCTGGCATCCTCCTCCCTAAGCCACGGCAGAGGTGGGAAAGAAATGAGGTGCTGAGGGATTTTTCCCCTTGACAGCAGAGACATCTCTGTTTTAATGTCTCTCTCTTCTCATCTCAGTTAGTATTCCCAAGTATGGTGCATAAATAACAAAACCCGTGCTGTTCAAAGAATTATTTTCTGGCTTTTTCTAGAAAATATTTTTTCCCTTTCTTTCCCCTCCTTTCCCACACCCTTCTCCTTTCATCTTCTGAATAAAGACCCTGTAAGAAATGATGGGCAGCCCTCCAGGAGTAATGAGACAAAGATGATAAAGTAAACCTCAGAAGAGGAAGAGTTGGCTATTGCAGCAGCCTTTTGGCATTTGTAGGGCCAATAGAAAAAACCAGGGCCTGTCAGGCATGTAAAGCAATCCAGGAGACATTAAAGAAACCTGCACCAGCTGAATATAAGGCCCAGACAATTGTCTAAGCTCATATTTAGGCGCTGAATTGGGGGCACCCCAAGCATCTGTCCAGAGATGTTGATAGACAAACCCTTCAAGATGTGTCAGTGTTTGAATTAAGGGCTCCTCCTAAAACCACTGCCAGCCCCCAAAGGGGAGCAGTTACTCACTGATCTTCTCCCATTTTGGTCTCTCACGTCAGAGCCTCAGCAACCCAATTTGCTCCTCGTGCCGTTATCTGCCTCCGACCAGGAGAACTTCATTAAATTCCTACTGAAGTGAAATAATTGCCTGGCTTTTCTTGCCGCCTTCAGCCCATTGTTGTTTTAGTCTCCAGTGGCTGGAGGATGCTGAGATGGAAAGATCCAGATGAACCTAAGGAGTTAAAGGCTGGGAGAACCCATTGTTCTGACTCGACATTTAATGAGTTCTCCCCCAACCCATTACTTTGCCTCATCTCTTCATTGCTATCAGCAGAAAAGTGTCTGCAAATAATCGTGTCCCAGTCCTACAGCCCATAATGAGTTCATCCCAATGCAAAAGAAATGTTATCTCTAACGTGCTAAAAAGCCAAATTGCTGCCTGCCTTTGAAGTGGTTTAAAGTCCCAATCAACAGCATTGAGCCAATGAATCACTTGGGAAGCCACACTCTGAACGTCTCGTTGTTATTATTAGAATGGGGAAGAAGAATTGAAGATAAAATTTGATTCTACTCAACGGAAAATTATCGTAGAGAGGGAGAGAGCCCTGTCTGCTAAAGAGACAGTGCCAGGTTTGATGAGGAAACACTTCACATTTCCTCTCCCTTGAAATCCGAGTGCACTTTTCCCAGGTCGGCTGGAAAGAAACAGGTTCAAAGTTGTCACTCAACACTCGTGGAGAGGAACCCTCCCTTTTCCAGATGCAGAGCAACATGGAATGCTCACTGATACAGTTTTACATCACAGAGTCATGGAATGGGTGGGAAGGAACCCTACAAATCATCCCATTCCACCCCCTGCCGTGGGCAGGGACAGCTTCCACTACCCCAGGCTGCTCCAAGCCCCGTCCAGCCTGGCCTTGGACACTTCCAGGGATCCAGGGGCAGCCACAGCTTCTCTGGGAACCTGTGCCAGGGCCTCCCCATCCTCCCAGGGAAGGTGGAAGAAGGAAAGGGGACGGCAGGACGCAGACAGGAGGACACACCCTGGCAGTTTCCCACCACTGAATCCATGGATCACCGCTAAAAGCCCTCCTGGGATGTTCCTCCTGCAGCAATGAGATGCCCAAAGTGAGATCTGAGCTGGCCCTGTTTGGGTGTTGGATCCATGGTTTCAAAGCCAGAAGTTTTCCAGCTCTAGGAGAGAATGTCAGCTCCAGGTCCTGACAGGGTGAATTTTGCTGCTCTCTTGTTTCCCAGATCCCCAAACCCCGCTGTGGGTGGACAGGAAGTCCCTCATGGTGCAGAACACATGTTCAGCCTCTCCTGTGGCTAAAACAGATCCTTATTCATTCACCTGATTCCCACTTTGGCTGGATAAAGAGGATATTTTTTCTTCATCTTCCCTGTTCATTCGTGCACTCGGGAACGTTCCCATCTTTTCCACCCAAAGATAATTGAATCTCCAAAGCCCAACGCCACTATCAGCATTAAATCTTCCCTGACACAGATTCACTTTATTGCATTTTATTAAAACACATTGATGCTCCACTGAAACCCCTTTTTTCAAGAAACCAAAATTCTGTTTTGAGGAGCTTGGAACGACCAATGGCAAAGTCTCATTTTGTGGGATGTAAAGCAGAAGGATATTTTCACTAAATGTGGGAAGTTGCACAAGAAATCAAAAGCGAATTTTCCCTGTGGTGATTGTGGGTCCAAATGGACCAATAGGAGGAAGAGGAAGAAATAGGTTATATCCAAAATAAGACTGGAAAGGCATTTTAGGCCACCAAATCCATGTGGGTGCTGTGCTCCATGGCTCCAGTGGGATATTCCCTAGGAAGGGATCTGGAGTTTCAGACCAGTTTGGGCTCCCCTGAAGCAATGGATAAGCGGCATTTAAGTTACCTACTTAAATTAATAAGTATGAAAATAGCAAATTAATATTTATTAAGTTTATAAAAGTTTATACATTTTTATATAAAAGTTTATAAATTTATTAAAATGTACTAATAGATTTTAGAAGGCTGATGGGTTTCTTACTCCTTCCTCAGGGGCTGGGATGGGGCCATGCCAAGGTCTATTGAACATGATCACACTCTCAGGCTGGTCCATGTTATGTGAGGGCAGAACATCCTCAGCAACAGCGACAGAAACGCCAAAAAGGCCCTTAGGAAAGCTTTTAAATTCAGGTTTGGGTCCTAATTCTTATCCATTCCTGCTCAGCACCTAAGAGTGTAAAGCCATGGAAAAGCTGCTTTATAGAGGGAGGGAAAGCATCCTTTGTTGTTTGAGTCTGTCCTGAAGAGCCTCAATAAAACCTGCTCCTTCTGACGTTCCACAGGGCAGCCGAAATTTGTACTTCCCATTCCACGAGGCAGCCCTAAAGACAGGGAATTCTCTGATGACTTTTCTTGTCTAGAAAGCCACCAACAGCAATGTGCAATAAGACTCTGTCCTCGAGAACGTGCCCACCTCACAGAAACGAAGAACCAGAATGACCTGAATCGTTTACTGAGCTCTGGTTGCCACAGCTTCATTCTCACATTTGGGGAAAGGGCTTATCAAAGGTCCCAATTCCTGCTGACCTCTGCTGGGAGCGTTCTTCCCTTTGCCTGGTTTTGGGAAGCAGGAAATGGGAAAAACAGCCGAGGGTCTGTCCACGGGCGATAGAGAGAGTTGGGAAATACGGGACCATTTTTCCTAGAAAAAGGTGAATTGCTGTTGTGAAGGATGAAAACCCTGCCACCAAACTGTGTCATTATCATTGTCCCTGCCCTGAGGCACCCCCTGTGTTCGACACACGGTGTGGTCGTTGTCACCTCCCATGAGGATGATGTTGGAGCTTACGGATACTTTAGGAAGAGAAAACACTTCCTTGTGAAGTCTTAAGCTGCCTCTGCCTCGAGCACGGCAATCAAAACAAAGAAAAATAATACTTTTGTTTCACTAATCTTCTGTAGACTTGGTAAAATATATAATAGCTTCCATTAAGCCCGAGTTAGTTAATTACTAGGTAGGAAATCCAATATCTTCTCAGGGTTATTTTCCAGTTGTCATTTTGCAAGAGAATTTTTGCTTTGACGTCATTGCGAGACAAAAAACACTCTGTGGACAAAAGAAACCACAAATCGGGGGAAAAATACATCGATATTGTTTTTCTTATAGCCTGCCACTCATTGGGTGGAATTTTGTGCAATATCGTGAGCCTGCCTCTGGCAAAGCTCCGTTTCCAACCCAAGCGTGTGCAACACCAGGAGACACCTCATGGAGCCATTCCTGGAAAAGCTTTGCAGGTCTTGCAGGTCCTTTCAGGGCCGCCTTCAGGTGCTGACCAACACCTCAAGGATGACTCCTCACTGAGGAAAAAATAAAAATATACGTGGACATTTTCATGTTGGAATTCAGCATTTAATTAATTTTCCATAAATTCCGTTGCATCCCCACACAGGTGTAAATCAGTTCCACGACCTTCCTTGGTTAACAAGGATCTCACCATTGCCAGGGTGCCATCCTTGGAACAGAGGGGTGATTATGTTCATTAATATTAATCTGATCACCCACTGCATCTATTTTCCTGCTTCAGCAGGAGCTGAATTAAAATGCAAACTGACTTTAGCAAGGTTTCTAATCTGATTAATTACTATCCAACTTATTTACATACACAACCATAAAAGCACCTATCAAACCAAAAATACATGGTCATTTGTTCTGCATGGTTGTGTGGAAGTGCTGACTGCAGAAGTTCCTACAAAAAAATCCCATATTCTGTTGGCATCTGCAAGGCTGAGGTGGAAGTTAAATATAATTTAATGCTGGGGGGTTTTTCTCCTCTGGAATTTTGTTTTGGAAGAGAACCTGAGGGAAAAAATTCTGACAATGTCAAAATATTCTGTTTTGACTATTTCAGAACAAAATGTTTAGAGTTTCCTGTTCGAGATGGATTTTGTTTTGAATTTTTTGGTTTTGTTATATTTTTTTTATAATAAATACATTATATTATATTATAGAAGGAAAAGTTCGAGAGCCATAATGAAAATAAATGGTTTTATCTACAGAAAATACTTTCTGGATTCTTCCTGTGGAAAATGTGACTTTGGAGCTTTGCACAGACTCCGGTTTGTAACAAAGGGCTGGAGGCTGCGTTGGCCTTGAAGGAGGCAACAGAGAGAACCTGGCCTCATCTTTCATGCTGAAGGACCCACCAGATCCATTTTTACCAGACTTCCAGCTCGGATTCCAATCTCCAGGTGCTGTTTTATGAAGGGTAAATTGATGGAAAGTGGCACATTCGCTTCCCTTCCTTTTCCCACCAGATTCCTCCAGACTTACAGGCAATGATGACAAATGATGAAGAAATAAACGAAGTTTATGGACTTGTCCACATCCCATTATGATGGTATCCTTCACCACCCTGTCAGACATTTGGGACACAGGTCAAGGAGAAGGGAATTCCCTCCCAGGGAGACCCATTACAATCAGAACAGCTTTTCAAGGGCATTAATAAGATCATGGAAAGGTTTGAGTTGGAAGAGACCTCAAAATTCATCTCATTCCACCACCTTCCACTATCCCAGGTTGCTCCAAACCCTGTCTAACCTGGACTTGGACACTTCCAGGGATCCAGGGGCAGCCACAGCTTCTCTGTGCCAGGTCCTCCCCACCCTCACAGGGAAGAATAAAAAACTTTAATCTCATTCCCTTTGGCTTCTCGTTGCTCCTTATTTAAAGGGTTAAATGCCTCCTTTGGACCTGCTCCCTCTGGTAGCTGACAAACAAAATGCCAGCACTCCCTGGGTTGAATGAAGATGTGTTATATTAATAAAATTATTTTCCAAATGAAATTTAAGCCTGAAAAAAACCCCAAACCCAACAAGGTTTGTCCATGGAGGGGAAATTCTGTTTGCCATAATCTGCTCTGCTTCTTCCTGTCATGGTGGCTGCTGGGAGGAGTCTGGGAGGAAGGAAAGAAGCCCCTGAGCTGAAAAGTTATAGTCTGAAGGCATCATGATTGAGGCGGCTTATTTTTGAACTGTTGCTGAATAATTAAATTGATAATGGGCCATGGCCTCGCTCCTGCTGCCATCTCCCAGCTGAAAAGGTCTCAGCAGCCCCAGGCTGGATCCTCACCTTGCCCAGTGATGCCAGCAGAGACCTGGAGCCTGAAGGTCCCACCCTGGGGGATGCTGCAGGTCCTGCCCATGCCTGGCTGGAATATGGGAATTTGGAAGCTTTTTTCCTGCAATCTGTGGTTGTGATTCCCAGCCCTGCCAGCAGTGCCGGGAATCAAACCACAGCCTTTATTGTAATCCGATAAAACCTTAACAGCCTCTCCTCCTCCCCGATGGCAAATTAAGGGCCTCGTTTACTCTGCAGTGGCCTCCTTGGCCTTTTGTTTAAGTCTCAGCAAAGAGCCAGGCAGGAACAGGGAGGGAAAACGGATCCCGGATTCCCCCATTCGGCCGCGCGGCTTTGGAGAACACGAACAAAAATCCGATTTTCCCAATATATCCGATTTCCAAGGGGCACTTTGGCACCTGGCTGGAGCACCTTGGAGCTGGAAGCAGGGCCAGCTGTGGGGCTGCACGGGATGAACTCCAGCGCACCTTCCCTGCAGCCCCGTCCAAGTTTCCCTGTTTTATTTCTTGGAAATGCAATCAGCTCCGAATCTTAGATTTCTCCCATCCTGGCAGGAGCGAGCTTTAGCCTCAAACTGGAAACTTTCCAGTGAAACTTTCGGCTGTGTTGGTTCTTTCCCTGTGGAATCCCCCCAGTGCAAAGCGCTGTCCCCTCGGATGGAGCCGTGTGGATGCTGATAACTCACAGCGCTAATTCCAGGGATCCGTCCCTTTCTGGGACGCAGATGGGCTCCCCAGGGACGCTGCTGCTCCCCAGCTCCCTCTGCAGAGAGCGTTTCCATAACTCCGGGTAGCAGATGAGCTTCCTTCTTGGCTTTGGCAGACGGCTGAGCCCCCGCACCCCACACCCGCAGCTCATCCCCCTGCGGAGGGTTCATCCCTCAGCCCCACGTCCCTGACCCAGTCCTGAGGGTTCATCCCTCAGCCCCTCATCCCTGACCCAGTCCTGAGGGTTCATCCCTCAGCCCCACGTCCCTGACCCAGTCCTGAGGGTTCATCCCTCAGCCCCACATCCCTGACCCAGTCCTGAGGGTTCATCCCTCAGCCCCACATCCCTGACCCAGTCCTGAGGGTTCATCCCTCAGCCCCACGTCCCTGACCCAGTCCTGAGGGTTCATCCCTCAGCCCCTCATCCCTGACCCAGTCCTGAGGGTTCATCCCTCAGCCCCACATCCCTGACCCAGTCCTGAGGGTTCATCCCTCAGCCCTTCATCCCTGACCCAGTCCTGAGGGTTCATCCCTCAGCCCCACATCCCTGACCCAGTCCTGAGGGTTCATCCCTCAGCCCCACATCCCTGAACCCCTCAACCTGTTCAAAGCCATCCCCCACCTCTGGGGAATCCCTTTGATTCGGGATTGCCTCGATCACCTCAGAGTCTGGGGTTGCCTTTGCAGCACTCTCCCGTGAACTCCTCTCCTGCGGCCTTGTTGCTGTGATGGGACTGAATCCTGAGAGGGAAATATTTGGGAATTTTTTATTTTGGGCTGATTTATTCAGCTGTGGCCTCAAGAGCTGCCACAGAGCTGCCACCTCTGTGGAGTTGCATCAGGATTTGGGCAGGGTTTGCCACATTCCACATTTCTTTGAATCATTCCATAAATAGGTGTCAACCCCCTCGCAGCTTTAATAAGAAAGGAAAAGCATGTTTCAACAGCATTTTTCCTTCTTTATTGATTATTTTAATATATCTTCCCTAAATACAAAACAAACAAAAAAAAATCAACAAAAAAAACCCACAATAGTTTTAAACACTTCATGGAAAAGACATTAAATTATCAGTTCCTTCAGGTTGGTAAATAAAAGGGAATTAGAATTTTATGCCCCACAAGACATAATTTTAATTTGTTTAAAGGAGTCCTGAGCACATTCATTTTCCAAGAGCATTTCTGAAAGTCAGGCCTGAGAGAGGACAGCCTGGATGTCCCAAACTAAAGAAATCTAAATCAGAAACTGGCTTAAATTGTCGGTCTGAAATGCCTCAGGCACCTTCCCTGCTTCTCTTCTTATTTCCCAGAGCACAAACTTGAGTGGAGCTCATTATCTGCCTTAATCACCCATAGAATCACAGAATCCTTTTAAAAGGCAGAACCAGCAAACAAAAGCAGCTGGAAAGATGAAGATTTCAGGCATCATCAAATGCTGAAAGTACCAATGGTTTTCAATAAAGCCATCGTGATTTAGGATTTCTCTTCCAGAAAACTGCACATCTTGATTATTCCTGGGATGTATTTAAAAAAAAAATAACAAAACAAAACAAGCCCAAACAACCAATCTTGAAGGTATTTTTGTCAAATATTTCCGTTCTTTTTCCAAAGGAAATGGTTGATTTTATAACTGCAGATGCCTCTTCGTGAGCTGTTCAAGAAAAATCCCAAGATTTTTCCATTCATTAGCCAATCCAGGCTCACTCTTGCATCCACAGAAAGGTGTAGCCATCATGAAACTGGGCCACGGTGTTTACATTTTTATGATGTTCTCATAATTAGCAACTTTCTTCTCTGTCCCTCTGGTGACTAATTAAAAAGCAGCTGATCCTCGATGGAAACTTCAGGAACATCCTGTTTTGAGGTTATTCTGCTGCTGTGGCCCGTATTTTCTGCTTTTTATTAAAACTGAGGGTAATTCTAGAAAAATAAGGGTTTTTTTGTGTCAGATGGGACATGCTGCTTTACGAATTCTGGTGTTGTTGCATTTTGCATGACACCATAATGTCACCTATGGCTGTCTGACATCACAGCTGCATCAGAATTTCTGCACTCAGGACATCTTTGTGCATGAAAAGGTACAATAAATTATCCAGGAGTGGAAAACGTCGCTCTGAGGACACCCCACACCTGGCAGGCTGGCTAAAATAATAGCAAGAAACGTTGTGGTTTTTTTTTTTTTTTTGGTATTCCCTCATTTGTGGGGATTAATCTGACACAAAAATGTTTCCAGCATACAGGCGCCTCTTGTTTTCCAAGCCTGGAGGCTCCAGCAGACACCCCAGTCCTGCATGATGTCAAGAACACAAATATCTCATGGGGTTCCACTGAGGTGAGACCAACCTGCTCCTCACCTCATATCCACAGTCGTCATCATCATCATCATCATCATCATCATCATCATCATCCGACCCTCTCGTATTAGATCCAGTGGGAACTGGGGTGGGACACCCTCAGCAGTCTCCAGAGGAGCCTTTCTGACATTATTATTATTTATTTATGCCCCCAGCTCCAGGCCTGCAGTGCAGATCTGATGGAAGCTGCTCACCCCCAAATCCCATGTCCCTGGAGAGGATCCCTGTTTGCCTGGAAACGGGCGGAATTTGTCATGAATTTGGATGCCCTCCATAGCAACACTTCCACGGGGATGAGAGGAGGGCTGGTAAATCCATCTCGGAGGAGCAGGGGCCATCTGGGCTTTCTGCCCTGCCTGTGTTCAGCCCTCACGGCTCCACTGCCTCCCAAAACAAAAAAAACCAAACAATCCACCCCCAAAGAAGTTGTGGGATCACTCCGGACTCCTTGGACTGGGAGGTAACTCAGCATTAAATGAAGAACCTCGCGTTTACCAGAGGCTGACAGATCCTGCTTAGAGCCCTTTGCCTTTTCCCTCCCGATGGATTGGTCACCCCTCGCAAGCTGCTGGCATTCCCAGGTTACACGTGCAGCTAAATTGCTCCAAAACAGTGTTAATGTCATCTTTAACTCTGCAATTCTCCTGCAATTCCCCTCCTGTAGCCGGGATTATCTGTCTGTCTGCCAGGCAGAAAACAAGACGTGGGCAGAGAGTTTGTTTTTCCCTCTGGTTGACAAATTTCGAGACTGCACCACTTCTCTTTCCCCTCTGCTCGCTCCTCCAGCTATTTTTGGACTCCCTGGTGTGGCTGTTGCTCTGCTGGCCGAGGCTGCCTTGCCAATGACCATTTCCCTGTGTGTTTGCTGAGTGTAAACATCGTCTTGCAAAACAGAGCTCGTGCTTCCAGGAGGTCTGAGGAGCAGCAGAGGAAAGGGGGAGTTGCTCAGAGCCCATCTGGTCTTGTAGCAACAGCAAAGAGTTTCTCAAGTTAGAAATCTGGCTGCAAGATTTCCGTGTCTCGGGCTACTGGAGCCGTCAACGAGTGAGGAAATAAAGAGGAGATGGGAAAAATAAGCCCTGCAAACACAGCAGAGTTTTCTGAAACGCTTCAGTACCGCGTGGGGCACCGTGACGGGACATTTCCTGTTTTAGAGGGGAAGGAAACTTTGGTGTCCCCCTTGTAGCAGCCCCGTGGGGAGGGGCATCCCAAATTCACACTCCTGGATTGCACATAAGACGCAGAAGAAGTCTCAGTTCAGTCCTTCCTTGAAGCCAGCCTGGATTTTCTGGATCTGCAGCGCCAGCACTGCCTTTGCCCAGCAAACATCTCCCCTTCCCCACCTGCGAGGGCAGAGTTCGTTTTCCTGCCTTTGCAATCACTTTCAGAGAATGCTTAAAAAACACTTAAAATCTAAAAACAAAAGCCAGGTTCTGCCAAGAAAACAGGTGTCCCCTCGTTAACTCCTCATCCCAGGGATTTTACAGCGAGTGACGGGACAATGAACACATGGGAAAACACGGTGCTCTGATCCTGCATTGTTTCTTATATTTTTATATCGATAAACACTGACTCACCTTCAACAACGTAATCCAGAGACAATCAAGGGAAGTACATGGGGATCTCATGGTCTTTGCTGACTTTGTTTTGTTTATGACCCCAAAACACCGCAAAAGACATAGCCATAAGTGCGTCCCACGAATGCAAAGGATGGGCTACAAATAGAAAAGAGCTGAAAAACCAGGGAGAGCCTCTTTCCCAACACAGGGAGCTGCAAAAGTTGCGGAGTCAGAGATCAGCATTTCAAGTCTGCACACACAGTCCATTTTTTCTGGCTATGACTTCTTTCGGAGAGAGAAAAAACCCCGCATTTTTCCCATTTGTCTTTTTCTTTCCCACCAAAATGCTGCATCTCACAACATTTGAAACGTTGGGAAAATGCATTTCCGATTCTTAAAGGGGACCATGCGTGGAAACAGCTCCAAAAGGGGCCAGCAATGCTCACAACTGATCAGCATCAAAGGGAACGTTCTTCTCCTTGCACTGCTTGCTCTAAAAGCACCAATATTCCCACTTTTCAGTGGATCTCTGGGCATTAGGAATGTGTCCTGAACAGCATTTTGACGAAACTCAACAGAGAAATGACCCTAAAAATACAGTGCAACCACATGTCCTAAGCAAAAGGTGATGGGATCTCAAGCTCCACACCCTGATGGCATTTCCAGGGAATCAAGGAGGATGTCCAGAGCTGCCAGACCAAGAGAGGCTGGAAGATCATTTCCACAAAGTGTAGACATGGGCAGGGATGCTCCATATGGCAAAACCTTCCTTGCAGAAGTATTGCTGGATATGATAACTCTCCTACACCCCAAAAAAATCAGTGGGAAATTCTTGTTATTCCCACTGAGAGCTGGATATTACCTTACATGGCCTAAAGCTCCCCAAAAATCATTAGAGGTGTTCTCATTAAAAAGGAAAGAGGGGAAAAGGCAGAGCTTGTCCTGTGGCTTGTGCTGTGTGAAATCTGCCAGGATTTCTTCCCTTCAGAGCCTTCAGCGGAGCTCAGATTCCCAGATTCCCACGAGGCTCAGGGTGATGAGATGGAAGCCCTTGGACTCCCCAGCTGAGATTAATTGCACAGCTCTGAGGGGGTTTTTTGGTGACAACAAGGCCTGGACAAGATGTGACGATGGGGAAGAGTCAGAGCAGGGGCTCCCAGCACGTTTTACTGCAAACCACAGCCAGGGCAGGGGAAGGGCTGGCTCTGATCCTGGAATCCCTGTGCCCAATCCGTGACCTCCACGGGCAAAGTGCTCCATGTGCCCTGTGACCCAGATGCCAGTGGAAGCTGCAGCCAGCTCTGCCACCAAGAGCACAGGACGTTGCCTCGGTTCTCCTCTTTCCTGCGCGCTGTCCTCGCTCAGGCCCTGCCTCTCCTTGCCCAGGCCGAGGAAGGACCCCGGTGAACCCATGGATATCTACCTGCTCTCAGAAAACAGCTCAGCTGCTGAAGCAGAGCCCTCACCCTCCCTGTTTAGCTGTTTTTCTGCTCCTGTTTCTACCTGCTGTTCCAAGAAAAGTGACTTCTATCTTTCCCTTCATTTTCCTTTCATCACGCACAAACATCCCACCCAAATTTCTCTTCGTCTCTTTCTCTTTCTTTTTTTTTTTTTCTTTTTTCTTAGTTACCACACAACAAAAAACGTTTCTCTTACATTAATTTTGTCACTCAGGCAGAGCAAACCATCGCTCCTCAGCGCATCCCCCAAGAGCCAGAGCCGGAGTGACTCAGTCGGGCAGGATTTTATTCAAACCATTTGTCCTGTGGTCAGAGCAGATTAAAGGCAGATCAGGTTGCCCTCGGAGCAACGCTGGGACAGTGAGAGTGAGAGATGTTGGCACTTGCTCCTCAAACCACAGGCAGCTCGCGTGACTGCGGCTTCCTCCGGCCTCTCCTGCCTGCTGGAAGTGCCATTTCCGTGCGGGAACACCTGTGTGTCCCTGGCATGGGGGAGCAGAGTGTCCCCGGCCACAGGCACGGGCGGGGCGCTGCAGTGTGGTGACCCCAGGGTGGCCGGTGCCCAGCAGGGATCGCCAGTGCCCAGCAGGGATGGTCAGTGCCCAGCAGGGATGGCCAGTGGAATCCAGGGATGGCCAGTGCCCACCAGGGATGGATAGTACACTCCAGGGATGGTTAGTGCACAGCAGGGATTGTCAGTGCCCACCAGGGATGGTCAGTGCCCCGCAAGGATGGTCAGTGTACAGCAGGGATGGTCAGTGCCCACCAGTGATGGCCAGTGCCCAGTAGGGATGGTCAGTGCACAGCAGGGATGGCCACTGCACACCAGGGATGGCCAGTGCCCAGCAGGGATGGTCAGTGCCCAGCAGGGATGGTCACTACCCTCCAGGGATGGCCACTACACACCAAGGATGGCCACTACACTCCAGGGATGGCCAGTGCCCAGCAGGGATGGCCAGTGCATAGCAGGGATGGTCACTACACTCCAGGGATGGCCAGTGCACAGCAGGGATGGCCAGTGGAATCCAGGGATGGCCAGTGCCCAGCAGGGATGGCCAGTGGAATCCAGGGATGGCCACTACACACCAAGGATGGCCACTGCACAGCAGGGATGGCCACTGCACTCCAGGGATGGCCAGTGCCCAGCAGGGATGGTCACTACACACCAGAGATGCCCAGTATCCACCAGTTATGCCCAGTACACCCCAGGGATGGCCAGGACACAGCAGAGATGGTCACTACACAGCAGGACAGGCAGGTCAGAAGCAGGAAAGGGTTAAAAAGCACATTCAGCACCTCCTCATCCCCCGTTCCAGGGTACCTGCGGGGTTTTTGCCCTGCCTCCGCAGCAGCAGGGTTAATTCAGTCTGGGAGGGTGGGTCGGGTCCACCAAAGGTTTTGGGAGGAAAATCCAAAACCTCCCAGAAGATCTGAAAGAAAATTCATGTGACGAGCTGGCTGTTCTGTGCAGAGAGCCCTGCTGGGCCACGAGGCCTGGGGAAGGATCCAGGAGTGTTTTAATTGATTTGATAATTCCTGTTACAGTTCCACCCCGTGCACTCGGTGCAGACTTGGAGGGAGCTGAAAGACAGCAAACCCAAACCTCTGGAGCTACTCCTGACCATGATTTCACACTCTGGAGCGCTCAGGGCTGGTCCTGAGCCCTCTGCTCAGCTCCCAGCACCCTGAGCCAGGCTCCTCCTGGGCCAGCACAGCCGGAGATTGCACCACCCAGCAGCCTGGGGACTGAGCTGGCTCTGGAAGGGCCCAGCAGCAAAATAACATTTGGTTCAATCCTAAGGAGCATCATTTCCCTGCTCTGGCTCACAGCACGTGCCAGCACTGGAGGAGCAGGAGCCGCGGCGAAGGGAGGGAACCAAGCAGGGAAACACCTCATGCTGCCATCCCTGCAGGTACCCAGAGCCTCCCTGAGCTCCAGGAGCACTAACTTCATTTAGGAATTTAATTCAGGGCTTTATTAGCTTTACACAATGTATTTAAAACCCTGACTCTGGCAGCAGATGGTCAGGGTCTCTTCTGGCTCTCACCAAAACACAAATCATAAAACCACAGAAGTGCTGTAAAAGGAGGGAATAAACACGGTGGGGACTGCTGCAAATTGTCCTTTTCTTGGCTAGAAAGGACATTTCTAGGGGGTTATATGTATTTTTATGGATTTATATCACATGGGGGGATGGCTGCCTAAGTCCAGGCAGTGCTCATGCCACGCACCAGAGATTTATGCAAAACCTTTCTCCCAAATCGATCAACCCAGCAACTCCTATAAACAACCATTTCCCCCATATTAGAAAAAGATGTTGAAGGCTTTGATTAACTGCCTCATCTTCCTGAATCCCCCCTTTAGATCCAGGGCAGGGGGTTGCAGTCTGGGATGCATTCTGTTAATGTCAAATCAACTCATTACCCAAATCCTTTGAGAAACAAAGCCTGGCAGCTTTGCCTGGACTTTTAATATGGATTACAACTCTTGTGATCAGTTAATCCAAGAAATTACTCAGTTCTTCCAGTTGACAAAGTCAAAATATGATTGCTCTTCAAAGAATGCAAACTCGTAGGAATTAATCTCTTCATCTCGGGGATTTAATCATTTTTTACTAATTTTATACCAAAATATTGCCATGTGTGGGCTCCATAAATCTGTCTCGCCCTGTTAGCAGTTACTTTCCCCAGATGCTTTGAACTTTGAGAAAAAGTTGCTTAACCGAAAAAACACAGCTGCCACATGTTGTAATTTCCTCTTTGGGGGCATCTGGTGCCGTCTTTGCGAAGGTTCTGCCAAATTTTCCCCAGGACTTTTTCTCTATTTGTTGCATTTCTCAGTATCTTTGGGATTTCTCAGTATCCTTGGGATTTTATCCCAGAAAACAAAGCCGTTTGTTGCTGTGTTTTCAGCACCTTCCCAACCCGCCCCCCCCCCCCCCCCACGCGGCCACCGC
>VZTE01003528.1:159233-170692 GCA_013397775.1 Eulacestoma nigropectus
TATTCAACATTTAGCAACGAAATTACATTTCCCAGCCCTTTGAACTCTCCTGGACCAGTTTTCCAATGATTATTGGGTGTTTGACTTCTTGCCTGACCAACACCGATGTCAAATTCGGGGAAAATGAGGGGGGGGAAAGGAGGGAGGAAAAACTTCAGTGAGACAATAAATTAAGAAGAAAAAGAATAAAAGGTCATGGTGTGAAATTTACCTTTATGTTCCAGTGCCCAACATTTCCCCTGGTGCCTGTGAGTGTTTCTCCTGACTTCAAAGGCGTTATTTCGGGAGGTGAGCGGGACTTGGCCCCAATTCCTGATGACAAACACGGACATTCCTTGGGTGACCTCTCAGCCCAACATATCAAAGGTTTTGCTGGAGTTGCACCTACAAAGAATTTGTCTGGAGAGGCACAAAAGCTCCTCCATTGTGGAACCAGCGGGCACCTGCCAAAATACACAAAGCAGCACGCAGGAGGCGGGGAAGATCCCTGGGCTCTCAAAAAGGGGTCTTTGAGGTAGACATGAGTGGAATTGCCACTGGGAGAAGCAATGTGGGAGCTCTTTGGAGCCCCCAGCTCCCACGGGAAGTGGATATCTGGAAAATGCCGTGGAGGTGGGGTAAGATCCCACATGAAGAATGGGAACAGTGATTATGAGCTCCTGATGATTTTGGGGTCTCCAACAAGCATTGGGAATGCTGGAGGAGCCAGGGAGATGCACTGGAGGATTCTGCCTCCCTGTGAAACCATCACGGTGAAAAATTCCCTGGAAGTTTGTGTTGCAAAGCACAGTTTGCGTTCCTTGGGGATTCCGGGAATCCCTCACCACCCGCCGCACACAAACCGCGCCTCCGCCCCAACACTCAGCACTCCTGGGGGCTCTGAGATGCTCCAGGGGTCACTGCTCTGCTCTCTGCAGCCCAGAAATCTCCCTGGTTTTGGGGAAAGAAGAAAGGTTTGGCAGGAAGGGCACTCCAGCACCACCACGGGCTCCTCAGGTGAGTCCCAGCACCTCCTGCTTGGCCTGGGCCACCACGTGCCCAGGTGGGATCCCAAAAACAGGAGAAGTGACACAAACCACTGCACTCCCACCCAAACCGGCTCGACTGCTCCATCTCTTGTGTAGTCTGCAGTAAAAACCTGGTTTAAATAACTCCCTATTTCCAGATCCTGAGGGCTCAGGTACCATTCTGCAGCTGTTTCCCAGGAAATCTCAGCACAGTTCAAGCTGCAGCAGGAATCTTGACTCCTGGTTTTCCAGCCACTCTTGGGGAGCTGTTTTACTGCGTGCCCATCTAAAAGTTTATTCTTCTCCTGACTAATGTGAGCAGCGAGTGACTGATTTTGTTTGGCAGATATTGCTCATTTCTCCCATTGTTGGGTTTTTTTAACTGGCTTTTTTGGGGGTTGTCGTTTCTTTTTTAAACCACAGATAAAATGAGCTGAGTCTGAGTTTCATTTTGCCTTCTGCAGCTTGGTTTTAAGTGGAAATCTTGTCATCACTGCTCTCCCCTGAAGACACTGAGAGGAGAGTGTGAGTAAGCTGAGTTTATCACCTCAGAGGAGACGTGGCTCACGGTGTCAGAGCTCTGGGAGATAAAACATCAGCCTGAAAGTAAATGTTTGATTTTTCCTCTTAGCTTACGCTTAAAGAAATTATTTTTTTTAAAAAAAAAAAGCAAATTTGGTTTAAAAGCTCCCATGGATGAACAGGACTTGGCAGGAATGTGAATGTGCAGAGCTGAAGGGATGGAAGAGGAGCAATCCTGGCTGGATGTGGTCCTTCTCTTCTCCTCCTCACACATCCACAGGAGCCACCACTCATCCCATCCCACAGCCAACTCCAGCAGTAACAGGGGATGGACCTACATTCCACAGGATCCCAGAATATCCTGAGCTGGAAGAGATCCACAACTCCAACTCCTGGCCCTGCACAGATGCCCCAACAATCCCACCTTGTGCCTGAGACCTTGTCCCAGCGTTTCCCTTGGAGTTCAAGCTGTTTTCCACCTTCCTCGGTTTTACTGCACTGCCTGGGGTTGTTCCTCTCCCCTGCCAAGGCTCGTGGGCAGGGTTTGTAGTGTCTGGCAGTGCTATTTAGGGCTGGGATGGCAATTCCCATTAAGCACAGAGGGAATTACGAGATATCTCCGTATCCCCTGGGAGTGGCTGCTCAATATAATCCCAGGTTTAGTACCTGTGGTGGTTCTGCTCTGGGAGCAGTGCAATATCCTGTCGGAATGGCAGCAGGACAGCTTTGCACACACATCATTTCATGGAATTCCAGTGTGAAATCTGAAAAGGAAAGAAGGAAAGAAAGGCCAACCTAAGCTGCAGGAGCTCAGCACCTCCAAGAGCTGCACCCTTCGGAAGCAATCCCTTCGCAGAGACCCTGCTTTCCTTCATTAATGATCCATTTGACTGCAATTTGCAGGAGCAGACTTGGTAATAGAATCAATCTTTGACTATAAAGGAACTGCTGTGAGGCTGAGAAAAATTCACCTTCTGGAAAATGCTTTGTCTTGTAACGGGCTGCTCTGCTCATACGAGCTCTAATTCCAGTGCGAAAAGGAAAACCATTTGGAAGGGGATGTTATTCCTCAGGGCTCCCTGTTGGAATTCATGTCCCTGCAGAAGTTATTATTGTAATAAAAAGTAAAAATGAGTTCTCAAAATACGCTCGAGCCTATTATTCAGGGCAGCCTGGAAGCAGAACCATAATGTTAAGCACATGCATGGATCACTCTGAAGTCAAACCAAGGGGATGGGTTGAGGGGAGCTCTTTTCCTGACTCAGGACTCCACGCTGATCCTCCAGATAACATAAAAAGACAGGCACAAGCTCATAGGGGGAAAAGAAAAATCCTAATCACATTAAATCAGTGGTAAATTGCCCTTCACCATATTGGAGCCTGGTTCAGGACAGAGTAAATTATTGTATTTATTTATTTTTTGGTTTTAGGACAACTTCTGGGCCAGCTGTGAGGCCAGGCATGCATAGGGGCACTGCATCCCTATGCCCCATCTCACTGCACACACACATTTCCAAAGGGATTCAGCTCCACCTTCAACATTTGGTTGATTTTAATTTTCTGTGGGCAAAGGTTCCTCCAGTCCCTCTTGCTCCGATGGTTAAAAATCCTCCCCACTGCGCCCAGGGTGAGTTTTGCCCTCTCCCACAGTTTACAGATCCTCCCATTATCTACAGGTTCATCCTGATGTTCTTTTATGTCTTTAGAGCCTTCACTGCACAGGGATGAGCCAAACCAACCTCTCCTATTTTCCTGTTAGAGGGGAGATCCATGTCCCACCAACACAGGTGACCTCAAGGGGAGCATGGAAACCCCTGACATTTAAGGAGCAAATGGAGGGAAAGCAGAAATGCAGAATATGTGGCAAATACGGACTGAAATTCTGGAATTTCAGATCAGATTGTTCAGAGGATTTCCAAAGTAAGGCAGTAACTCCTGCAAAACATTTTAGCAAACCCTCTGTATGGCATTTCTCATTAAAAAAAACCAAACCAAAACTCATACCGGGGTCAGCACAACGTAGCTGATCTTTTATTTGGTTCAACTTCCACTATCCCAAATTCAGGGGAAAAACTGTAGGATTTTGGGAAGATTTCCCAGCCCTGGAGAGTTGTGAAGAGCTTTCCCCGTGTGCAGGGACAGTTGGTGCCACCTGGGCCAGGAGAGCTCCTCTGATCAACCCAGGAGATAAGCTTCTTTAATTCATGATGAAAAGACAATAACATCCACAGATATGCCCATGCAAACTTATTTAAGGTTTTTAAGCACTATATATAAATTAAAACTGATTTATAATTACGTATAAATTAAAATTGCTGAAGACTGGTAAGTGAGATCCAGAAACTGAGATGCAAAGTAGACGCTGACAGAAGTTCTGCTTTGGATTTTTGATGTTTAAACACAGGGGGTTTGTAATCCTTCCCCAGGAGGTGAAACAAGCCCCTACCCCACTCCTGCCCATCTGGTGACCCCTGCCAAGGCCACAGCTCTGCAGGACCCACGACCCGGCCCTGCTTTATCCACAAACCCACCGTGCAACAACCCCGGCCACTGCCAGGAACACGACTCAAAGAGGAGTTGCTCCTCCTCCCCACCTTCTTGAGGCTCACTACAAGGACTTAATCAGGGAAAAGTCGAGAGTGAAGTGTCCTTCCTTCCTACCCTGCAACTTGTCGAGACACTTTAAGGAATTTTAGGAAGGCAAACTCACACTGAGCATCAGCCTGGCGGGGGCGGAGAGCTGCCAAGTTATTATTGCAGCATTTTGTTATTATTTAATAGGAAGCATCCCAGACATCTTAACAAATAGGAGTCCCTTGCGGCTCTTCTGCTCAGGATTCCTTGGATGCTGTGACTCAGCACTTCATCCTCACAGAAACGGTGTGGAAAACACGGCTGGAAGAGGCAACAAGCAGCATTTGCAGATGAGAAGAGCTGGGGGCACTCGTCAGGAAAGCCGTGGCGGGTCCTGTGGAGCCCCCAGAGTTCTGGGATTGTCCTTTCCAACACAAAATTACCCATCCCACTGCGAAAGGGAAGATGCTGCTCCCAGGCCGGGTGACCAGGATCACAAATCCTCCTGGAGGGAGACTCCAGTGCTTTCCCCAACCTCCTCGTGGTGGCCACATGAGGGCTGCAAACTGGTTTCACACCAGCATTTGCTGACAGCAAAATATAATGGAAAACATTTCCGTGCAGCAATGCCGACCGCATCCTAATTGGCATTTTATGTAACCACCCCCGAGATCATAAGATTCCAATTTAGCAAAACCAATCACGGCATCGCTCCGGGGCTGCACTGCTGCCCTGGGCTCCAGGGCTCGTCCTTGGAGCTTCCTTCTCCTCTTGTCCATCCCTCGGGCACAGGGAGCCCCGTGGTGATGGCTGAGGGACAGGTCTCGTGGCTGGATCCCCAGGGGAGGGAAAAGAAGGAATCACAGTTCAGTTCAGACCACTGGAGTTGGCCATTGCTGGGGTGTCAGCGAGTGTTGGGAAGCCTGGAAGTCTCTTTGAGCCTCTTGAAGAGGAGCTGGGACTGGGATCCTTGGACTTTCCATCTTAGATCATCCATAGGATGATCTATGGAGTCATGGAATCATGGAATCATGGAATGGTTTGGGTTGGAAGAGATCTTAAAGATTGTGTTGTTCCACCCCTGGGCAGGGACAGCTTCCACTGTCCCAGGCTGCTCCAAGCCCCGTCCTACCCGGCCTTGGGCACTGCCAGGGATCCAGGGGCAGCCACAGCTTCTCTGGGCACCCTGAGCCAGGGCCTCCCCACCCTCACAAGGAAGGTGGAAGAAGGAAAGGGGACAGGAGGACCTGGCTGTGGGGGACAGGAGGACACACCCTGGCAGTGTCCCACCGCTGTGTCCGTGGGCTGCACATCCCAGCATCCCAACCACCACCGAAATCCCACCTGGGATGTTCCTCCCACAGCAATGAGCAGATGCCCGAAGTGAGATCTGAGCAGGCCCTGTTTGAGTGTTGGATCCATGTCCTCAAGAAGAAAATTGCAAACTCCAGGAGTCTCCTCTTTGTCTCAAATATTTGCTAGGGAAGCACCCAGAAAAGCTGAACTGAATGAACCAATTTCTCACACTGATCATGACCTGCCCCCGCTCTTGTGCATGTATGTAAATAAAACTATTTACAGCACCCTTCAGCTCTGAGACTTCTGAGCCATTTTTATCTAAATATCATTTCGGGCATAAAATATTGGGCATTTTCTACCTTGTTGTTTTTTTTTTTCTTTGCAGGAGCACTAGCTACCGTAAAAGTCTTAATTTTAATGCAAATCAGGGATGGATGAAGCAGCAGAGACATTTTTGCTGCCTTTTCTGGGACTTTTGTCCCAATTTCTGCTCCCTTTTGCAGGCTGGGGAAGGCAAGGAGGCACTTTTAGTCCCACTGGTGTTTTCCCCAAGCGTTCCCACTGTTATCCCCCAGCCCTCTGCTCCATGTCCTGAGATTCAGAAGCAAAAAGAGACAGTACAGGAAGTTCTGGTGGATTTTTCCTCCTGTTGAGCTGGTGTGGGGCTGCTTTGCTCCTCCTGCTCCCACCTGAGCATCTCAAAGAGCCTGAAAGGTTCATTTGGCTTCCCTCCTCTCCTGCCCTTCCAGTCCAATACAGAGTGTAAAAACACAACCAGTCACACCAGAGAAATACGAAAAAATCCCAGGATCCAGCGCTGGAGCAGCAGGAGGAGATGGAGCTGGGGCAGGACAGAGCGTGCAGCCACCAGCCAGGGTGAGAAAGTAGGTCCAAGGTAACCCGAGTGAAAAACAAACCCACCACATCCCATCCCAGCCCATGCCATGCCGGGGTTGTTGTTTTCTCCTCGGAGGTTGCTCAGGAAGTTTGCGGCAGGATACGCCGCTGACCTCTGCTCCGCTCGCGGGTCGCGTTAACACTTCGCTTACCTTTTCTCCCACCACAAACGGAACGTTTCCTCCCTGGGAATCTGGCTCTGCCTGCAGGTTTCCTGTGCTGGGCAGCAGCTTAACCCTTTGGGATGCCCCGTGTTGGTCCAGTAGGATCCCTTTAGGAAGCGGCATTGATTTGGACTCATTGGCTGCCGGGAATGCTGTCCTCAGTTATCCGTGCTTTGTGGAGAGAAGGAAGGAATAAAGGATGAAAAATAAAAGTTGTTTGCTTTTGTTTTTCAAATTAAAAACTTTTCCAGTCGATAATTAGTCAAAATTCAGATCTGTGTGGGGTGCTTTGCTTAGTGCCATGACCAAGGAGTCCAGAATCCAGGAGAATGCATTCCAGAATCGTGGGGATTCTACCACCTGGATGCAAAATCCAGAAAAACTCTCTCCATGGTGAGGAATCCTCTGGAAGGAGCACAAGTGAGTCTGTGGGAAAGCCCCGGCTTTGTCCCAAGAGATGCTCACTGGCACCTTTCAGTCCCCAATAAGCTTTGGATTAATCATAAACAGCTTGGAAGGCGGAATTCCCATCCTACAGGTACATTTCAGCCCCAAACCACCCCTGGAAAGGAGCCAGGAGTTATTCTTACCCTCCACCTCTGCAGCACTTGCCCTCGCTGGGTCCATCCAGGGATGGATCATTGGGAGAAGCAGTGGGACAGCACCATCCCGGGGGCTCTGGTGGCTCCTACTTGGTTTAATTGCACTTTGTAGCCGGGGGGGGGCCATGGGGGACACAACAATGGCTCGAAAACAGGCTCTGGAAAGAGCAACTCACTTGCTGAGCCATTGAGGATGTTGTTTATATGTTAGATCCTGTTTTCTTCCTCCAGCAAAGTGCTTCTCCTCCCAGGTGCATCTCCCGCGGCTCCCCGGGGCGAGAGCGGCTTCCTGCCGGAGTGACCCCGCGGGAGAGGCCGGGATCAGCCAGGGGGACCAAGCCCCTCATCCATGGGAGAAGCCCCCCAGCCAAGAGACTTGGCCTGTCTGACGTGAGGGGATAAATAAAGTCCCCCTCACCTCTGTGGTGGGAAGAGCAGGACCTGGGTTGAGCACGGTGTTATTTGGGTGCATGTGGGGCTCCTGGAACCCTTCAGACTCCCTGGGAACAGCTCCAAGAGTTGGAGGAGCTCAGGGTGGAAGGGGCCACCACCACCAGAAAATCCAACGCTGCCTGGGCAGCCCTTGGAAAGGCCTCGGGATCCAGGTGTGCAGTGGGATTTTCCAGAGCAGTTATTGCAGACAACGCCTCTAAACGACAGGAAAACGGGCACTGGTGGCACCCATCTCCAGCACACACCTGCAGGAGCTGCTCTGCACGCTGGTGGTGGCAAGGAAGAAGAAGGAAGACACTGCCTCAGGGGGACAGCCCAAAAAACGGGATATTCCTGATTTTACTCCAAGAGTTTGGAGAGGAGCCGTGAGCTCGGGGAGGCTGAGGTGACACGCATGAGGACATGGAGGGGTCGCCATCCCAAGGGGCTCTCAGTGACACCCTGGGGGGGACACCCACATTCTCCCCCTGCCTTTGGCATCTCCCTCTTGCCGGGGACGCCGCCGGGGCTGGCACGTCGCTGGTTACGGGAGGGGAGCTGGGAACCGGGACAGGGCCCGGGAACGCCGCAGCTGCCAACATGGGAATGTTTGAACAAGGAGCGAAACCTCATTTAAACAAATAAATAAACAAGCTGACATCCTCCGGGCCCAGGTTTATGATAATAAAAACAGAGCGCGCAGCTTGTGGGAGGAAAATACATCGTGTATTTTCACATCTCCCGTTTCCTCCGGGACCGTCGCAAGAATTTCCTCCGAGTCCATCACTTCCTCCTGACATTTCTGAGCTCAGAAATCCCTATCTGAGCCCTGCTGCCCTCTCCTTGACGAGTGACGCAGGAAGAAGCGCCTTTGAAAGATCCCTCTCAGGCAGATTTTTGTGCCCGGTGGCTTTGAGGCGCTGGAGGCAGGACAGAGAAAAAGCAGGGCCGGGGATGGGAACCCACCACGTCCCAGCCTGGGGCTGTCCCCTTTTCCCAGCCCCACAACAACCCTGCAGAGCAGCACTGGGCAGCTTCATTTACCCACATGAGGGTGTCCTCCAGCCAAGCTCTTCCTACTGAATTCCAAGGGATTTTCTAACGGAATCATCATGGAAATCATGGAATGGTTTGGGTTGGAAGAGATTTAAAGCTCATCTTGCTCCAGGGCAGAGGAACCTCCCATTAGACCAGGTTGCTCAGAGAGGTTCTGAGAAAATCAGATGCACCTGAGACCTGCACCTGCACCTTGAGCTGAACCAAATCCATCCTTGTTTTAAAATAAAAACCTCTCTTGCAGTTTTCAGTGGAGGAGTGGACAGAGGCATCTCCCCCACGCTGATAACGTGGGCTTTAATCAGGAGCTCAGTGCAAAGCTGCAGTTTAGGAACGGGCAAACTGAGGCAAGATATTTGCTGGAGTCACAAATAAACCCTGGGAGATTTTAGAGTTACTTCTATGTGAGGGTGCTTAAAATCTCCTGCGCTTTCAAAAAGTGGGGGTGAAGCATTTTCCTGGTGTTCAGAGCCTCTTGAGTTGTTTGCACTCAGTTGTGAATGAGCTTGGGAATCTAAATCCAAGGTTTCAGTAAACACGTTATGGAGATGGGAGCTGGGATATCCTGGAAAGCCCCAGCTGCCCTGAAAAGGGAAAAAAATGGGAAAAAAAAAAAAGTCACAAGTGCATTCCAGAGTCTTTTAAATGGAGGTGAAGTTGCCCCAACTCTGGCTCCAGCCAAGGCAATTTTTTTTCCCAAGGATCAGATAATTTGGGCACCTCTGCCCTAAAGCAGTGACCTCCAGCTGTCCCCAGGGGCCGTGTCCCCAGGGCAGTGCCATCCACGCCTCGACAGCCCTGAGCCTGAGAGCGAGCCCCGGCGGCGGTATCACAGGGGAAAAAGATAAAGTCACCTTGGGAAGAGAATGCTTCCCATTTTTTGGCTCTCAGAGGTGTCAAAGGAAGCAATCTGACGTCGAAGGGCCGGAAAAAAACAGCTCCTTGGCTGATGTTGCTGCTGCACGGCGAGGTCAGGCCGCAAGCTA
Source organism: Eulacestoma nigropectus (assembly GCA_013397775.1). Lineage (NCBI taxonomy): Eukaryota > Metazoa > Chordata > Aves > Passeriformes > Eulacestoma > Eulacestoma nigropectus. The sequence continues at coordinate 168,773 of VZTE01003528.1, forward strand.
TCAGTGGCTTAAAAATAAATGCAGCGTGGAGGCTGCCATTCAGCCATATCCTGTATCCGAAAGCTGCGAGGGCTGCAAGCAGGAAGAAACTGGAATGACCTTCCCTCCCCCCGCCCCATTCCCATGGTTTTTTTTTCTTTTCCACGCTCCTGGCTGTAAATCACTGAAATTTCTGCGTTACAGTGGTTGGGTTTCGTTACAAGCAGCCCAGGGAAGGGCCTGTGTGGGTGATGCCAGGCTGTGAGTGTCACCTCCGTGGTGTCCTGCACGGGGCTGGGGGTGTGACAGGGAGCTGTGGCAGGGAGATGAGGCAGGGGACGTGCTCCCAGGTGTCCCCAGGGAATTGCTGCGTGCAGTCTGTGTGTTCCCTGCCCGGACACCTGGGCTGGAGGCCGAGCTGAGCCTGCACGATAGCCCTGGGCACGGATGGAGGGCGGTGCTGGGGTCACCATCCCTGGATCATCAAGAAATGTGTAGATGTGGCACTTGGGGACACGGCTTGGTGGTGGCCTTGGCAGTGCTGGGTGAGTGGTTGGACACAATAATCTGAAGTATCTTTTCCCACCCCGATGATTCTGTGATTTGATGATGATGATGATGATCGGTGACCAGGCCCACACCCCTGTGCTGCCTCCAGAGCGAGTTCACAGACACACACGTGGGAAAAGAGAAATTCCTCCGTGGAATACATCTGGCACCTTCTCCAGCAGATTAAAAAGACATCACAAATCCATCAGTGTTGTCCTAACGTAGCCTGCCCAGACAGGAGTCACTCCAGGCAGAGGAGAGACACGGGAGGTGATGCTGCTGGTGACACAGGCGTTGCTCCCTTGCTCCAGGAACAGCTCAAGAAGGGCTCCAGCAGCTGCAGATCTGGCCCTGTTCACTCCTGTTCTGTGTAATTCACCCTTTTTACCTTCCTCCCTCCCTCTGGCTCCTCCAGCCTCCACCAGAGATGAGAAGGAAGCTCTGAGCAGGAACCTGGGGCAGGCAGGGGTAGGAGCAGACCCCTCTGGGAAAGGAGCTCCCAGGTAAAGGTTTAAGATTTTGGGCACTTAAAATGTGGATCAAACAGCCCTTGACCCAGGTGCTCCTCACCTGAGAAGACCCCAGGGTCCCATTTCTGCTCCCTCACCCAGTGGATGTTGGAAGAAGCCCCACAACCAAACTGGGAGGCTCCGTGGGAATGGGGGGCCCAGGCTCAGCCCTTGCAGTAAAATTAGAAATACCGATTTTTTGCCCTGCACTTCCAGTCTTAGTGAGGCTTCCCCAATTAATGCCAGGGATGTCCATGAAGGGGATTATTTGGGGAGCCCGGTTCTGCTTCCTTCCCTGCCTGGCCATGCTGAAAAGTTGACACCAGCATCACCAGCATCACCAAACTGCTGGAGGCACCTCCCCACCACAGCAGCACAGCCGCGGGTTTACTGAATCAGGGCTGTTAAAATTCATGCTGCCCCTTCTGCCCCCTGCTCTGGTCCTTTCCAAACCCTGCCAGTCCTTTTTCCACCCAGCAGCAATGATAAGAATCACCAAGGTAAAAATCTGCGGGCAGCAAATCAGCTTGTGAAACCCGTTTACATTTTCTCCTGAGAAACTTCAGAACACAGGAAAGAATCGGCACCCAAACAGAGAAAGAAAGAGGAAGAAGATTTATGTCTCCTCTGCTGAGAGGATCAAAACCAGCTGTGATGTAATTCGTGATGGAGCCCACAATCCCCTTTTGATGTCTGCAGGAAGGAAAGAAGATGCTGAGAACTTTCTCAGCTCTCTGGACGTTACTTCCACATCCAAGGTCAAGAGGTGGTGGAAAGAAAAATAAAGTCCCACTGGGAAAGAAGGAGTTGAAAGAGCCCTTTGCTTCCCTGGGGCTGCTGGGCAGGGGCAGAGCCGTGCCCAGGGGTGCTGGGATGGGTGGGT
>VZTE01003528.1:171591-189203 GCA_013397775.1 Eulacestoma nigropectus
TGGGATGGGTGGGTGTTGGGATGGGTAGGTGGGTGTTGGGATGGGTGGGTGTTGGGATGGGAGAGTGGTGGGATGGGTGGGTGTTGGGATGGGTGGGTGTTGGGATGGGTAGGTGGGTGTTGGGATGGGTGAGTGGTGGGATGGGAGAGTGGTGGGATGGGTGGGAACCACAATCCCATTCCCAGCTGTGCCAGTGGCTGTGCAACACCTGCACAGCAATGGTGCCTTCAAGCAGCTGTGGAAGCTCACAGAGGGATTTGGGAAAGCAAAATGTTGTGGCCACAGGTTGACCTGAGTGTCCCCACAATAGTGTGTGATCCCACCACGCCACTCACAGGGAATCCCTAAATTTAGACCCACCAGCTGTGAGAGGCACGCGAGGTATTTCAGGGGCTATAATTTTAGACAAAGCATAATTGTGAGATATATTTAATTGTGTTCTCTGTGGGGCTGAGCCATGCCAAGTATTTTCCATGGTTATTCCTGTAGATCCTGACGAGAATTAGCAGCAGCCACAGTGATCCCTGTGCAGAGGGAGAGGAGGCAAAGCTGAATTTTGCATTTCACCCCAGTTGGGGATTGTGAGGGAAGCGCTCAGGCATCCAGTGGAGCAGGGAAAAGAAAAATCCCCGGCTTGCCTGGGATGGGTCACAGGCAGCCTGCCTGCAACGGGAAGGGATCCTGTCCACCACCAGAGTAAACACAAATAAATCAATCAATGAAGGTTTGTGAAACAAGCCAAGAAATCTGGGGACATTTTTATCTGCTCACAGATTTTCTGCAAACAGAAAAAAAACCCCAAAAAGGGTTTGTGAGGCCAGGTCAGGCACTGGGGTGAGGCGGCAGAGCTGCCTCGGAGTCAGAGCGCTAACGGGGAGCAGCTGAGCAGAGCTGGCTGGAGGTGCTGGTGAGTCGGGGGGAGCCCTGCTCTCCCCACAGCCCTGAGCCACCAGCACATGCTCTCTGCAGGCACAGGTGGCCATCCCAGAGCCCAGGGGCATCCTGGAAAAATCCTCCAAAAGCCTTTTGTGCCCAGCAGCTGGGAAAGGAGCGCTTCTTCCAGGCAGGACAGCGATTTCTGCTCCCAGCCATGACCCTCCTGCCGTAGGGATGGAGAACACAGCCACTCCTCTTCATGCTGTTCTCTGGGCAGCTCTGAGATTGCAGGGGGATTCTCCCATTTTGGCCACCTCTGCACAGCAGGATCAGCCCCAGAGCAAAAGGGCAGCACCAGGGAGTGCTGGAATTGCTTGGGGGTGAGGAAAGCCGGGGTTCTGTCCCTCAGTGCAAAGGGGCAAAGATTTCACTGCCCAGCGCGGGCTCAAGGGTTTCCTTGAACAGCTGTGCACATCTTCCTAGAGCATGGAATGGAAGCGAGCACCCCCTGCTGCAATCCCTTTCTCCATGGGTCAGACTTTCATCCCTCTGCCACGGATGCTGCGCTGCAGAACCCAGAGCACCTTGATTTTTATGGGCTGCTGGAGGATCCTTCCCAGCCGAGCTGGTCGGTCTCAGTTACTCCCTGGCCAGACAAGGTTTTAGCCAATGTCATCTTTAATAAATCACAGCCAAAACTCTGACTAGATCAGGTTTGTTTTGCTGGCTGAACCTCCACGCCATCACTGCTCTAAGTGCTCACACGCCTGATTGCCTGTGGTGTCTTAAAGAACTCCTTCGTGCCCGTTTGAATTCTCCTGGGCAATGGAAAACCCGCTGGGTGTGCTCTGGAGTGCTCCTCCCGACAGCCCAGCACTCCCCAGGGAGAGGAGAGCCTGGAAACTGCACCTACAGCGTGTGTTCGTAAACTCTCCAGCTCCCAGGGAAACAAAAAAAAGGAAATAAAATGGGAGTTTTAGAAGGAAAGCCGTGGTGGTGCTCCTGGGACTCGGCACTGAACACCAGGGTGGGAAATGGTTGGTGTGGAGAGCCAGGGCTGGAATGGATCACAAACAAGGGATGGGGCATCTGAAGGAACATTTCCCAAACCCACTGCAGGTGCCCTAAATGCAACACCTTCCTTTTCTTGGTGTTCTTCGGTGCTTTCTATTAAAACACCTGAAAACACGGAGAAACCAAACCCGCTGGATTTTGGCCAGAATGCCAGCGGGCTGTTCTGATGGGATGGAATTATGCCTGATCAAAAGTTTTCTTTTAATTGCTCTGGGACGTCCTGCAGAGCTGCAGAAAGGGCTCCCGGAAGGCTCTGTCTGTCTGTCCCACTGTGCAGCATCCCTGGAGCACCATCACACACGGATTGGTCCCTCCCTGCCCCGTGCCACCCTCAGCCGGACCCACCGCGGCACCAACCCGTCCCAGTTTGCCCCAGTTCACACCAGACACTTCATCCCCCACGGTGCCAGCGAGTCTTTCCTTCCCCAGAGTGTTTCCAGAGCTCGATGCTGCAAAGGCCAGGTGTGAATCCTCGGCAAGGCTTCAGCTCCCAGCCCTTCCCAAAGCCCCTCCTGCAGGATGAGCGGGGCCGGCATCGGAGTCGTCAGAGCTCCACCACTTTCTGAGCTGTCCTGGTTCCCTCCTCTTGTCCCCCTCCCTTCTTCTTTTCATCTTCTTGCATTTCAGGAGGGAGAGGAGGAGGAGGAAGGGCAGGGTAATTTTGACTGATGATGAGGAAACGATTTGGTGAAACTCGAGCCAGTTTTTTGTCAAACACTCAGCACCCAGCATCGTTTTCCCCAGCCTGGGGAGGCTCATCTTACCCTACTACCTGGAGGGTGTTTAACCTCCCTCCATCCCCCCAGCAGGTCAGAGTTTTCCAGACTTCCAAGGAAGGGGGGAATTTGTGTTTAGGGGTTTTTTTTTCATTTGCCTGTTTTCCAACACGACTTGTACCCTCTGCCTTGGGGCAGGCTGGGGAGCAGCTCCCGAGCTGGCCCCAGTCTTAGCAAGAAAAAAAATAAGCAGCAAGAAGAAAAAATCCCAACATATGGAGAGCCTTAAAAATTGCCATTTTGGCTTTTGTGCTGAATTACCTTCAGCAGGGCACAAAAGAGGGAACTGAGGATTTGTGCTGACAGGAGAAGACCAAAGTGGAGAGAGGAAAAGGCTGGGGAGCTACAGCTGCACTGGGGGGACTGGATGCAGCTCTAGGAATGGATTCAATAAAAGACAGGACAGAGGGACAGAGATCAGGGGCTGGTCCAGCCCACATGGGCCACAGAGCAGGAAAACTCCCTTTAAGGTCTGTGGGGGACTGAACCTTAATTTTGGCACCTGTAGCCCCTCCAGTTCAGTTCCTGGGGCTCCCCCTTAACTCAGAGGTGTTTTATTTCCCCAGCATCTTCTCAGTGATGGTGGCCAAGGGCAGGGACACTCCCCCAGCCCTGCTCTGCCCAGGGAAGCTCCCCCATCCCTGCTCTGCCCAGGGAATCTCACCCATCCCTGCTCTGCCCAGGGAAGCTCCCCCAGCCCTGCTCTGGCCATACACAGCCCTCACTCCAGGTTCACAGAGTTGGATGGGAGCAATCTTGATAAAATCTCATCCAGGAAGGTCTGGAGAGAAAGGTGAAGTGGCTCAGAGGAAGGACAGCAGGAAGGGGAGAGTCAGTGCCAGCTCCTGAGTCACAGGTCCAGGCAAGACATTTGCCTGCATTATGAATAACACTCCTTCCCTGCCTGACTAAAAAAGGATTAATTTTTAAAAACCCAACTGGTTTTTATTATTAATGTCCTACCTGGGTGCCTCACGCTTGCGAATAAAATGAATTTGGGTTGGTTTCACATTTATCTTCAAGTGGCTTCACATCAAGTGTTTGAGAGATAAAAAGTGGCCTGCAAAGAAAACAGAAGTTTTTTTTAGTATGTTTGCCATCAGATGGTTTCATGGACATGTTATTCTCGACCCATAGAATCTTATTAACTTCAGTTTTTATATCTGATGCCTGTTTCAAATTTAAAAATTTGGAATTTGTTTGGGTTTTGCGATGATTGGGGACAAATAGCAGTACACAGCATCTGGTAAAGCAGTGTGAGCATGTGATTCCAGCCTGCCTCGGAGCAGTTGCAAGTGTGTTCTGCATATTTATCAGGTATTATGACACAATTATTCACTACTAGTCAATAAGAAAGGAATTACCCAACAGCTTCCCTGTCACACGTGGGATTGCACCGAAATTAGGAAGGAAGAGCCCACAGTTAATCAATCCAAATGCTTCCTGGGTGTTTTACAAGGTACCAAAGGGAGCTTTCCCAGGGAGAAATGACATCCTGAAGATGCTGTAGCTCAGCACTCGCTGCCTCTGGGCCGAGGGAAAGGTGACAGGACCAAAGCAGTGTCACCTTCCTGCAGCACTGGGAGGGGCACGAGCCTGCCACGCTCTCCAGCCCATGTTCCTTTGTCACAGAAACCACGGGGAAGGGACACAGCGGAGAGGATTTCGGACCTGAACGACTTCTGCAGGTCTGGGCAGACGTGCTCCTGTATCCCAGCCAGCACACGGGGAAATCGAACCCGAATCCCTCGCCTTAATCCCGCTATGGAAAAAGGGTTTGTGCAGGGAAAGCAGAGAGGGGACGGGCTGAGGGTTTCACTGGAGCAGAGGGGAGGCAAGGGCCAGCAGGGATGAGCTGGACAACGCCACAGAGCTGCTCCCTGTCACTGCAGGGCTCAGGGGTGACAACAGCGGCAGGAAAAGCGGCGATTCCCGAAGCGTCCCACGCCCAGCGTGGCGCAGCTGAAGCTCTGCATAGACACAGCCAGGGGCTGGAGGCTCATTCTCCCCAAGAGTTGCTCGGGTGGGTGTGAGAGAAGCCTCTCTGTCATCACCCAGCTCCGTTTCCTCGGGCTCCTCGCTTCCCTGCCCCATCCCGGAGCGCAGGGAGCCGGGATCGCTGTCGGAACTGCTGCTGGCCCAGGGGCCTCAGCTCAGGCCCCTTCCAAGCACAATAAAAGCCTCGACCACCAGCCCCAGAAGTCTCTCCTAATTAAAGGCTTCAGGGATGGATATTCCAAGAGCCGCCGCGTTCCGGTGGAAGCGGGACAATGTAAACACCTCGGGAAACGCCTCAGTTTCCAGATGAGCTCCCCACATAAACCCCGATCCACCAGAGCAGACCAGCAGCGAAGGCCATGCATTGGCCCTTGTGCTGCTCAGACAGCGGAGAGGTGGAAAAACTCCTCCATTCCTGATCATTCCTGATCAGCAGAGGTCCAGAAATTTGGCAGCTGGGAGGTTTTTTCCCTCAGCTTTTGCGTGTGTCTGTTACTGTTACTGATTCCTCTCCTACGGCACCAAATTCCATGCTCCAGGATGGGTTATGACACCTAAAAAGCAAAAGCTTTTCTTGCCCTGTGGGCACCAGGGACTGGAAATATTTGATCCAGCTTTTCACTGTTCTCCAAGGATTTTCCTCTCTGAGGGAAGCTGTGACCTTGGGCATCAGGACTAGTCCAGCCCATGCTGCACAGTTTGACATTATCTTCCAGCAGAGAACCCTGAGGCTGCTTTTACACTGATTAATTAAACCCCACGTGCTGCCTGGGAGGTGGATACAGGCAATCCACCTCAAATTAAGCTGGAAAAAGTTATTTGGCTCCTTGGACCTCACAGGTGCCCCTCCATTCCTGCCCATCTCCCAAAAAACCTGGGACCAGGTTATTCACGCTGGTGCCATCCCCTCAAATCTATCACAGACCACACAGGGGAATCAAGTGAGCAACACACACAAAAAAATGCCCCTCCTGCCTATATCCATCATCTTCTGCTTCCCCTCTTGCTTTTCTTAGCATCCAGAAGAAAGAAAGGAAAAAAAAAAATTTAAAGGCAACCTGAAACCACTCCACACTCCCAATGAGAAAATAAAAATGGATGTTGCAGGCTCATGTGTTCTATACGTTTCCAAATATTTCCATCTGCTCCTGAAATTTCCATTAGGAGTTGCCAAAAACTCTTACAGAATTGTTAACACGATGGTAAATTTAGATTCTTTTTATGGAGAGACGTTTCCCCACCCTCTTAAAAGTCTGGTATCAATTTGTCCTGTCACTGATAAGCCAGAGGTATTGCTGGGTTTGCCCTTTTGCTCCCCGGGATGGGACCAGGGAAGAGAGGCAGCGCCCACACTTGGAGCGGGTCCTGCTGCACCCCTGGGTCAGCACAGAAATCCCTTCCGAGGAAATCACCACCCCCAGCTGCTCTCCCCAGCCTCCACCCCACAGATTGTTCTTTCATTTGGAAGCTCCCAAAGGAAGGTTGGAGGCTGTTGAGGTGCCCTGCCCATGCACCACCACAGCCCCTGATTAAAATCGTGGTGTTAATGGGCAGGTTTCACGCTCAGAAGGGTGCAGGGCAAGAGTTCGGAGTGACAGGACAAAGGGAACGGCTTCAGACACACGGAGAGTAGGGTTAGATGGGATACTGGGAAGGAATTCCTCCCTGTGAGGGTGGTGAGGGACTGGAATGGAATTCCCAGAGAAGCTGCGGCTGCCCCTGGATCCCTGGAAGTGTCCAAGGCCAGGCTGGACAGAGCTTGGAGCACCCTGGGATAGTGGAAGGCGTGGGTGGAACTGGGTGAGCGTTGAGGTCCCTTCCAACCCAGGTGAGTCTCTGAGAGCAGATCATCGCTCAGGGGCGATGGAAACCCCAAAAAAAGAGCTCAGCGTGAGGTGGAGAAAGCAGGGAGAGGCCTCAGCATGCGGGGAACGCTCTCGGGAATATTTCCAGCTGCAGTGACGCACCCCTGACGGAGCAGCCGGACTTGTGTCCCCGGGTGCTTCACCAGGGGTGCTTTGGTTACACCACCGTTGTTTTTTCGGTGGAACAGGGCACTGTTGGTGTCAGAAGGGGCCTCTCGGGCTGGCTCCCGTGCGTGCTCCGAGTGGTGAATTACCGGCGGCATCGCTCAGGGCTGACCGAGCTGCTGTTGGGGTTACTGAGCGAGAGCGCAGCGAGGGCTCTGCGATGCGATTTTAAAGCGCTCCCTCCCTGCGACCATTTAACAACAGCCCTGCTCCCACAGCGGGGCAAATAAGGGCCGTGGTCCAGAGGGGGCACTTAGGGGAGATTAAAGGTGCAGAGCCCACACAAAAAGGCAGAAAGCACCACTCCCTCCTCTGGGCTGATGTGCAGAACCCACGGAGCCTGAGCCTTTCCCAGCCTCTCGTTTTGCACCTCCAGACAGACCCTATGGCTCAGCCAGGTGAAATCCCTGCTCTGCCCGAGCTCCTGGGTGACATCAGAGCCTTTTCCTGCACTTCTGGCAAAGCTGCCCCATTTTCAGGAGCATTTCTCCACATGGAAAGGGATTTTTCTTCCCTCCTTTGTTCCCAGGCTGTCCTGCCAGGCTGCCCTCCTCCACCTCCCAGGATTAAAACGCTGCCCGAGGGCTGATCAGCAAAAACCCAGTGGAAAAACCCCTCAGAGATGCCTTTAGTTATGAGAAAGCCCTGCTGGAGCAGCCAGAGGAGTAGGATTGCTGCACGGACACTGCAAGGGCTCTCCGATGCACTCAGGGATGCTATAAATCATCACCTAATTAATCTGAGTCTTACTCTGCCTAATCTTCCTCGAGGAAGGAGGGAGAGCTGCGAGTCTGGATTCTTGCTCCTGGGGGAACAGGGTAACAATGGGTTCGGGGAAGGGGAATTAAAGATGCCTCATTTCATTTTTTTTTTCCACTTTCAGGATGTTCCCTGATGTGCCCCAGAGCTTTGCCCATCTCCCAGCTGATCCCTCCACACGAATTCCAGGGGCTGGGGACAGGCTGGGAGGGTGACACGGAAAACCCACAGCGGCTGCTGGCAGAAAGGAGCCCTTCGCACCGAAAGGAAACCCCTCTGATCTCCTTGTGACCCCTTCCCTGCTGTCGCACCCATCAGATTTCCCTCCTGCCGGGTTCCTTCTTCCAGAGCAACCTCCTCCTCCTCCCGGATCCCGGGGGTTTCAGGGAGAGACACCGACAGGAATAAATGCATTGCCACCTGCAGCCTGCTTGGAAAAGAGCTGCTGGAACCAGCCCTGCCGGCTGCTCCTCAAGCTGCTGCTCCCGGATCCCCCGGTTATTCAGGGATGACGGGCAACAACCCTTGTTTCATCCTCGTAGAAGTTAATTAGTTTATTTTATTTCTAATTTTATAGCTTGATCCGTGTCCAGAGATGTGAGCTCGGGGGAAACGGGGAAGTTTCCAACTGGTGATGTTATTTACAGCCTGGGGTGGTGTTATTCAAACCTCGGGGTAAAACACATGGGGTTAAAACCTTTCCTGATTTTAATGTTCCTTTTTATTTTGAGACCAAAACTTCCCTGGTTTTCGGTGTTAAATTCACCCAGGGATCCACAGCAGCCTCCTCGGCTCTGCAGAGATGGGAGAGGGTGTGTTTATACGGATTTTAAGTAATTTTATCTTTTAAAAGCGCAATGTTATGAAATATTAACAGTTGAAGTATTAGTGACTGTGTTCTTAGCCAGATCTGCTTTATTTTTTTAAATATATGTAGGGAAAAAAAAAATCATATTTGCCTGAAGAACACATCAAAACTTGAACAGATGGGAGTTTTTACCAGAAGGAGACTGTTCTGCTCAGACATCATTCCCTTTCCAAAACCTCAAGTGAAGTTTCATATCTTTCAGCAAATCTTGGAGTGGGATTATAAATTCAAAATAAAAATACAGAAATTTCCGATGTCGAGCTTATAAATGCCAGTTTACAACATTTTCTGGTGTCTTAATGAGAGCCATGTGACCAAAGCTATATATTATAGGAAATAGCCAAAAGGCACATACGCTTTTACAAGTCCATTTTTAAATGCAGAGGACTGATTTTTACAATTTTAACACAAGAGGTTATTATCCTTTCTTAATTAAAAAATTACTGGGTTTTTTTTTTTTTTTTTTTTTTCCATTTTCAACATGCTCTGCACGGCAGGGGAGAACCAAGCCCTGTCTCCAGAGCCCCAGTGCAGTGCAGGGATATTGATATTCCCTTGGCAGCTCCCAAAATTCAGAGTCACCCATTTTCCATGCTGATATTCGCCTGGCAGCTCCCAAAATTCAGAGTCACCCATTTTCCATGCTGATATTCCCCTGGCAGCTCCCAAAATTCAGAGTCACCCATTTTCCATGCTGGTATTCCCCTGGCAGCTCCCAAAATTCAGAGTCACCCATTTTCCATGCTGATATTCCCCTGGCAGCTCCCAAAATTCAGAGTCACCCATTTTCCATGCTGATATTCCCCTGGCAGCTCCCAAAATTCAGAGTCACCCATTTTCCATGCTGATATTCCCCTGGCAGCTCCCAAAATTCAGAGTCACCCATTTTCCATGCTGATATTCCCCTGGCAGCTCCCAAAATTCAGAGTCACCCATTTTCCATGCTGATATTCCCCTGGCAGCTCCCAAAATTCAGAGTCACCCATTTTCCATGCTGATATTCCCCTGGCAGCTCCCAAAATTCAGAGTCACCCATTTTCCATGCTGATATTCCCCTGGCAGCTCCCAAAATTCAGAGTCACCCATTTTCCATGCTGATATTCCCCTGGCAGCTCCCAAAATTCAGAGTCACCCATTTTCCATGCTGATATTCCCCTGGCAGCTCCCAAAATTCAGAGTCACCCATTTTCCATGCTGATATTCCCCTGGCAGCTCCCAAAATTCAGAGTCACCCATTTTCCATGCTGATATTCCCCTGGCAGCTCCCAAAATTCAGAGTCACCCATTTTCCATGCTGATATTCCTTTGGCAGCTCCCAAAATTCAGAGTCACCCATTTTCCATGCTGATATTCGCCTGGCAGCTCCCAGAATTCAGAGTCACCCATTTTCCATGTTTATATTCCTTTGGCAGCCCCCAAAATTCAGAGTCACCCATTTTCCATGCTGATATTCCCCTGGCAGCTCCCAGAATTCAGAGTCACCCATTTTCCATGCTGGTATTCCCCTGAGAGCTCCCAAAATTCCGCCACCCATTTTCCATGCTGATATTCCCCTGGCAGCCCCCAAAATTCAGAGTCACCCATTTTCCATGTTTATATATCCCTGGCAGCTCCCAAAATTCAGAGTCACCCATTTTCCATGCTGATATTCCCCTGGCAGCTCCCAAAATTCAGAGTCACCCATTTTCCATGCTGATATTCCCCTGGCAGTTCCCAAAAAGGTCACTCGTTTGCCCCTCAGTGTTGCTTTGGAAAGGGTTGTGTGAGTGCAGCACCGATGATGATTTTGCACCGCAGCAGCATCATTAAACCCTATTTATTTTACTTAAACCCCGCAAAATCAGACAGTGACCATAACGGCACTTGATGGGATCAGTGGGGGAGGAACTGGGGCTGTTCCTAAACCTCTCCAGCTGTGAATTGTCAGTTTGGGTGTCAGAGCAGAGCCGAGCTCTCTGCTCCTCACAGCCTGGCCCCGGCAGTCGCCCCCAGCCCCGTCTCTGCCCGTCCCTACTGACGCCGTTCCTATCGAATGCCCCTAATGGGTTGTAGCCTCCAGCCATCCTCCCTCCCCATTCCCAGCGCCAGGAAAACGCCGCGGATGAGGCCAGGCATTGAAAGGGTGGGAGGCCACTCTTTCTTAAGACAGAGGTTCCTGTAATATTTCCAGTGGAGCTTCCAGGGCCTTGGGCACACGGGGCACACCCCAGTGGGGTCCCAGGGCGGGTTCTGTGTCCCTATGTCCTAAATGTGGGCTCCAGGCTCAACTAAACCCATCAGCTGCCAGCACTGAGGCTGAGCTAGGAGGAAACTCGCTGGGTCAGGCTCAGGAGAGATGCAGGGATGTCCTTCAGCCTGGGATGGCTCCTTGGTGAACCCATTCCGACTGGGATGGAGTTGATTTTCTCCCCAGCAGCCACTCTGGGGCTGTGGTTGGGGTTTGTGCTGAACACAGGGTTGATAACACGGGGATGTTTTTGTTATTGCTGAGCTGTGCTTACACAGTCAGTGCTTTCCTGCTCCTCAGCCCTCCAGTGAGGAGGCTGGGGGGCACAAGGAGCTGGGAAGGGATGTCGCTGTCCGTACTGAGAGCGGCGAAGAACGACACGATCAAAATTTAGGAAAAAGTGGAATATTTAATTAATTATAAATGGGTTATAATTATAATTGGTTCGCAAGAGTAGCATGGTACTATTGGTCCCTTGGTCAACCACCTCCTGGAATGATTGGTGGAGGCTGTACAACAACCATCTCAAAATATTTTCCTCAGTGTACCATAACAGCACTTCACAACAAACTCCAGGTGCAAAGATAAGGAATTGGTTCACAAAACCCTCTTCCCTGCTTTCGGCTGGGCTGCGTGAGAAAGCGATGCTCTCACAGAACACTGAGAAAAAGCTGAAGAACTTCTCTGTTTCTAACTTCTCAGCATCCATAAAGGGACACAGCCAGGACAGCTGACCCCAGGGACATCCCAGGCCACACCGTGTCAGGCTCAGTGGATAAAGAAGGGGGAACAAGGAGGAAGGGGAGGACATTTGGAGTGATGGCCTTTGGCCTCCCTGCTGTGTGTGATGCAGCCCTGCTGTCCTGGGGATGGCTGAGCCCCTGCCAGCCATGGGAAGTGGGGAATGAATTCCTTGTTCTGCTTTGCTTGCATGTGTGGCTTTTGCTGTAATTATTAAAATGTCTTTACCTCAGCCCAGGAGTCTTCTCAGTTTTATCCCTCTGGTTCTCTCTCTGGTTCTCTTGGGGCCGAGCTGCTGGAGCTGGGGTTAAACCACAACAGCTGGGAAGGAGCCACAGCTGGAATCTGTGCTGGCACCTGGAATCTCCGAGTGCGACCACGGGATCAACACGTGACCCCCAGACTGTCCATAGGAGCCTTCAGTGGCACCAATCTCATTGTTAAATATTTGCATGTTTCCAATTAAAATGGAGCCCAGGAGACTCTGTAACCCTGGGATGGGCCATGGATGTGTCCTGTGCTCCCCCTCAGCTCTGCCTGGTGGGCCAGGGAAGCGCTGGCTTTGCAAGAGTTAAGGGCTGGGGGCTGGGAATTAATTAACATCTTCCATCTTCATCTGATCTCAGGTGGATACTTAATGTTTTTGTCTGCGGAGGTTTATTTTCCTCCAGATTGATTGGATGAATTGTGTTCCCAGAGATCAGAGAGTTCAGATGGCAGAGGATCCTCTTACCAGAAGATGAAAGCCAACATAATCAACTGCACAACTTCAAAACATGCAGCTTGTTCTTGTTGGCTGTGCCTAAGTTTTCCCTGCAGAGAAGCTGTCGACAATGATTTGATATCAATCCAGTAACAATCCCTGGTTTCTAATAATAATTTGCACTTCAGTAGAAATGTTCATGTGAAGCTCTGAGAACATTTAGCAGATGGTCATTAGCAAAGCTCCCCAGTTCTCCTGCGAGGAAGAGATAACAATTATTAGCCTTGTTCTACAGATGGTGACACCGAGGTGAGGCACTGAAAGGTGAAATAACTCTCCTAATTTTCCGTAATGAGCCAGTGGCAACAGATCCATGAATGGAACCCAGGCATCCTGCTGAGATTACTCCACAAACCCTGTGTCCTTATCTTTCACAGGAAAACGTGGTCAAAGAGGTGAGCCTGGAAAGCGAAAAGCAAATGCCTCAAAGGCAGGATTCATGACACATTTCTGGAAATAAGGAATTAGGTCTGGGTCAATAAATAACTGGGAAACCAGGGGGACGCAATCCGAGAGGCATGTGAAACGGGGATGGATGGAAAAGAAAGAAGATAATGGAAGGGAGGGGAAGGAAAACAGAGCAGCTCTGACTTTTTATTTCCACTCTTGGTTTCAATCAGCCCTGTAAAATTAAAGGTTGGGCTCTGAGAGAAAGGAGAAAGCTCCATCTGCTCCCGTGGGGATACATCCAATGGGTGAGGCTTCAAACGGGAACGGCCGGCAACAAAACCCTCTCATGGCTCGTCACCCTGCAGCCAAGTGCCAGCCGTGGGGACATTGGTTGTGTTTGGGTAACTCAGAGACCCTGGGGAGGGCAGGGAAACAGGGCTGGAGCTCTGGGAATGCCAGCTGGAGCTCTGGGAACGCCGGCTCTGCCCCTCGGCATCACCCACCAAGCCGCGGCGGTGCTGGCAGGGCTGGAGAGCGCTGCGGGTTCAGCCCAGCTGGAGGTGCGAGGGCTGGAGCTCCAGGGGCTAATTTTAGCTTCCACTCGCACTGTCTCTGCCTTTCTCACCCAGCAGGGCTGCCCTGCCAGCGCCGAGGGACTGGCTGGTGCCCCGAGCCGCCCCGCTCGCATCGCACACACGCCGAGGGGAACGCGGCCCAACTGTGCAGTTTATAAAACAGCCAAGTGGAAGCCAAGAGACTTGAGTTTAATTCCTCCAGTTAAGTCATCTAGATTCCTTCTCGCCACCAGCCATCTGATCTCAATCAGCAAATCTTGGCCTTCCTCTCCTGACCCAGCCGAGAGTCGCGGTGCTGAGGCCTGAAGTAATCTGCATGCAAAATGCTTTAGTAATGATTCCTCCAGGAGGGGCTGCTTTGATTGTTATTTCCCAAAAGCCCTCCAATATGAAAGGGGGGGGCAAACAACAAAGGTGGCTCGGTAATGTTTGCCATCAATAATTTGTCAGCGTTCTGCAATGTTCCCCCCTTCATTTTCAGTACCTGTGGTTAACACAAGCCCATTGGAAGAGACCTATTTCTGTGCACGCCTTAAAAGCAATCGCTGGGTATTACATGGGATGTGCTTTTAGTCTGAAGGTGTTTCCAAGTGTCTTTTAGCAGGATTCAGCAAGCAAATGAAACAGAATTAAACATCTCTGTCTTTAACATCAATAAATGCATCACCTCCAGGTGCAGTGTGCTCTTTAAAACCTTCGCAGTATCTTCATGGATTTAAGGCTCACAGAATGGCTTGGGTTGGAAGGGACCTTAGAGATCACCCAGTGCAGGGACACCTTCCACTGTCCCAGGCTGCTCCAAGCCCCGTCCTGCCTGGCCTTGGACACTTCCAGGGATCCAGGGGCAGCCACAGCTTCTCTGGCACCCTGTGCCAGGGCGTCCCCATCCTCACAGGAAAGGATTTCTTCCCAATATCCCATCTCACCCTGCCCTCTGGCAGTGGGAAGCCATTCTCTCTTGTCTAATCACGATTATATTGATTTCAGCATCACTCCAAGCACTTCCAGCACCAGAGAGCCAGAACTGGAACCAATAGTGAGTTGGAGTGGGAACACCAGGAAAATTTGGGCGAGCAGCAGCCATGTGTGACGGGCAAGATCTTGACTGGAAAGGCCTGAAGAACCCCAACCATGAACACATCCATGGGTGCTCCTGTTGCAGGTGCCCCTCAGGGGCACGAGAGCTTGGTGGAAGGAGGGAGTGCTCAAAGGCAGCTGGTTGGTGTGAAAATTGGGATTTGGGAATGCTTCATCCGTATTACTGCCTGTCCAGGAGGGCTTCCAAATGAGAGGAGAAAGGAGAAGACCAAGAAGGGCAGCTCTGTTCAGCCCCTCTTCTTTTCCTCACACCTCAACTTTCCCTGTTCTCTTCCTCACTTCCACGTGATGTCAGCTGGGATAATGCAGGAATGACTTCACAATTTCATACCTGAAGCAGGCAGGGGAGGCAGAGGGAACAGGATCTGCCATTTTCAACCCAAATAATTGCATTACAAAGCTCAGCACGGTTTTCATTATTGTGCCGTGTTCAATCAACCTCCATCCCAAAGGTGCACACAGATCTCAGGCTACTCCAGGCCTTGGCAGCTGCTTTGCTGTACTTGCTCCTTTTTTTTTGTTTGTTTTTTTTTCATCTTGGGGCTTTTAAAATTGATGGGAGGCTGAAGGCAAGAGCTGATGCATTGTAGATGACAACAAAAGAGGCTCCATAAAATTGCTTTTGGCATCTCGTGTGCGTTCCGTCTACATCTTATAAATTACTGCTGCATTACAGCGATAAAAATAGGTTTGTATTTGGAATTGATCACAGTGAGATAAAGCCCTAATAAAAAAAAAAAGCACTGGTGCATAAATATTCTGAGCATACAGGGGTAATTTGATTTGATAAAATAAAAGCATGGCTCTTAATTTCTTCCTTTTAAACAGAACACACACGGACACGCAGCGCAGGGAGAACTTCAGCAGCTGTTCCGTTTAGGATTCTCAGAAATGGGTCTGTGCCTCTTGCAACTCTTCCCTTCAGACATTTTTATGGCAATCTCTGCATCACCAGCATTCCCACTGCTGGGTAATGTTCCTGCTGCAATCCCAAAGCGTTCAGCCCAAGCCTCTGTGCTTCTTCCAGGCGATAAACATTGATTTTCCTCACACCTCAACTTCCCCTGTTCTCCTCCTCACTTCCATGTGACATTAGTGGGGACAGTGCAGGAATTACTTCACAATTTCATACCTGGAGCAGGCAGGGGAGGCAGAGGGAATGGGACCTACCACTTCAACCCAAATAATTGCATTACAAAGCTCAGCACGGTTTAAAACCTGTGCCCCTCAAAGTTCTTTTATTAACCAGGCTTTCTCTGGAGTTCGCTGTGCAGCACCTCAGCTCTGCAGCCAGCGCTCTCGCCTTGACTGGGACCGCAGGATCGGCAGAGGGAGCTGGGATATTGTTTTCAGCAGTTCTAACACAAACGGAAGGGTAATTTTATTTACACGAGGAGGAGGGAAGCAGCGATTCATGTTCCAGCACGAGCAGCCCCGCACACTTCAGTCCAGCGAAGCGCTTTGGCTCAGACAATAAACCCAGGGTGAGCACCGGCCGTGCCCCAGGACAAAAGCACGGCCTGAGAGTGCCCCCCTAAAGAAAGGCTTGGCTGCAGAGGCCAGCGATGGGGCTGGCGGGGGATCCAGGGCTGGGTGCGGGAGCGGGGGAACCAGAGCAGAGCCGCGCATCTGTTCTGCAGCCCGGCAGCTGCACCAAACCCCTTCGGCCCCATCGCCGGGCGGTGCTGAGCCTCCCACCCCAGCAGAGCGCAGCCCCAGACCCACAGCCCGGAGCGATGCTGGGCACGGGGCTGTGTCCCCCGGAACCCCAGTCGGAGCTGGGTTTTGGGAGGGCTGGGGGCAGGAAGGCGCTGCTCCCGGGCCGTGCCTTTGATGTGGGCTGGACGGGATGTGGCTGCGCCTGCCCCGCCAGCCCGAGCAGGGAAGGGAAAACCAGCGGCAGCAGGGCTGACAATTATCCCTGTCGAGCAACTTGAGCATTCCTGAGTTTTCAGTCGTGTACGATAAGCTGTCGGGAGTAAGATGATCCCTAAAAACCTCCCATAGGAGTGGCAAAAGCAGCCCAAAGCGTGTCCCGACGCAACTGGTAGCACTTCCACTGAGGGAAACACAGGTAGGCTGAGAGAACGTTCCTTTTAAATTTCATTTATTTATTTTTGTGTACATTTTCCGTAATTCGACTGACATACCATTGCTATAAAGATGCCCTGCTCCTTGAATATTTCCATCCAAGACCACTAGTTTCAAGTGTGGTTATGAAAAGTCACGGCAAACATATGACTGGAAAGAGGTGGTTGGTTTTTGACTTCCAGGCAGTTGTTTGAAGCGCTTCAGAGATGCACACAATATTCAGCAGAACACACGCACGCACAGTGCCGGGTTACACACACACACACACACGCACATCTGGAAAACTGTTACAGTGGTTGAAGTTTCCAAAAAGGTGTCCTGTCCCCTCTCAGCAGCAGTGGAAAACCTCTGGGTATCCTGAGATATCAAATCAAAGCACAGTAAAGAGTAACTTATCCTATCAGCAGGGTTTGGGGTTGTTTGGGGGGTTTTTTTCAAGGCAAATGTATTTTGCCAATCTGGTTTCAGTGAAGAGGGTGGGGAGAAAGAATCTGTGGCAGTGAAGGTTAAAGAATACCAGTTCAGCATGGACCTAAAGGCATCTCATTAAAACAAGATCAACTGAAAGCCTCTCAAAGGTTACACACGTGGCCCTGCTGTCACCCTTCTAGTCCTGCTCACCTCCAGAGCACGAGGAGAAGACAACACAGGGAAGTGCTGCAGATGGAGCCAGAGGGAGGGGATGTGCAGCCGGACAGGTGGGCAGCCAGGTGACCACGGAAGGACTCTGGAGCACAGGAGAACCCTGTGACCTCGGCAGTATCTGACTGATGGAACCTGGCAGTGTCTGCACGTGGCTGGAACAGGAGCTCGGAGCGTCCATCCCGCACGGGGCAGCTCCGAACCCTGGGCAAAGCCCACAGGACACTGACAACCACCCTGGTGCCACCTCACACCGATGGCAGCCCCTCCTTCCTTTTCAGTAACACTCTCCAAGCCTGCTCTGTCTGGCCCACCCACCCTCCCCAAGGCTGTGCTTCGGGGTGCTGCCTTGGGATGTGGCGGTTTTGATTCTCACAAGGAAAGAGTTCCCTCAACAAGGCTAAAAACTGAAAATCAGCCACACTGCACTGCCCTGCCTTTAATCCAACACCACCTCTGCCTTTGCTGCACCGATGGCACCCCAGGGGCTCTCCTGAGGAGCTGGAGCTGCCCCGTGCCCTGGCTGCGAGCGGGGTTGTGTGAGGTGACGGGCTGAGAGCAGCACAGAGCCCTGCGGAGGAAACCAGCAAAGCCTGAGACAACACAAACAAACACCAAGCAATTAAAAGAAGGATGGGAGATGTGGTCTGATGTACTTCTGCCAAGAAATAAATATTTTACGCTGCCTTTTCTTTTTTTTTTTT
>VZTE01003528.1:189233-209825 GCA_013397775.1 Eulacestoma nigropectus
TTTTGAAAAAGACTTGCATTGTGTTTTTTTAAATCTCCAAAATGGTCGAGTTACTCCCTGCACCCCCCTCAAGCACAACACGTGCTCACACACACACACACACACACCACACACCCTCTAACGCACGTAATTCCAGCTTTGCAGAGCTACTGGATTTACTTTGAGACGAGTTTCCTGTGCATTTGGACAATTTACTTTGAGGCAAGTTACTTGCAAGAAGGCAAAGTTCATGCATGGCTTTGACAGCTCCACTTTCTCATAAATGGTTTTTGAAAAGCAGAAAGCGAATGAGGGCCAAAGCTCCATTTAAAGTTCACCTCGGATGCCTGAAAAGCATTTATACCCACATCCTTCTGAGGTCCCTGCTTTATGAACTTCTAATCAATTCCACATTCTGCTACCCAACGTTTCTTATACATAGGGGAAAGCAAACAAACCAGAGAAGCGGCGCGAGCTGTCTGGAAACAGCTGCACCACAGCGCCCAGGCTGCCCGGGGAAGGGCCTGAGTCACCGTCCCTGGGGTTTAAAACGTGTGGATGTGGCACTTGGGGACACGGGTTAGTGGTGGCCTTGCCAGGGCTGGGTTTTTGGTTGGACTCGATGATTTTAAAGGTCTTTTCCACCCTGAACGACTCTCTGGTCCAGTGATTCTATCAGGCTTTATCAGAAAGGCCGGGGAGGCTTTTGGAGCACCTTTCCAAGGGGAGAAAGGGAATAAAAAGAACAAAACCTGATGGGTTTTTAGCCCCCAGTCCTGATTCTCTCCCACACTTCTGGGATTCCCCTCAATATGCCCTAGAGAGCAAGAAGCTGCTCATGAATTGCTCCATCATTCCTGCAGGACCCACGTCCTGCACCCCCAGAGGTGACCCCTGGCTGTCCCCCAGCCCTGCCTCGGGCAATCCTGACCACCCCAGTGGCTCCAGAAAACTCCATGGAAATTCGACAGAGAAAAGCCTGGCATGAGCCTTGGACAAACCAAGGTTGTCACCAATTAGATTTTAATTTTCAGGCGGAAAATGGCTGTTTTCTCAGAATTCAGGGTGATTTTAATGATGTGACACAGAGCATTTTACCAGCTAAACTGAACCCTGGTGCTACTCAATCCCCTCTCAAAGGAACAACTGAAACCCACCTCGTGCTTCTCCTACTAAAAACCTCAAAAGTGAGCAGGTTTCTTCAGAAGCCTCCAAGATGTTAAAAGAAAAATCCAAAAAATTACAGTTTCTTAAAACAAGATTCCTTATCCCCATCCCTTAATTCTAGAGCAAACCAGAACACTAAAAAAAAAAAAAAATCATCAGAGTTGCTATAAATATAATTTAAAATCATAATTAGCTGTCTATTGCCATCCCAGCTGTTAGGAGATACCACAGGGGTTCCACATGGCTCGAGGGCAGGCTGGGAGATACCTTCAGCACCTCTTGGGTAGTACCAGAAAGGGATAAATAATAAATAAGAAGAACATGAGAAAGAATAATCAGCCTTCCACCTGTGTGGAAAAGCAGAGACTTTCACAGTTAGAAACCAAATGTTGTCCCTGTAAAAAAAATCCTAAAAATAAAGTAAAATAAGGACTTGCATCGCAGCAAGGTGGAAAGTCTTCTCCTTCCTAACATCTTCAGATGCTTTGCCTGCGCCCTCTTCAACACCAGAGACCACTGGGAACTGGGTGCTTTTCCATTTTTTGCTCGTATTTTGGTGTTTGGGGGTTTTTTCCTAGCCAAAATTACGTGGAAATATCCTTGACACAGATTTCCCACCATCTCGAGAAAAAGCAGATTTCACACCTTAAGACATAAAATCTAGAAATCCCATGTATTGATGCTAAACATGGATCTTTGCCAATAAAACTGCAATTCCCTAAATTGAAGATTTTTGGACAATTTTAGACGGTTGTTGGGGGTTTTTTTTCTACAAGAAATGACAAATTTTACTCCAACACATTTCCAGCTTACAAGAAGCTCCATTGAGCAGCTTCCCCTCGTTGTATTGCTATTAAAAAATGCAGAATTCCAGCTATTTTGTATGTTGTGACTATTTCCAGCAGCCCCTGGCACGGGGACAGCTCTCACCAAGCACAAACCACTCTATTCACCAAAATAAAAACGGCGGCCGAGCCCTGGAAATTCACTTTACACACGGATTTTAAAGGGAATATTCGGAGCCAAATCCCGGGTTTGGGGATGTATTTTGAGCCCCCAAGCTGCCAGAAGCCCCCCAGAAGGCACAATCCATGCTGCAGGTGTTTATGCAGGACTTGTGACTGAATTTGGGCTAAATATGGATGGAGAGCTCTGCAGTTGGACCTGGATTCGGGAAAATTTGATCCTGGCTCAACAGTTGTGACCGAGACTGGGATTTATCTTTAAACACACCTTTTTTTGCCTCTTATGAGGCACTTAATCCACATTTCTTCACTCTGGCTGTGCAAATCAAGGACACCTGGGCCTTCCTGACTTTTCACAGTATCCATCCTGAAAAAAACCCCACACAACTGAGCTGGGAATGCTGAAGGGTTTTGGGTGTTCCGGGACACTCCGAGACGGCTGAAAGTTCTCTCCTAGAGGGAAAAATCCCGAGATGTGGCAGATCCCAACGCCTCCATCACACAATTCCTGGGGAAACTGTGTCCATGTGAGTTTTTGGAGGTCCTGGATACTCCAGGCTGCTCTTCCAGCCACCAGACATTGGCCCCTCTCACTGGAGCATTTATCTCCATCCACCTCCTGGAATGGTTCGGTGCGTGATGGGTCACAGCCTTTTGGAAAGACCACGGTCTGCTCTCTTTATTTCCTCAAAAACAGTCATTATCTAGGGGCAAAACCAGACTGAATTAAACCCTGAGCTGGCCTGAATTATTCCTGGAAGATAAACCAAGCAGCAGCTTTCCTGATCGGTTCAGGAGTACTTGGGGTGTGTTTAGTCTTTATTCAAAAATTACACTACTCCGAGTTTCCTGGATTTAGCTAAGCCCAAAAGCGAAAGTAACGGATCAAAATACCCTGCAATAAAACTTCTAGGAAGGGGTTTTCAGGTCTGGCTAAAACCAGATAGCTTTGGAAATCGCCGGAAGACGTCTGATCTTTCGAGATTTCCATCTCCACTTCCAGCGCGCTTCAGGCGCTTCCAAGCTTTTCCCGGCTTGTCCCCGCGGAACCTCGCGGCCGCTGGACTCTCGCCCCATCCTTTAAAAACCAAGAGCCTCTCGAGGAAGGGATTGAAGGAATTGTGGCCCATCCTGGCTGCTGGCTGGGCTCAGCCACCTTGGAGCAGGGCTGCTGCAGCTCCGGAGCTGCCCGGCGTTCCCAGAGGGATTTTTAATGGAACGGCAGCAAACGAAGGGACAAACTCTTGCTTGGGCTGCAGACCTGCAGGGTGGCTGGTTTAGCTAATTCCCAGCTGTGGGATTAGGGAGCAGGGACTGGAGAGCACAGGCAGCTCCTTCCTCTCCCAAAGCACTCCATGGACAGCTGCATGGAGGCTCCTTCCCCTTCCCGCTGGCTGCCAGTAAAATCCCAGACGTGAAAATAAAAACACGAAGGTGACTGGGATGAGGTGACCACGGAGGCCAAGAGCTCTCCAGCGTCCCAGGGCTGCTCTGAAGGAGCCACATCACAAACATCCTGCAGCCCCAGCTGCTCCCAGAGGAACGGCACTGCCGGCTGGGCGAGCCCCTGGTGAATTCCCTCCTCCTGGTGGGCTGTAAATTGGCTATTTCCAGCATTAAGCTGGTTAGAGACCACCTTAAAAAGTTTCCCCTCTTCTCTCTCAGCTCCAGAAGCCTCTCCCAGGCTGTTCCCATCGTTTAAGGCCACGCAGCAGCAACACATCTCTGTTCACTTGCAGGTTTTTCCCCGTGGGTTTCTTTCGGGGTTTAGATTTTGCTCCCCTTGCTGGAACTGGGGATGCAGTGGCAACCTGGCACCCACTGCCCACAGATCTGGGCCTGAAGGAAGATGTGAGGAGGGAAAGGGCAGCCAGGCTGCTCTCAGGCTGTGCCCTCGATGGACCTGTGGCTGTGTCCTGCCTCTCTTGCTGCTCCAGACCCTCCCTGGCAGGGTGGACTGACACCAGCTGCCCAGCAGAGGACTCCTTTTGTCCCTATGCCATTAAATGCACCCTAAAGTTCACTGAACTCTCAGAGTCCTTTTCATTTATCCAGCAATGGACCTTTGTGCCTGCAGCACTGGCACCACCAGCTCCTGGCTGTGCTCATGCATCTGCAAACGCCTCAGAACCGAGATGCAGCTTTTTCTGGCCCTATTTATTGACAAACCCCACTGTTTTGATGGAGTGGGTTTATGTGAAGGAGCAGAGTCCTTTCACCCTTCAGCAGAGCTGCCACTCCTGCAGCCATGGTCCAGGGGGGGATCTCCCAGCTCCGCAGGGCACACGGCAAATTTCACATTCCCCATCTGCTCCAGCAAAGGCTGAGCTGAAATATTAATGAGGAGATCTGATCCCTTCTCACCAGAAACAATCTGGGTTTTATAGCCCAGGCAGAGGCCAGAGGAGCAGGCAGAGCTCTGGGATTCATCTCTGCTGCTGGTTAAAGGCTTTCAAGGAAACCAGGAACCTGGGGGGAGCACACAGAGTGTAAAACATGAGGACATCTGGTGTGTTCTGTCCACCCTTCATCTCCCAGGCTCAGCCCCCACCTCTGGGCATGTCCAGAGCAGAGAGAGGGAGGCCGCTCGAACATCAACAACCATAACATGGCAATAAAGATTAATGAGCAAAACTTGCCATTTTATGTCTAATCCGTGGGGATTAACAATCATTAATCTTTATTAGTGTGTAATAACTGTTTGGACATTAAGGACAGATTCTCAGCTGGACAAAACTGGCCTCATTCCAGCCGAGCCAATGGAGCAGTGCCAGTTTACACCCTCCATGACCCCAGCTCCACATGAGACCCATCCCATCTGTAGGAATCACATCACTGACAGTGTTTCCCCAACAGCAGGGGCAGAGGAGTGAAGGCAACTCTTTGTCTTTCCCTGTATCCCAAAAAGAGAGCTGCATGTGTCCAGGAAGCTCAACAATAGACATGTCAATAAACACGAGGAAATTCAACGAAAAAGCAACAGCAACAAAAGGAACCCCAAGGAGCAGGGAAGTGGATGATTTTTGAGGCAAGACTAGAAGATCTGGTTTGGCAGGAGCGTTAACTAAGGGGGATGCAGCAATCTTTGGCATGTGAAAGAGTGAAAGCACCAAGACAGGCTCCCAGAGTTCCTCTAAGAGGAACAAGATGGAAAAGAGGAAAAAAAAAAAAAAAAGAGCATCTTGGCTGGATTTTCTGAGAGAGGAGTTTGGGGGTTGTTTTGAATGAAAAAGAGGTCTAATAAACGAGGGAGATGGTGGGAACCTTGTCTGAACTACATCAGACCAGCCACTAAAGCGATGTTTGACCAAGCAGGATTTCCCCTTCCAGAACGTGTAGGGAAGAAGGGAAACGTGCAGGTACACCCTTGGCTGGCAGCAAGCATGGAGAAATCCCAGCTGAGGCTGTGCATGCCAGGCTCTGCCCTCAGCCCCTGGCAGCCCCTTCCCACCAGGACAAGGTGCAGCAGCACTGACCCAGCAGCACCTGCTCAACAGCAGGGAGATCAGCTGCAGATCTTCTTCTAGAGATTTTTCCAAGTAGGGACCCACTAACTGCCTCCTCCATCACACGCCTGCCTCCAGAAATGATGTTCCAGCTCTTTAAGGGGTCAGAGTTGCCTCTTTGTCACCAGTAAACTCAGCAAAAGTCAGGGAAACACAGAAATACAGTACAGAGATATCTGTGTCAAGGTTTGTACACCCGGAAGGACTCCAGGAAAGGTGGGCATTGCACCCAGTGCAGCAGCATGAACCTGGTGGTTAAAAACAGCGACCAGAAAATGCCCTCCAACTGCTCTGTCAGATTTAAGGGACCAAAGGGCTCTTGGGGACTCAGGAAACACCTTTCCTGCCAGTGACACTTTGGAGCTCCAGCAGTGGCAAGGCCTCCAGCATCCTGGAGATTGCAGGAACATCAGGAGCTGTATGGTGGGGGGAAGAAGAGGATGGACATCACACCTGGGGATAACCCTGCATCCTGATAACCTGTGGCAGACTGGAGAGGCCCTCGCTGCCCTGCAAATCCACCCACAGCTGGTCCATCACAGCTCAGTGCTGGTGCAGCTCACAGCTCAGTGCTGAGCTCCTGGCAGCTTTGCTCTCTCTCTGCTCCCTGGTTTAGGGGTTCTTTCAAGTTTATGGCATTTGAGACCCGCTTCTCTAAAAATCCCAGTTTGGGGCAATCACACAGCCCTGTGCTGTGTGAACACAGAACACCTTTGTGAAGAACATCCCTAAGCCTCAAAACCTTTGCTGTTCAGGAGGCAAAGCTGCCAGGAAAGGTTTCATGTCCCAGAGCCTGTGTCTGTCCCAGGCGAGGCTGTGCTCGTGTTCTGGCCAAGCAAAGATCTGAGCAGTGGCCAAAGGCTTTTTTTATCTCCACAGAGGTTACAATCAAACAGCAGAGAGAAGAGCCTGACTTTCATCCTGCAGCCCAGCAGGTCTGCAGGGCTTTGAAGCACACAGGAGTCCCTGGCTCTCCTCCCTGAGCTGAGGCCACCAAGTTCAGGCTTCTCTCTAAGAAATTCCCGAGTCAGGCCAAGCTTTGTGTCCACCACGAGGGATGCAGGGACAGCCCCACAGCCCTGCATGGGCCCTCCCCTGCCACAGCTCCCCTCAGCACCGGGGATCTCTCACAGCACTTCCCATCCTCATGCTCAGACAGCTCCACACTTACTCTGGGCTGACGCAAACGACTTTAAAAGGAACAAAGTCATGGAGAAGGAGCAGGGAAGGGGAGTGATTTGTTGCGTGCCCTATTGTAATGTCGTTAAAACAAAGGGATTAGGCAGCCCAAGCAGTGCAAGAGCAGAGAGCACAAAAGCAAGCCCTGTGTGGAGGCACGGAGGAATCCTTTTAGAGGGTTACCAGCTGCAGACAACACTGCCATTAATTTTCTATTGGAAAACGCTGGTGACATTAATATCTGCTATTAATACTGAGCTTTGACAGTATCTCACAAATTCAACCTGTCAATTGCAATGGCACTGAAATGAAGGTGCTCTGAGGTCAAGGAGATGTGGTGTCCAAATGAGACTTATATTGCAGGGGAAAAGCAGCAAAAACAATCTTGAACAAAAGCATCAGATCCATATGTAGGAAAACCAAAGGGTGGTTTTAAATGTCATGTTTTTCAAAGCGAGAATTGATGCTGGAACCAAGTCTATAAACCGGCTGGCTGGACTTTCAGCTGCAGCTGAGGACAATCAATCAAAACAGCTCTGTGACTCTGAGAAAGTGAGAGAGAGAAAACACACACACACATACACCATGGAATATGAGAGGGCAGATCATGAGCCATGCGAGGCCTCTTAAAATTACACTGTGAAGTAAAACATCCTCGTGTTTCACCCGCCACAAAATGTAACCTGAAAGGTTCCCCTCGGCACAGAGCGGGATATGGAGCTTATCCTCTACCGAGGGCTGGGACAAGGCTGAGCAAGGGGAACCCCCTTCCCCAAAGCCCGCACGACCCGTGAATCGCACCCTGATTCCTGCAAGCCCCCTCTGAGCCCCCTGCTCTGCAGCTGAGGGCACAAGGATCGATAAATCCCAATAAATGCTCTCCTGTCTCTGTCACTGCCAGCCCCAGGGCAGAGCTGCACCATTCCAGGCTCACAGCCACCCCTGTGGTGGCGGTGACAGCGGCAGCCCAGGCACTGGCGGTGTCTTTGTGCGCCTCTTCAAAGTGTTGGCACGTCCCCAGCACCGGAGGTGCCACCACCCCTGCCACAGCCCCTGCTCTGAACACTGCCCTCCCCATCAGCCCTTCCATGGGATCGCTTCCCAAAATCCGCTCAGACTGTCCCAACCTGCACCAGCAGAGTCTGGAGCCGCTGACCTGGCAGAGCAAGGTGGAATCACACTCTGCACAGCTCAGAACTGCAGAGCAAGGTGGAATCACATCCTGCACAGCTCAGAACTGCAGAGCAAGGTGGAATCACATCCTGCACAGCTCAGAACTGCAGAGCAAGGTGGAATCACACTCTGCACAGCTCAGAACTGCAGAGCAAGGTGGAATCACACTCTGCACAGCTCAGTACTGCAGAGCAAGGTGGAATCACACTCTGCACAGCTCAGAACTGCAGAGCAAGGTGGAATCACACTCTGCACAGCTCAGAACTGCAGAGCAAGGTGGAATCACATCCTGCACAGCTCAGAACTGCAGAGCAAGGTGGAATCACACTCTGCACAGCTCAGAACTGCAGAGCAAGGTGGAATCACACTCTGCACAGCTCAGTACTGCAGAGCAAGGCGAGTTTCTGCTCAGACCTGGCTCCGAGGGGCTGTGCCCAAGCGAGGGGTGGGGACAGAAGCACGTGAAGGGCACGAGGCACTTGTGCAGCCTCCGGGGCAGCCGGAATGCACAGCAGGCCCCGTTCCAGGGCTGGGGGAAGGAGCAAAGGCAAAGGCAGAGGAGCTCATGGCCAGGCCAGGCACCTGGGCAGGTGTGGCTCAAACCGGCGCTAACGTGGAGCCAGCGGCCTCGCCAGGCTCTGCAACACTCGCAGGGCACAGTGCCCCCTGCTCCAGACAGTGCCCCGTGACCCGAGGGCACAGTGATCTCCAGCTCCTCTCCCACCTCACCAGCCCCCTTCTCCTGCCCCTGGCTTGCAGCTTGTCCCCAGGGACCTGGCCAGCAGCAAGGAGCTCCTGGTAGGGGTGGGCTGTGGGGTCCCTGCATGGTTTCCCAGGCTGCAGCTCCCACCTGCAGCCCAGGGCAGAGCCCAGTGCTCCTGGCTGCCTGCAGCATCCCAGCTGGAGCTGGACACAGCCCAATCCACGTGCCAGCACGGGCTCCTGGGAGCGCTGGCACTCCCAGACTCTGTGGGCAAGCACGGAGGGATTGCTGCCAATGCAGTGCCACGAGCCCTGGAAACCACCACTGAAACATCCCGTTTTTCACGGGTGTCATGCCGTGCATGCTGTGATCCTGTCTAACCCCAAGAAGGAGAGAGGAACTCCCTTTGAGGCCCAAAGCAGCTCATCCCCAGCCCAAGGGAGCCTCGGGCACTGCAATGCTGCTGGGCAGTGGGCATTGACCAGGGCAGCCTCCTCCTGTCTTTGTGCAACTTCTCTGACAGCCTCCTTCCCTCTGGGCCTTTTGTCCCAGTCACTGTCCCAGCAATTCCCAGAGCTCCCAGCCCGCCCCCTCCAGCGGAGCAGGGCGGTGGGACAGGGCTGGCCCAGCTGGAGGCCGGAAAGCGCCGGCTGGACTCGGAGCGCGGTGTCCAGAGAAGAGGTGACCACAAGGGACACCGGGGCCTCCCTCCCTGGCACAGCTCGAGCAGCTGAGCTGCAAGTCTTGCTTACCAATTCCTTTTATGATGCACATTAAATATGTTCCACAACAGAGACACTTCTCCTCTTCTCTCTCCTCTCCTCGGACACCTTTTCCCCAGCCAAGCCCTACGAGTGCTGCTTGCTGTGGCCCCATTTTGCATCATCATCACCATCGTCACCACGCACTCATCCTCATATAAAACAGAAATCTATTCCATCAAGCACTTAACATAAATATTAAAATAATGGAAGGGACAAAATATAAATCTACATACAACTTCATGACTACCATAGCACCTATTACCATGACAAAGCAAATTCTGGTTCAAGGGGAAGGGAAAGGGGATGAGGAGCGAGTTAGGAAGAGGAACTTCGACTGTCATTAAATATGTAAATCACTCTTTCAAAAATTTTTTTTGTTGTTTTGTTTTTGTTTCAAGGTTACCAACCTTATTAAAATTCATTCCACTAACCAGCTCGTTCTATGTCACTATGGATACCAAAGAACCCTTTAAAAAAACTCGGGCGAGGCGGGGGTTTCTCAGAATAAAAACAAAACAAAACAAAACACGGCGACTTTCTGTTGGTGCTTCCATGACAAGTCCTGCCACGCGCCCCTCCCCTGCACCCACCAGTCCACAGAAGGGCAATTCTTTTACAAGTCCAGTTCTCAGTCTCCCAGGATGAGCTTGACAAAAGAGGCGACGTCTGTCTCTTTGGATTCGTGCAGGGTGAAGAAAGGATGTTGCTGGGAAAGGAAAGAGAGAAAAAACAGCCAAGTTTATTATTCACCACGCTGAGGGCTGGAGCAAAAAGCTTTTCAGACAATCCTCTAGACAGTGAAGAAGGTTTTGTCCTTAGCATGGTAATACTGGGCTTTTACAGCTGAGGCAAGTCGGGGAGCCCAAGGGCTGCTCCATCAAGTTGTGACGCCCTCCTGGATTCCCCCTAAACCCTGCCCTGGCTGGGAGGGCTGAGCTGGGCAGCTCTGGAGGCAAGGGGAAGCCTTAGGAAACCCTCTCCATCTGCCCCATAACACCCCCCAGACCATGGTTACCCATCCCACATGCTCCAGCTCCACCCGGAGCAGGGCAACCCTTGCTGACTGCAGTGGTTTCCTTCAGCTTCCTGCTTTATCTGTGTATTTATTTACCCTCTGGTGACTCCTGAGTCTCATTTCTTCCCTGAACTGCCCCTCCTCACAGCAGGAGCGGCTCCTTCACCCCAACCACCACACAGGAAAGCCATCCCGACTGGAAAACCATCCACGCTTGTGTGTTTAACTACTTCATCCTGACCGCCATGGGGAGAGAGCCTGCCAGAAAATCCTGCCTGCATTTCAGCACGAACGGAAAAATACGTGTGAGGAGAAAAACCACAACCAAATTCCCCCGACAGCAACAAAAGCCCCTCTCCACCAGCACCAGCAACTCAGTTTGGTTGGTTCAGCAACACACCAAGCTGAGATCCCACATGAAAACCCCCAAAACCCTGTTTGACACCCACTGTCCTGGCAGATAATTGGATTTATTTGTATGGAGGGTGTCAGAGAGAACCAAAAGGCAGCCAGGGCCCTGCAGGGCTCACAGTGATCTCTGCTCTGTACAGGGTTGGGGGTTTGATTTCCAACCCTCCCATTTCAAGTCAGTTTTTTAAAAATAATTTGGGGTTTCCAGAGTTCTTCCAAGCTGCCCCTCACCTCAGACCCTGAGCACTGGCTGTTTCAATGATGTTTAGTGGCAGTGGCCAAGTGGAGGGAGAAGAGCAAAGAAAAGAGATTTTTCAAGGTGGGCTCGAGTGGAAAGTCATCCAGAGAATAAGACAAGGCAGCTCTGAGTGGCTGGGGAGCGATCCAAAGGCACACCAGTAAGGAAGAGGAAGCACAATTATGTGGGAAACAGGGCTGGAATGGGTCGAGGCAAAGATCCAGGCAAAACTCAAGGTCTCCTTAGGTCAGACAGTCACAGGAATCGAAGTGTCCTGGATAACTCCGAGAGGTGACCCCAGTGGCCTGGCTTGTTACCCCAGTGTGATGTCCCTGCTTTCACATCCCAGGGAAGCCTGGAGCACCCTCAGTGTGCCGGGGTGGCAGCAGTGCCCTCCAGCCCTGTGCCCCAGGGAACCCAAGCCCTTTGCAAGGCCTGAGCCTGGCCATGGCACAGAGCCCCCGTGCCAGGCGGGATGCGCAGACCACCGGCCCTGCAGTAGTTTCACGCTCCACTTCACCTCGGGAAGTGGGTTTTTAAATGAAATTAAGCACCCATATCAGTTTTCCTGATGCTCAAGATAGCACAGAGTCATATTTTCCAGGAGAAACCTCAATTCCACAGGAAAGCAAGGAAGCAGCCTTGGTCTAAATGACAAGGCCGATCCAGGACCGCAACTTAATGCCATAAGAGAGAGGAAAAAACCCCAACAAAACAGCAACCCTCAACCACAGGACCTCACAACATCCATGTCAGCCATAAAATACCACAGCACTGAGATACTCCAGAGGTGATCCAAGAACCTAATTCAATAGAAATGCACTGCCTTGCCAATGGGTATTAATGCTGCAGCAGACGGAGCTGCTTCGGTGAACCTTTTTTGATAAAAGGCCTTTTGGCAAAGTTTAGAAATTCACTTAAAATATAGAGATGTATTTATTCAACAATATACCAAAAAAAAAAAAAAAAGTTTGGGAAAAAAGCCATGAATCTCAGGCCTCCCTTTGTTTGAAGCCCGTCTCGGGGCAAGCTGTGTGCCAATCAGATCTATCTCTAGTTTAACTGCATTACAGGGCCCAGCACCAAATGCCACGGGAATTATTCACTGCTTACAACTCAGGGGCATGGATTTCCACCATGACTTGCAGGTAAAAAAATCACCTTAAACCTTAGCACCATCTGACCTCTGAGCAGACAGCGTGAGGTGGTGATGGGTCTGACCCTCTGGTGGCATAATGCATGTCCCAAAAATTGTGGGGTAGGGAACAACCATGGCTGAGGAAATCCTGCAGCAGTTTCCACCCTTCATCCAAGTGACCTTGCCACTGAGATCGGACAGGGGTGGGAATGTAGGGACAAGCAAACATATGGATCTTCAGAAATAACAAATTTAGGCACCTCCCTGCCTTTAGAAAGCTGCGAATTGTGTGAGAGTAAAAAAAGGATTAAATGTCTGCAGGAGTGAAACACCAACTTCCTGAGCTTTCCTGCTTTTTGCCAGCTTTTAGGAGCACCAGGATCAACAGCAGAAACTCGGGAGAGAGAGAGAGGCCATGAAGCTGTGGAGCCCAAGCAGAAAAATCTGTCCTTGCCAGCTGCAGCCCAGAGCTCTGGCTGGGCACACAGCAGTGCCCTGCATTTCCCGTCACCAGCCTTTACTGGCATTTTCCTCCTTCGTTATTCCTCAGTTATCCCGCACAGTAAACAGTCTCTAGGCAGCAGATGAAATTCAATAACTGGAATTATTATTCACAGACTCGTCTCTGTCCCCACCATCCAGGAATTACTCTGTCCAAAAAGCCTCCTCTCCAAGGC
Source organism: Eulacestoma nigropectus (assembly GCA_013397775.1). Taxonomy (NCBI): domain Eukaryota; kingdom Metazoa; phylum Chordata; class Aves; order Passeriformes; genus Eulacestoma; species Eulacestoma nigropectus. Next base: position 202,149 of record VZTE01003528.1, read on the forward strand.
ACCAGGGCAGCAAAGCCCCGGCGGCCACTGGGCTCCTGCAGCTCCTGTGGAGCATCTGTGGCACACTGAGGTGTCTGAACTGATCACACAAACCCCAGAGGAGGATTTTAGCCTCAACAGCTGATCCTTCACAGCCTCATTCTTGTCCATTACCTGCTTTAACATGTATTTTCTCCTTTGATCTGACTGGGAAAGCACCTGGCTGAGATTTCAAAGAGCATCTCGGAATTGCAGTCACCCTCCCAGGACTCTGAAGTGTCACAATTCTCCCAACTGCTATGAAAACAGAGATGCAAAGCATCCCAAATCACCATCACTATTGGAATCTCTGCCTTCAGCACCTCAGTGTAACCCATTTCAGCTCTGAAATGGCTTGGTGCAGCCACACTCACCATAAGCTCTGGGTATGTTGGCCGTTCTTTGGAATTCTTCTTCAAGCTTTAATTGGGAAAAAAACAGAAAAAAATTAGAATTTACATTTGGTCTGGAATTGAAGCAAGGCCATAAAATCATACCATGACAACAGCAACATTTTAAGACTCTGACAAATAAGTTCAGCTACTCATCCAAGGTGAGGGAACAATTCAGGCCTCGAGGACAGCGACAGCCAACACGGAACAGTGCTGGAGCTCAAGGCCCACTGAGAGATCTGGAGACACCAAAAACACCACTTCAAGCACTGCCTGTTGCTGGGGGCCAGGTGCAACTTGGAGTCTGGGTGCTCTCCAACAGGCCAGTGACTCAGGGAATGGATTCAGCCTCCAAGCTCTGCCTGGGAGCAGTGACTGAGTGGCTCCAGAGCACGTGTACAACTGTTTGTTTATCACCGTGCTGTTATCAGCGGGGACGGTTCCATGGGACATCCTTTTTTTCTCCTCTCCTACAACAGATGGCCCTGGAGGGTTGTAGTTGGAAGTTATTTTGGTTTCCCTCCAGCAGAAAATAGCTTTTAAAAGACAGGACGTAATCTCTGCTCACTTCCTGGCAGTGTATTTAGGGGAAAGACACTTGGAGCAACTTGAAAAGATCTTCACACACGTACACGGCGGTGGCGGGGAAAAGGTGTCACACTGAGCAAAACAAAAGTGAGAACCTCTGCTGGGATTTGCTGGAGCCCAGAGGAAGCAGAGGACACACACTGAATAGATATTTCCTGCTTGCTGTGTGTAGAGGGCTCGTGTTTAGTGTCATGTTGTGAATGAACAGAGGAACCCAGGGCCGATACGTGCCAGTATCGCCGGCCCGAAGGTTCGGGATGTGTCACATCCTCCCATCTCAGGAGCAGCCCCAGCCAAGATGACAAGGTGAATTTGAAGGTTAGCTGTGTCCAGATTTGGTGCAACTCTCTTAATTTAGACCCTCTACAAAAAAAAATTCATTTCCAGGTTACTAATACCAGGAAATCTGGTGATAAGTTACTGAAATCAATGTAGATTTTCAGAAATGAAGAGTCATATTGGGATCTGATCCTGACTCAGACATCCCAGGAACCTTCCTGCAGTGCCTACAGGTGACCAGACTTCACTGCCCCAGGCAGCAGATGGATAAACATAGCCCTAAACCAGGCTTGACACAGAGTGGATGTGACCTGGTTCGATGTCAGAAGATATTCCCAGACCCCAAAAACACAAAACTGGTGCAAAGTTCACCATTCCAAGTCCATGCCACTCTGCTGGCAGTGAGGGATCTTCAGTGACCCTGGAGGACAGGATCTGCAGACAGGAATCACCTCGTGCTCCCCAAAGTGGCTGTAGATGTAACTCCTAAAGCAGCCACAGCCTGAGCTGCAAGACACGGGGCTTGGAAGAACAAATCCCTCGGGGAAGAACAGCCTGCCTGGCACAAGCAGGCAGCTTGGAAACAGCAGAGCCAGCAGCACCGTTTGGAGGAACAGCAGCTGCTCCCAAACCTCAGCGTGGGCCTTGCAAGAACGGGGGGCATCTCGTAAGAGGGTTTTTCCAAGGCAGCTCCCACCTCTCCCAGGCCCAGGGCAGGGTGGGCATGGCAGGTATTCCCCAGCGTGGGTCGGGAGACGAGCAGCTGGACCACGGGGACATGAAAACGTGTTTGAACAAGACTTTGAAGAATCTAAACACGGGTACTGAGAGTCCCCAGGCAGGAGCAGCTGATAATCCCTTCCTGGGTCACGGCAGAGCCGGCCGGGCTCCGGCCCCGGCGCTGGCAGCTCGGGAGCAGTCTCACATTTCTCTATTTGTCGATCTGCCGTCCTTTCTTGGCCACCACGCAGACCCAGCAGCCACCTGCCAACTTGGCAGGCGGGCGGGTGGCACTGCAGCGCCTGGAAAATCAAATCCTGCTGGCGGGCGGGTTCCAGGGAAGCTGGAGGGAGCTGGAGGGAGCGGCCGGCAGCGCTGTGAGCCACGGCGAGGGCAGGCTCTGCTCGGGGCTGCCGGAGCCCTCAGAGCCTGCAGACAGCGGCGTGGCTGCTCCAGCCCTCTGCCTGCAGCGCGGCCAAACACTCCCGCTGCTCCCAGGCCCAGGGAAAGTGGCACGGCAGCCCCAGGGCCCCGGGAGAGGGACAGACACCGGCAGGGGCCACATTCTGGGGGGTTGCTGCCCTCAGAGCCGTGTTCCCCGAGAGAGGATGCAGCCGTTCCCCGTCCTGCTGCCCTCCCAGACTCCTGCCTGGCTGCAGCTGCTCACAGCAGCCCTGTGCTGCCGCTGTGGGGGCAATGGGAGGGAGGAGCCTCCTAAACCCAGTGTGTCCCCACAAAGCAGCCAAGGCTGTTCCTCAGACAGACCCCGCAGCTGCCACCAGCACTGCTCTGCCTGCACGGTGCCAGGCACCTGCACAAGGCTCAGCGAGGGCACAGAGGACCAGCCCTTCCCCAGGGAATGTTCTGCCCAAAATTGGGGTTGAGAGCTGCCTGTGGAGACAGGCACCAGCACGGTGAAGGCGAGCGGGGCCGGGGAGAGTGAGGCCAAGAGGGAATTTTACCATTGCGAGGTAAAATCGACGAACTCCGCTGAGAACTTCTCCGCTGGGAGCTGCGGCGACGGCTCCTCCACCACCTGCTTGAGCTGCTGGAAGGGCGTCCCCCAGGAGTCGTAGGGAAAGCGCAGGATGGCCAGCTCGATCTGGGGACACAGAGCCCATGCCTCAGGATTGGGGGCGGACACCCCACAGCCCACCCCGCAGATTTGGGATCCCCATGTGCCCACCCAGGGGTGTGTTTTTGTAGGCTCCACACAAATGGGGCTGTTCAGCCTGGAAATAGGAACATTCCAAGGAGATCTCAGAGCCCCTTGCAGTGTCTGAAGGGGGCTTACAGAGACGAGGGAGGGTGACTTTTTACATGGGCAGTGATAGAACAAGGGGAACTGGTTTTGAACTAAAAGAGGAGAGATATAGATTAGATGTTAGGGGGAAATTCTCCCCTGTGAGGGTGGGGAGGCCCTGGCACAGGGTGCCCAGAGAAGCTGTGGCTGCCCCTGGATCCCTGGAAGTGTCCAAGGCCAGGCTGGACAGGGCTTGGAGCACCCTGGGATAGTGGGAGGTGTCCCTGCCCACGGCAGGGGGTGGGACTGGATGAGCTTCAAGGCCCCTTCCAACCCAGACCATTCTGGGATTCTATGATTTCTTCACCCCACCTGGCCACAACATACTGCTCATCCTCCCCCAGCAAACAGGAGAGGCTGGAGGAGACCCAGACAGCTCCACACTCAGCTCCCTGTCGGCCGCGTGTCAGACATCTCCCGGGAAAGGCTGGGAGTTAAAGCCAGCCCCACGCCGCCCGGGGCACCTGCGCTGGGAAGCGACGCTGGGAGCAGATGGATTCCCCCTGAGCACCGCGTGGGAGACACCCCCGGCCCTGCTCTCCCGAGGGGCCGCTGTGAATTGCTGAGCGCTGCGAGGATGTTCCGTGCAGGGACCCCGACCTGCCGCGGCTCCCGTGCCTTAGCCCATGCTGCCATCTCCCGGCAGCCGCGGCCTCCACCTCCCCCCGCAGCTCCTCCTCCTTCCCCTCAACCCTGTGGCTCATTCCCTGTCCCCTCCTGAGTTATTCCCCTTCCCAGGGAACCAGTGCCCCCAGTACCACTGCGGGCAGGGAAACGAACCCACGAGCAACACGGAGCCCTTCAGGCTGCCCCGCCAGCCCCCAGGTGACCCTACCATGGTGATCCCCAGGCTCCAGATGTCGGATTTGACGCTGTATCCCTTCTGGTTCAGCTCCGGGTTAATTCTCTCAGGCTGCCAACAGAGACGAAGGTGGCTGAGGAGCAGGGACGGCCCCAGCGCCCTGCCCAGCCCCAGGGAGGGTCTCTCAGGGTGGCAGCCCCGCACCCCTTAGCCCACACCACCACCTCGCTCTCCTGGTTGTGCTGGGCCCAGCTGGTTCCCCATCCTCACCAGTAAGGGCGGGCACTGAAATGGGTCACCAGAAGCAGGGGCTGGGGTGGTGGAGCTGACCTGGCACAGCTGGCACAAAGCGGGTGACAAGCCAGAGCTGTCCAGGACTGTTCTCACCCTGTTCAAGCGCTCCAGAAAAGGTGAATCTTGAACAGCAGCTCCCAGGAGGAGCCTGAGGGACCCAGTCCCTGGGGACTGTTTTTCCTCCCCATGCTAAGCACTGTTGTCCCCACGGGGCAAATGGCAAACAGGCAAGAGGGAACAATTCCAGAGCCTTCCCCAAGGTCACAGGCAGGCGAGGAGGCAGCAGGAAGCCGTGCCCAGGAGATGCGATCTGAGCCATGAGATCTCCCTCCCCTCCCAGGGGGATTGTATCCCTTAACTTCAGGGCTACGTCTTCCCAAACAAATCCCCAGGACAGATGCCGGAGGCTGATCCTTCCCCCTGGGCTCAGGTTCCTTTGGCTGCTCCCCACGCAGCTTCTCCACTTACAGCCATGTAGGGTTTGCATCCTGCATCCATGGTTTTAGCAACCGAGTCAACGAGGTAACCGCTAATCCCAAAATCGCACATTTTCACCTGCCCCTGCGTATTGATCAACACGTTAGAGGGCTTTACATCTGCAAGAAGGAACACAGACCACAGTCACTGTCACGTGGGGGTGGCTGGGCCAAGCCACAAACAGCCACAGAGGCTCCTGTCAGCAGAGGGCACCCAAGGAGTCCAGCGGAGCCCAGCGCCCCGAGAGTGCCAAAAACCCGCTGGCTGCAGCTGTGGCACGTTCAGGTGACAGCCTCGTGGGCCTGTCATGTGTCCTGCCAGTGTCCCTTCACTCACACACTCCCCTCTCTGATTTAGGGGAGCAGGAGCTCACTCTGGACATCACCACCACATCCCGCTGCCCAGGGAATGGTGGCGGACATCGGAGCACTCACGGGGAGCAGCTCCGCAGGGCTGGGGGCAGTTCCAGGGGCTGTCTGCAAAGGGCTGGAGCTCTGGCAAGGCCCCGTGGGTCTGGGATCATGCCAGCAAAAGGAAGAATCCATGGGGGAAGGATGTGGGACAGGAAAGGATGAAGAGGAGCAATAAACTAAGGCAAGGATCAAAGGTTCAGAAATGGCCTCTGATTTTAGGGGTACCAAACTTGATGGCAGCGTGAGCAGGAGCAGGAGAGTGGGAGCTCCACACCCCGTGGAAATCAGGCCAGTGTCTCATCTCTCCATTACTGCCAGATTTATCTCTTCCCAGCACGGCTTTACAATCCCTGGCATGCTCACACTCGTGTCAGGCTCGTGAAGGCCACTACAATCCCCAGCACAAAGGGGAATTAAGGCACCCGGAGATGCCAGGAGGTGATATCCAGGAGAGCATGGAGGTGCTTCCCTGCACAGCAGGCAATTGCTCTGCGAGGTTAATCCCAAATGGAATCTCAGCACAGGTGACCCTGCTTTCCCTGGGATGCTCCAAAGGGAGCGATCCTTTCCCTGCTGCCACCCAGAAATAACAGGTCACTTCCTGAAGATCCTCTGTCTCCACGTAAGAAAGAATTAAACAGAAGAGCTGAAACACCCTCTGAAGGAGACCAGAAGCTGTGTTTGAGGCTTGCTTATTAGAACTGTGGGTTTACAGCTCGGTAACATCTGCTCTCTAATCAGCATTCTGCAATCAGAAGCCTCAGGTATCCAAAATCCTCACCCATCTGTTCCTACGCTGACAAAAGACAATTTCCAGTGGAAATCAAACAAGTTCACAGAAACCCAGCAGCCAAGCAGGGCTTCCCACCTCCTGTAAGTGATACAGAAGGCAGAAACTCAACCCCCAGCCACAGGAAGAATATACCCAGTGCCACTGCCTGCTCCAGCTGACCTCTGCTGCTTCCCAGGCACTCACACACTCCAGGGAGGGCTCTTTCCTCCTCATGACAAATTGAAAATGACCCTTCAAAAATAAAGGTGTCAAGCAGCAACTGCAAATTTGTTTCTAAGTGTGTTCACGGCAGCTTTGAGATGCTCCAGAGGGGAAAACGTCAGAAGAGTTTAAGGAGGGAATTTATGATTTCATTTGAGGCTGGTTTAGGTGTCAAACTGTTCTGCTCCACTGGTGCTCAAGGGAGCTCCTGGAAGGGGGTGAGGATGGCTGGATCAGTGCAGGAGGGTGAGGCTGGCAGGGAGATCCCTCTCACTGCACACCAGCACAGAGCCACGGAGCTGGGGACAAACCTGGGCAAAGCCTGGCCCAAAGCTCTCCAAGGTCAGAGGGGAAAGCCTGGCTGAATTTCACCCAGGTGGTGAAGCAGAGCATGGATTTAGGGAAAGGCAGCCCAGGGGAAACAGCCCTTCCTCTGCCAGCCCTTTCCCCTCCGCCTCAGGGAAGCACTGGGACCAGCAGGCAGATTTTAAGGAGCAAACAGCAGCCATCTCCTCTGCCTGGGTTTTGCTGCAAGTCATGAGATGCTGGGGAGTATTTCTGCTGTCAAAGGCTCACTTATCTCGGGTGTTTTGGGAGCCCTTGCCAGGCTGAGAGCAGGGCAGTGCGTGCCTGGCACTCACCTCGGTGGATCACGGAGAGCTTACTGTGGAGATGTTCCAGTGCTTTGACAATCTGAAATGACAAACCCAGAGTCAATCACAGCTGGCAGCACCACGAGGAGGAGGAAATGCTATCTGGCTTCACCCCCAGACCTGCCTGGAGGGCAGGAAAACCACATCCCCCACAAGCCCTGCACCCTCCCAGCAGCCTGAGGTGTTGGTGGGTACCCAGGGATTTCCTGGGGGCTCCAGGACCATGATGAGAAGGGAAAGGAGCTGCAGGAGCTTCCCCACATCTCACACTGGGCCATCTCTCCATCATGTGTAAGGATGGGCACATCTGGGGTCATTTATGGCTTACAAATAACCTCACTTCAGACCAGACATGCGAGGCCAGCTGGGAATGCCCACAGGGGCTGGCACATGGATCACGCTCTTCCTGGAGCAAATACAGCAGGGAGCCTGGGTGATGAAGGACTTGGCTGAGAAGAGAAACCCTTTTCCCTCCCCTCCTCACCCTGTGCTACTCACAGAGACTGCGATTTTCCCCAGGATGTCCTCGGGAATCGTCAGGCCTTTGTCAATGACTTGTTTGTAGAATTTGTCCAGTGAGGTATCCATCAGCTCCATGCAAATCCACACGTCTCCCTGGAGAGTGAAGCAAGCAGATATCCAGATACTGGAACAAAGCATGCTTCTCTTTCTTTTCTTTTTTCTTTTCTTTTTTCTTTCTTTTCTTTTCTTTTTCTTTTTTTCTTTTCTTTTCCTTTCTTCCTT
>VZTE01003528.1:210064-224074 GCA_013397775.1 Eulacestoma nigropectus
TTCCTGAAACCTTCCCAAAACCTTCCCGGAATGTCCCTGAAACTTCCCTTCCCTTCCCAGAACTCTCCTCCCATCGCCTCCCCTCCCTTTCCCTCCCCTCCCCTCCTTGGCCCTTGCCCTTTGCTGCCCTGTTTGGCCCTTCCCTGTTTTTCAAACTCATTCAGCAAAGCTGTCCTGGGCTTTCTTTTCCCTGCTCTGGAACTCAGTGCTGTTCACATTCCCTACCATTTAGGGCATCCTCTTCCCAAAGCAGAGCCCCGGTGATTTAGGAGCCCAGAAAGTTATCAGGAACTGAGGCTCCCAATGCCCAGCCAGGAAAAGTCCAGCTCTACGGAGCTGTGCTTAAAGCTCTTCAATAAATCCTGCTTTTCAGAGCTTTCCACACTTTTCCTCCACATGGAGGAAATCAAGGCAGGGCAATTTTACCACTATGGGACCAGGCTGTGAGCTGGTGGCTGTCCCCACAGTAGGTGACCCACCCTTATGCCAGGACTGAGCAAATCTCCGTGTCCAGGTGGAGATTAAACCCCTGGCACTTGGAGGAAGTGCAGGAGTGGGAATTCAGAGCCTGGGAGAAGGGGCAGTCCCAGGAAGCCTCACCTCTCGGAAAAGTGCCCCGTAAAAGGTGACGGTGAAGGGACAATCCACCGTCCTCATGGAGATATCCAGATCCATCAACAACCTCTTCTGCTCCTGGCTGTTCACCGTGGCTCGGATCCGCTGGAAGACAGAGCCTGTCAGGGGTGGCTGCCCCAGGGCCTTGGCACCACACCCGGACCCTTCCACCACCCCTCGTGCCACCCCTTTATCACCATCCTTGGCACAGGCACGTCCCCAGCCCAGCACCCACAGCAGGAGCACCCAGGGCTCTTCTCACCACAGGTGCATCTGCTCTTCCCTGCAAACACCACTCTCTGCAAGAGCCAGAAGGAAGAAGGGGATTGGGAGAGGAGAAAGGAGCAGGAAATCAAATTCCAGGCTGGTGGAAAGCTGGGACTTCGGGAGTGCAGCGGACACCTGTCACATCAGCAGGTTCTGGGCACAAGAAAGGGCTCCAGCCCCGCACCAGAGCCCATGGGCCGCCTGTGGCTTTGGAAAATGGGCGTTCCCCAGTCTCCCAGGAAGAGATGGCCTTGATGTGAAACACCCGGAGACCCTCGGCTGCCCAACACCACCACAGGGCACACACAGCCCACCCCAGGGCACACACATGGTCCAGGCTCCCTGGCCAGAGCCACTCGGGGCCAGTAACGGGACAGAATTAAACTGCTCAGCATCACACAGAGCCTGAATGCTCCTGCCATGCCCAGCTGAGATCTTCCATCACCCTCAGAGAGGTCTTTGGCAGTTTGGTGGACACCAAAGCAAACAAAAAGACCAAATGCAGAGCACAGAGACCCCAGGACGTGGCCCAGCCAGCACCCACAGCGAAGTCTACCCACAACTGAGGAGCAAAGAGTTTGCTCAGAGCTTCCAGATCTTTTTCTCTTACTCTGAAAGGAAACTAAAATTCAGCCAAGCAAAAAATGGTCCTTCCCAAACTAGAGTTTTTCCCATGATCATTTCCCTAATCTCCAAATTTATGAGTCTAAGCTGTTGTTATGAAAACTTTTCATGATAGTATCTACAAGCCTGCCATGAGTCAAGATCCCACTGCGGCAGGCAAAATGTGAAAATCCCAACAAAAACTTCCTGTTCCAAAGGAGAGTGAAAAAGTCCCAGATGAAGAAGATTCTCTTGTGCAGTTAAGAGTTATTCTTCTTTATAATTATGAAGTGAATCTGAGGGGCTACAACAGGAAAAAAAATGTAAATTTATATGTATATGTATATTTTAAAAATGATGGTAAATTAAATCCTAGGAAAACAGGAATACTGTGGATAAAGGTGAACAATGTGATTGATGCACTACAATGCTGGAGCATCACACTTTTAAAACACCCCCTTTTTCTTGGTTAAACAACCCAAATCTCCCTCGGGCCCTGTGTGGAAAGAGGATTTCATGAGGAAATCAGCAAATCTCAGGAAAGGAACGAGGGGGATTCCAAGTGTGCCCGGCACCCCCACAAGGACAGAACCCCCGAGGCTCACTCTACCTTCACTGCCATGATCTGCCCGCTGGGCATGTGCCGCATCTTCTCCACCACCCCGTACGCACCTCGTCCCAGCTCGGAGATGGGCTCCAGGTCATCGGCCTTCACCTCAAAGTTCTGGGGGACAAAAGCCATCAGTGGCCCCTGGGTGTTGGCTCTGTGCTGTGCCCCCACAGTGCAGCCCTGCGTGGCACATCCTTCCCCTGTGCACCCCCTCCCCGGCCGTGCTCAGCAGGTCTGAGATGAACTCGCAGCCCTGGGAGGCTGCAGGGAGGATCAGCCACCACCACCGTGACCACAGAGCTCTGAGGGGACGTGTCTCATGGGCCTGTGTCACAAAATCACAGTCACAGCATGGGTAAGGGTGGAAGGGACCACGGTGGGGCCTTCTGGTCCAACCTCCCTGCTCAGGCTGTGTCGAGGAGTGTCCTGAGCAGGGCAGGCACAGCAGGACCATTCCCTCAGTGGGATGCTCTGCCCAACAGCCACCACACCCCAGGGTCATGGAATCACGGATCACAGGATCACAGAGTCCTCTGAGCTGGAATCGTGGAATGGTTTGTGTGGGAGGGACCTTAAAGATCATCTCATTTCATCCTCCTGCCATGGCAGAGACACCTTCCACTGTCCCAGAGTGCTCCAAGCCCCATCCAACCTGGCCTTGGACACTGCCAGGGATCCAGGGGCAACCACAGCTTCTCTGGGCACCCTGTGCCAGGGCCTCCCCACCTTCACAGGGAAGAATTTCCTCCTAACATCAACCTAACCCTACCCTCTTTTATTTTGGATCTATTTCCCCTTGCCCTGTCACTCCATGCTCTTGTCTTGTCCCTCCCAGCCACCTTCAGCTGGCAGCACTTTGAGCCTCTCCATCCTCTGGGGGCTGGGATGGAAAACACCACAGCAGCTTCTCCCCTAGGAACCACCTTCAATCTCACTTCATTTTGTTTTCCTTTCATCCTCCTCTTCCCCCAGACAATCATGGAAACATCTCCAGGTGTTTTAAAGCTCATTTCTCCAGACCTGCAGATGGGCCAAATACCAGCTGAGTGTGCCCCATTTTCAAACCAGGGAGGATTTCGTTTGTCCATCATCATTTTCTCCTGGTCTGACACAAAGGATGACTTTGTTTAGAACCTGCACCCCTGCCCTTCTCCTTTCTGCCGTGATATCGTGCAGCCACTCTATATTATTATTATTATCATTATTATTATTATTATTATTGGATGTTTCAACTCTGCCTCTGCCACTAAACCCAGCCATTCTGTTTGCTGCAAGCCCAACCCCATCAGTCAATCACCCTGCAGCGGGCGAGAATGAACTGATTCCCAGGGAACATCCCACACGGCTTTTTGTCAGAGCAGCAGAAAAACCCCTGCAGCCTGCACCGAGCTGGCTGGGGATGCCACAGGGAGCAGGGAGACACTCTGTGAATGTGCACAAAGAGCCCTGACTGATATTTTGGAGTCAGAGCAGAGATTTAGGCATCTCTGAGTGCCTGACACCGCTCCTGCTGTTCACCAGGAGCCGCTCCAAAAACGCGCTTGGAGCGCTCTCCTCAAACGAGCAGCAGAGTTCAAAGGGAGAGGAGGGAAAGTGGCTTCCCCTCGGGATCAGGGGGAGTGTGGGAATGCTGGTGGAAGAGGGAGCCCATCCTAAAGGAACCTGGCTGGATAAACAGGTCACAGATCCCCGGGAAACGCAAGCCCAGGTGTGCCAGTCCCTCCAAGACAGCCACAGATCCGTGCCTGGAAACAGCCTGAGCTCTGGGGGCTGTGAGTGGGGTTCCTCTGCATCGGCCAGCACGGCCTCACTGCCCCCTGCACGGAGCCTTTCTGAGCACTGGAGCCTTCCCTCATCCCTGGGACTGCAGGGAGAGGTGATTTTCTTGGAGCAGGCCCTTGCTCCAGCAGCAGGCATTTTCTCTGCCTCCGTGCTGCACCATTTTGCATCTCACACTGTTTCCACCTCCCAGCCCCTGCTCCAAGCCAGGGAAAATATAAAATCCAAAATGAAAGGAAAGCCTCCAAAGATAGGCATTTTAAACCACTACTGGATCAGCATTTCACTTCATGAATTACCTCACAGACACCGAGGCTTTAAAGTGCTTTTTTGAATTCTGCTCTGCCTTTTTCTCCTATCAAAGCAACTGTCCTGGGGTTTGTTTTTCTCCCTGCTGTTTTTTTAGACCAGGTGGACTGGTTTCCATGCTGTCAGAAGGATCTGCTTCCAGGGCAGGAACATCTGCCCTGAGTTCGACTCCTGAGGAGATGACCCTCAGTATTAGCAAAGGGAAATCCTTTGGCTGAAGGCTTTAAATCAGCAAAGGAACTGCAGAGGAGAGTAAAACACTCTGTTAGCAACCCCTTGCTCTGTAATGGTTATTTCCAGGGGATTAGCTGCACCTCAGTGCAGCAAGGAAGGAATTTCCATGGTGGAAAATATGAAGGGAGCCCACGTGTCATGGGAGGCACAGGGTGAGGGCTGGGGGCACGTTCAGCAGGGCAGTGCCAACCAGCAGGTCCAGCTGGCCACGGGGCCACACTGGGGTCCCACCCACACAAACACCAGGTGCCACTCAGATATTTATGGCTGGACGTGGCTCACAAGCCCCCAGAGCTCAGGAGCTCCCAGGTTGGATCTTCTCAGCTTTTATTCATCCAGCAGCTGCCTTCCCTTTCAAGTGAAGAGGGCTGCATTGTTTTTAAGAGCTGGTAGTTAATTATCTGCCCTTTTTGGGGGGTCTGAATTGAAGCAATCCCACCAGCAGCCAGCCCTGGATGGTCATCTGATCCCAGAGGTCTCAGTCTTACCTCCTCACCAATAAGGATGCAGGCTTTGGAGTCCAGATCTCTGGGTGGCCTGCACGAAAGAAAAGGGAAAAGATGTGAAATATTCCCTACGAAGATCAATTTTCCCTCAGTGAGTAAATCCAAGCCCTGAGCCATCCCCTCACACCTCCAGGCCAGCAGCCCTCGCAGCCCTGAGCAGCCTCCTGGCCTTGCAGGATCAACAGGTACAGCCAAGATCCACAAAGTCACCCCAAAAAGGGCTCAGGATAAAAGCCACTGGAATTGGCATTTCTCACACCCAGCTTGCCCTGCAGGAACCCAGAGGGATTCACTGGGAAAGGCAAGGCAGGTGGCAACACCAAACCTCTGCCAGCCTGTCTGAAAAATGGATTAAACGGGCATGAACATCTAAACCTGCTGTAAATCATCAGCTCAGTCACACAGCACAGGTTAGCAGGCTAAAAACACTCAATCCTCAAAGAAGCAGAGAAAGCCAAGCAGGCTGGAGTTGCACCAAGTGCCTTAAAAACAGAGGGATTCCTTCTGCAAGGCCGAGTAGGCAGGGAAGGGGATGAGTTTTTATGCCTCGGTCCAATGCACGTTACTCAAACTGGTGGCCAAAGTGCCACACCAGTCAAAACTGGGGCCCATTCTGGCTTTTGTCTTTTCCTGCATCATTAAGAAGCACGTGAGACACGCAGAGGGTGAAGGGCTGAGACCCCCGGAGAAATACAAGGGTTGTGAAATTAGCACAGAATCCCAGAACGGGTTGGGTTGGGAGGGAGCTTAAAGATCGTCTCGTTCCACCCCCTGCCATGGACAGGGACACCTCCCACTATCCCAGGGTGCTCCCAGCTCCATCCAGCCTGGCCTTGGACACTTCCAGGCAGGGCTGGAAGGCAGCTGGGCTTCGTGGTTTGCTTCTCGTTCTGCCCCAGTGCTTGCAGACTTACGTGGAGCTCGTCTGTGGTTGCTCAAATGCTTCTTTAGGAATTTTCAGCCCAGGGTTTCTCTTCTTGCCTGGGAAACAAGAAAGAGGGAGGGTTAAAGAAAGGCGCTTTTTTGTTGTTGTTACGATTTGTTTGGGGTTAATTTGCAAAACGCAACTTGTCCGTGTTTGTTGACCTTATTTCACATAAATGCCCAGCCGGGCTGGTGGGGCAGACTCAGGGCACAGAGTTCAAACATAAAGTGCCTTTGTTCAGCAAGGTTTCATTTAAACCTGCGAGCTCTGGCTGCCAACTTGGTACAGAAAACAGGCAGGAGCTCTGGCAAAGGCAGGCCAGGAGAACATGCAAAGGGAAAGGTATTTCTCCTCCTACCCACGCAGGATCCCTTCAAACATTTCTTAGATTTAAAACCATTCCAGATACATAACTTCAAACCCTGGCAGGACGAAACATCTTTTTAAAATTGCATCTGAAAGTCCAGATTCTGTCTAACTGCATGTTTCATCTCCTGGTCATTAAAGTTGTGCAAACCCAGCAAAAATAAAGCAGAATTCAAGTTTGCAGGTTTCAAAGCCATTTGTTTCTATTCACACTGACCAGCCAAGCTTTTCTGAGCTGGATGCAGCTCAAGCTCTGAGGCAGCTCAGCTGCAGCTCTCCTGGAAAGGGGGGTCCAAACCAGCAGCCACGAGAGCCAGGCAGAGCAGAGAAACACAAGAACCTTTTTATGACTGCACAGGCCCAGCCACATTTCAGCACGGGGGCTTGAATTCATGGAGAAAATAACCTGGAAACATCAGCCATGTCACTAAACCCCAAGGTAAACATCTGGCTGCTTGGCTGGGTAATAAAATCCCTGGTCCACCCCCCCCAAAAAAGGCACAAGCATCTAATTTAGGCATTCAGCATTTTTAACCTAACAATTTATATCAATTACTCTTTCTCTTAAGTGCGAGTTTTACTCTCTTTTCCCAACCCTCTCTCTCAAACTTCACCTATAGATGTCTGAATTTGTTTTTCCTTTCGACACATCAATAGATGCCTGTGCATCCCAGTGCCAGAGGGGTGCTGGATCAAAGTGCAGGCACCCAGAATGGAAAATGACCTTTATGAATCAATTAATCAATTCAGATTAGCAAGGGTTTTTTAGGGTTTTTGTTTTGGGGGTTTTTGTTGTTGTTGATGTTGGGGTTTTTTTTGGTTTTGGTTTTGTTTGGGGGATTTTTTTCAAGTTTTGTTGTTGTTGTTGGATGGGTTTTTTTCATTTTTAGTGGTTTTTGGTGGTTTTTTTAGTATTTTTTTTTCTTTGTCTGCTCCGAAAGATGGGATCATGCTCACCCCTTTTGACAAAATCATTCCAGGATGGGGCAGGCTGCAAGAACCCACCTCGTGGGAAAAGCATTTAATGGAAACCACTGTGCACACTCACTGCTGGGATTAGAAATCAACAGAGCTGTGAATGTACATAGGGGGAAAAAAATGGAAAAAAAGCCAATTCTCTGCTCCCAGGAGCTCCCAGTCTAACACAGGAAAAGCAAAATAAAAGCAGCAAGGTCATGCAGAAGCACAAAGAACAGCTCTCAGTTTTCCCAAAAAGTAAAAGCTGGTCTGTAATGAAGTAAAAACGATTCTAAACTCCAGTGGAGGAATTCCTACAGTGAGCAGAGCTGCTCTTTGACCCTTTTCCTTCCAGTTTTTTAGCTGCATCCAGAAGGCAGAAGTGAGGAGAAGCCCTGCTGTGCTGGATGCTCCAGATTCCCTTTCCTGCCCAAGCTGTGCCAAGCGCACCTCGGATCCATGGGGATGCTAAACGGGGAGAGGTGTTCTGGATGCTGGCGCGTTAGCCAAAAAGAGGAATCCCAAAAATACAGGCCTGGCAGCGCAGGCAAACAGAATCCCTGTTCCTCTGGCTTTTTCCAAGCTGCCATCCCAGAGACCTCTCTGCCTCCTGTCTGCATCCTCAAGGAAACGACACAGCCACAGGCACAGGGAAAGCATCTTCACACTGCTTTTGCACGTGGAAATCAAGATCACAAAAATCCACCAAACTGCCCACGGAGGAACTGCTTCTTCTAGGGCTGAACTGTCCCTATGAGCACTCAGCCTCCTGACAAACCCCAAGGACCAGCCCTTCACTCTGCTGCACTCACACTGGCACCACCAAAACCAAGTGAGAAACAGGCACAAATTTGCTCTGTTATTTCCTTTTTTTCCATTTTATCCTTCGTGGCTTTGCTTGCACCACCCCTTGTGCTGTCCCTGAGCCTCAGGAGGGTTCCTCAGGCAGCTCTGGGAGGGTGGAAATGAACCTACTGGAAATGAAGCTGATTTGAACTGGACCCAGAACAGGTCCTGCAGCCTTGAATCTGATCATGGTTCACAAGTGGTGTCAGCAGAACCAGGGAGCAAAATGCCAAACCCAAATAAACATTAAAAGCCTTTCCGCCTCCTGGTGAAATAAAATCTGCACTTTGGGGAGTTTATTTTGCTCGTCTCTTCTTCACAGAACACAATATTTTGAAACTTTGCCATTTTTTTGAAGCACAATCTGTCCGTGCATTCGAGCTGCCAAGGCACAGGCACAGTTTAACATTCTTTGGGGTTTTCTTTTCAAGAAAGGAGAAAGCAACAACAGTAGCATGGATAAGACACGGATTTCATGATGGCACCGGGAGGAGGGATGGGAAATGGGAATTGCCATGGCCAGGACATGCACCTGCAGCACCCACAGGTGCTGAGGGGAGATGTGCTGACTCCATGGTTATTTAATGAATCCTGGGCTGAAATCAGGCGATTTCATGGGTTTTAACCGGATCACGCCAAGTTTCTGAGCTCCTTTTGTTCCAACATGCAAAGCACTCATCTCTCCAAGCCTCTGGGGCCAATGTCTGTGAGTGGTTTGCAGGAAGCATCAGCAATCCTGAGCCTGGCACTGCTCTGAAACCAGAATTACGAAGCAGAACCATGAAGCAGGCTGCAGTGGGATGCAGGAACCAGGATCCCCCTTCACCCCAATCCCCAGCTCCAAAATTCAACAGCCCAGCTCACACACGCTTGACCTTCTCCTCGAACACAAACACGCTTAAAAGGCTTTTTTTTTTTTTTTTTTAAGGAAAAAAATAATTGGAAGTCTCAAGATCAGTTCTGCTCAACAGGAACTCCCAAGCAAGTGTCTCGCTGTCAAAATAAAATCCCCCAGTTTGCCAGAGCAGACGTCGGCTTGGGGAGATGACGCCGTATTAAACTGCACAGACAATCATCTGCACAGGAGCTCCAAATGTGGAGGCAGCTTAACAACACACAAAATTGGATGGTACCTGTTCCATCCACCAGAAAACCAGTATTTTCCACAGCGTTTTTATGAATCATTACTATTTTTAGCTTTGTTTCCTGGACAAAATCACCACATGTGTTTATGTGCCGGTCTGTGTCCCTTGTGGCAAGTGCAAAGCCACTGGCCCATTTCAGCCCCGTCTGACAGGGAAATGGAGCTTCTAGAGATTACAAATCTGAGAAAAGCAGGTGACTAAATAAAGGAGTCCCCAGCTCAGGGACTGAAACATAAAAGCCACCCATGGCAGGCACCAGGTAGCCACACAGGCCCCGGGTGCCTCAGACACCAAAATAACACCACAGGGCTCAATCCTGAGGCACAAACCACCAGCGCAGAGGGTTTTCACTGCAAGCCTTTGGGATTTGCAACAAGGAAAGCCCCAGTGAACCACCACACACAGCACAAACTCTAAATGTGGCTCCTTCTGCAGAAGGTTCTGCTGGTGGCTCAGCAGATGGGATCGTACATCTGCTCCCCAGCACCCAAAAAACCATTAATTTTCTGTGTAAACAACCCCTAGAGCCTTGCTGGTCTCCAAACCTTCAAGCTAAAGCTCATCTGAGAGCTCTCCCTGCAATTTGGCACATGGAGACATCCACAAGCCTTGACTCAGAAGCAAAGCTTTAATTGAGGGGGAAAAAAACGAGCCTGGTTTGGAGTGATGCTGAGAGACATCTCCAAAACTCAGTTTTGATTCAGCAAAACTTCCAGGGTATCTGTGACATTGAGCAGAAGCTTAAATCTACTTCTTTTAGCAAAAAAAATTACCCACAGTAAATACTGAACCGACTGGTGCTGGAGAAGGGGACACCTTTACAAAGCCTTTCTTGCAAGTGCACTGCTCAAGGCAGCAGTTCCATCTCAAGATGAGAGGAAACAGCCTCAAGTTGTGCCAGGGGAGGTTTAGATTAGAAATTAGGAGGAATTTCTTCACCAAAAGGGTGGTCAGGCATTAAAAGAGGCTGCCCAGGGCAGTGGTGGGATCACCATCCCTGAAGTGTTCAAAAGACACACGGACTTGGGGACATGGTGTGGTGGTGGGCTCGGAAGTGCTGGGTTAATGTTTGGACTCGAGCTTGGAGAGCTTTCCCACCCTTAATGATTCCCTGATTTTCTGGTTCTAATGCCAGCAGTTGGCTGCAGCATCACTTGAACCCCCCATGCCCCAGCACCGACCCCGACTGCTCCTGCAGGGCCTGGACCAGCCCAACCAACCCCGAGAACCAAACGAGGTCTGAAAGCAAAACTGCAGCAGGGAAAAGAAACCCTGACTTAATGAAAACACATTAAATACTTCCCTGGGAAGGTCTTAAACCCAGTTCCTGAGGGAGGGGAGAAAAACACACTTCCAAGGGCTCGTTAACCTCCTCCCACCGGCACTGACAGAGCTCAGGGATGGATGTTGTGAACCCCCTTCAATTAGGGCAGTGTTAAATATCAATATTGAAAAAGGAAACTTCAAAGTTTCACAGCGAAAAGAACTGAGAATAACAAAGAAAGGGAAGACAGAGGAATTCGCTGCCCACATAGGCTGTAACAGAAAATAAACTTCAACTTCTGAAGGAAAATCCCATTCCCCAGGCTCCAGACTTTTCACTTGCAGTCAAAAACTTTTTATGATATAATCCAAAATAAATGGTTCCTTGCCACAAAAAGCTCTTATTTCCTTCAAAGGATATTAACTAGTTCTGTCTTCACCACAATTTATTATTAAAGCTGTGTTCAATAGCCATGTAGCAACATTTCCTTTCAATCAACACTCTTTAGCATATAACTTGCTGGTAAAATTTCACAGGCGGGAAATGCCTCTTTCTCCCATTTTTTTCAGGAGATAAAAGCGGCTCATTTACAATTCCTGTCTCTCCCAAGGATTTTTTTGTCTGATTTCTTGGAAGGTTTTGAAAGCTAAATCATCTGGTTTTCCCCTATCAGCTGTACTCGCTGTGTGACCAAACCCCCACACCTAAAATGAGGGCAAAATGGGAATGTTTGGTGGGTTTCCATGGAAGAAGGGTGAATTTTGGCAGCTCGTGGGCAGCTCACAAGGCTCCACAACCAACGTCTGGCCTGATCCTGAAGTGCCACTTTGCAGAGGGAAAGGACCCATGGCCATGGCTTAGGTGCCGAACTTCAAACCCAGATGGTTCTTGCGAAACCAAGGAATTAAGATGATTTTTTTTGTGTCCCAGCCACCCTGGAGATGCCCAGCAGGAGAGAGTTCTTCATGCAGAGCTTTGGTCTGGCTTTGGTCAAAGGGCACCTCTTATCCACAGCTCAGTTCCAGCCCACAATGCAGGAACAATGGTGGGTTTGATGCTGTCAAAGAGAACTTTAAACCTTACAGGACACCTGGAAATACCCAAATCTCTGAGAAATTCACTCATTAACCCTCCTGGACACAAACACTGAGCTATCTCAAAGCTGCTGATGGCACCCAGGGCAGAGCAGGCTCACCTACTGCTGCTGTAGGTGTAGCAACTTTGTATGCAAAAATATTTTCACAAAATGACTAAAAATGACCAAAGAAGTGAAAAAAAATATTTTGAACGAGTATTAAGGATCATCTCACAGGTTCGTTGTTTATACTTGCAAATTCTTGTGGTTGTTACACAAACCCTCTTGGCACGGCCCCAGGGCTGGGGATGGACTCGTCCATCTCCTTCAGTCCTGTCACCTGCCCCAGCACCAGCTCGTCACCACTGCCCAGCTCTCAAGGAGAGCCTTTAATCCCACCCAGGTCCCTCCTCCACGGAATCCCACACGTGGGGACACCCCAGCCCAGTGTGAGAGAAGGCCGGGAGCATTCCCGGTGTCCCCGCAGTCAAACACTGCCCACTCCAGACTAAACAACAGCCACCGAGCAGAGCCTGGGGCTCCCTGCCCAGCTGCCGTGCTGGAAAATTAAAATACACAGAGATAACAAAGTATATCCTCAGTGAGTGGGCCTGAGGAGAGGCCCTGCTGCTGGAGCCCTACCCAGACTCCCTCTGGCTCCATTCCAGCTGAAATGGAAATCAAGCCCTCAAAGAGAACACGAATGGGGCTACATTCCTCAAGCAGCCACTTCTGGTGGGTTTTGGGCTACAAACCCCTGGTGGCCACTTCCCCGAGGCAGCCCCACGTGTCCTCCCATGTGGCATCTCCACAGCCCTGACCACAGCGACTCCTGCACCACCACCTTCCTCCCACGGGCTCCAAATGGGTGAACCCCTTTGAAATTTGCCGTTTGGGCAGTCCAAGCGTGGAACCAGGCTACGGCTTTTGGATTTAAATGCCGGTGGGGCAGACCTGCAGGTGACGGGGGGGCGGGTGTTGGTGACAGGGGGGCGGGTGTTGGTGACAGCAGTGGGGAGGCACGGGGGAAGTTCTCTCACCACTTCTGCCCCCATAGCTGTGTGCCTTGGTAACCTTTTGGCAAAGGTGCCTAAATCCCCGCTGTGCAGAGCCCCAGGGACAGGGTGGGTGAGCTGCACCCACCATCCAGTTTGTAAATGCAGAGCTTCAGCCAAGCCCTTGTTTCTGGAGAAAACCAAAAACCAGGCGTTCAGGTAAGCACCAATGATGTGGAAAAGGGGGTCTGAAAATCTGGTTTCCAACCCTGCATTAAGCCACAAAAAAATAATTTAATACACAAGAGATGTTTAAAAGCTGTAGAAGTTTCAACCAAAGGCCAAGGGACGGGATAAGGTGGATTTGTGCTTTATTTCTCTCCCTGAAACCTGATGGAGCTGCTCTCTCCTTAGCCCTGCCAGTAAGCGGCCAAGTGCCACTGGCTGCTCTTCCCTCACTGCCAGGAGCATGGGATCTGCTGGAAGCAAATGGAGATGCTCCAGGGATGATGGTGTGTCCTCTGTGCAGGACAGGGACATTTCCCACACGTCCTTTATCTGCGTCTTCCCTCATGGCTGTTTGCAACAACTCCTTGGAAACGGCAAACTTGAAATGTGTTTCCTTAACAACATTTCTGGGCTGCCTGGGGAATGGAGCTGAGCCTGCCACGGTCGTGGGGCCGAGGTGGCTCCCAGCTCCAGGCTTTCCTCCTCTCCTTTGGATGCCACGGAGCCACTGGCACATTTGGTGGCCGCTGGCACATCCAGGTCTGAGCACACCACGGCCCCATGGTGTCCACACTGCGACTCACACCTTTATGTCTGAATTAAAGCATTATTTATTTCCCTTTCTGTCCCTCTGGAGTCATATTTTAGGTCAGGAAGCAGGAAAGGCAAGAGCACTTTTACGGCTGTGGTGAATTTTTCCAGCGTGTATCAGAATGACAGCACAGCAGGAAACCCTGAAACAGAGGCACAACACCGGAGCAGTCGATGCTGCGTTCGCACCCCACCTTAATTCCCAAGGCTCCTGAAGGGAAAAGCACAGCCTGGCATGGCCCGGGCACAGCTCCCCCAGTGACCACGCACCAGCTGACCCCAAGCTACCTACTGGCACCGTCAGCACCCACATCGTAACGCTGGGAATGGAAGTCACCGTCCTGTCCTGGGGGTGGCCCTGCCCAGGACCTGTCCGTGCCCCAGCACCCAGATGTGTCCCAGGTGTGTCCGTGCCCCAGCACCCAGATGTGCCCCATCACTCAGACATGTCCCAGCAGCCAGCCACGTCCCAACACTCAGCAATGCCACGGCACCCAGCCATGTCCCAGCACCCAGCCACGTCCCAACACTCAGCCACGTCCCAACACTCAGCAATGCCACGGCACCCAGCCATGTCCCCGGCACCCAGATGTGCCCCAGCACCCAGCCGTGCCCCATTACCTTCCCATGCCCCAGCACCCAGCCCTGCCCCAGCACCCAGCCATGTGCCCAACACCCAGCCCTGCCCCAGCACC
>VZTE01003528.1:224599-241747 GCA_013397775.1 Eulacestoma nigropectus
TCCCCGGCACCCAGATGTGCCCCAGCACCCAGCCGTGCCCCATTACCTTCCCATGCCCCAGCACCCACCCATGCCCCAGCACCCAGCCATGTCCCCAGCACCCAGCCATGTCCCCAGCACCCAGCCATGTCCCCAGCACCCAGCCCTGCCCCAGCACCCAGCCATATCCCCAGCACCCAGCCATGCCAGCAGCTGCCCCGGTGTTTCTCCGTCGCAGGGCTGAACTCGCTCTCTGACTCAACCCTGCAACCTGTAATAAACCCCAGGCAGGAGAGGCTCCAAACCAAAATAGCAGGGCTGTGAGGGAGCGGGCGAGGTGCACCCGGTGAACCGGTGGCCGGCTTGAGCAATGCCAGGGTTATTTGCGTCCCAGGGCCCGGCGCTGCCGCGGGAGCCGCGCTCCCGACCGGCGGTGGCTGGCGCAGGTCAGCCCTGCTGGGGCACAAACACCGCGGAGACAAAGATCTTCGGCTTTGCTGAGAGGTAAAATCACAAGGTCAGGGCTTTGTGCCTGCCTCGGACCGGCCTCCAGCAGGAGAAGCTCTGAACAGCACCAGAAGAAAACACTGGAACAAGGCAGAGCAGAGAGCTCTGCACCACGGACTCCAGCAGGCTTAATCTGTGGATCCTGCAGTGCAGACACAGAGGGAAATGTCACCAAACTCTGCAAATATCAGGACCTATTTGCCTGCCTTTCAGCAAGCTCTGTGTTTCAGTAATTCAATTTTGAAGGTAATTTCCTGATTCGGGTTAATGTCTCTTACTCTGCCCATTTTCCTCTTAACACACCCTGCAAAAGGCCTGCGGGCTGCTGGGTTACTCATGTCAATACTGAAACCAGAGGGATGCAATTTCTTCTTGTTTATCTGGACATTTTGGTTACGAGTGTCTGTCTGTCACCCTGATAAGAGCGCATTTCCAAATCTTAGAAGAGTTCAGACCTTCTGAGTGCAAAGCGGAAGAGACACTTTGATAGAGATCAGATGTGAGATCCTGCGCTAAGACACGCCCTGAAGAGGGGCTGCAGGGACCCTGGGGAGGGGACAGGGACCCTGGGGAGGGGACAGGGAGCTGATACAGCTTTGGGGCAGTTCTGCACCCCCTGGAACGCCCCACCAAACAAACCTGAGCCCCCCTGCAGCTCCTGCAGGGAGCACTGGGATAATCCCACGCTGGAGCAACCATCCAGCAGGTTTTGTGGGACACCAGCACTCAGGGCCAGTCTGGAGATGAAAGATGGTCATCTGATGGAAAAGATCCTACAGGTATGGGAGTTCAGGACCCTTTGTATCCTGTGGAATTCACTGACACCTCACTGAGCTGTTTTCATGGGCTGCCACACTGGCTTGGACATTCCAGCACCATGGATTTCACTTCCCAACCAGGCTCTGCCCCAGTGTGTTTCCTCCACCCCATTCCAGTGCTGGCCTGCAGGAAAACCAACAAGAGAGGAAATGAGGCTTTCAGTGCCCATTTCCACATAGATCAGCAAAGAGCAGCCACGTGCTCTCTCCTGATGCTAATGGGGAGGTGACAACAAACAGCTTTGCCAGACAAAATCCCTTCCCAGACAATGTCCTTTCCCAGACAATGTCCCTTCCCAGATAATGTCCCTTCCCGGATAACGTCCCTTCCCAGCCCACAGCATCACTTCCAATCTATCAAGGGAACAGCGTGGGGCCACCAGTCCTGTTCCTGCTGAGCTGGTGCCAGCACCATGCTGGCATCTGCAGATGTGACAAGGCCAGACAGAGCCCTGCCCTGCCACCCTGCCCCGCCAGGATCAGCCAGCTTCCCTTCAGACAGCAGCTGCAATGCAAAGCAGCCCGAAATCCATCGTCCCTTAGGTGCTAATGGGAGATGGCAGATAGGAGCGCGTTGCCTGCCTGCAGCTTTCAGCACAGGCCACGGGAGACCGGAATATTAAAAACCCTGTTACAACACTCTGGCTGAACTCATCTGGCGTGTGCATCCAGCTGCTCTGATGGCCTGGGGCAAAGGGAACAGCTCCTCCCAAACGGCAGCACCTCCGTGCAGACAGTGGCATCGGCACCCCCCACACACCTGAGCCGGGCACCTGATCCAGGGAATTCCACCCACCTGGGGCTCGGCTGCCCCGAGCTGACCCCAGCACCAGCCCTCGGGGATCCCAAACACCCTCCTCCCAGGCGGGTGGCAAGGTGGGAATGTTCTCTCTGCTGATTCACCCCAGCTGCAAGAGGCTCCGTGAGGAACAGGCAGTGCCTCGGATCCATGGGGTGAAGAGGGGAGGAGGTGGTGGTGGAAGGGATGGAGCACTGGGACGTGCATGCTCCAATTTCAGCCCTAACAGCCCCATCCATGGCCATGGGTGAGATGGAGGATCACAAACATCCCTGCTGGAAGGGACCCACAAGGTTCTCACCACCTCCCAGAGCTGCACAAGCCTTGTCTGTGTGTCCCCTCTGCCCAGTGTGCGCAGTGAGGAATTCAGGCAAAAACACCTCTGCTGCTGTGGGCTCTGAGTCACATCCCCCAAAGCAAGGGACTTCCAGGGATGAGGATGTCAGCAGCTGCCATAGGATGCAGCTCACAAAATGCAGAATTCCATACCTTGTCCATGCACCCTCCCATCTCCAACAGCCTGATGGGCATCCCATGGGGACCAAAGCCTCTTCCTTCTTCTCACCTTGCTTTGCTCAACTGTTTTTCCACCCAGCAACTTGATTTCACAGGTGGCCCAAGCCTCCCTTCCACTCCTCTTCTCCCATCACATCATCTCAAATGCCCTCAAATCATAAAGATCACTCACAGCTGCATGACAGGGAAGCTGCAAGAAACACACAGCCGAGGTTCAAGGAAATTGTACTGAGGTCCAAGAGGTGCCCCAAAGGACTTGGTTTTCTGCTCCTCCTGGTCACTGGAGCTGGCTGCACCCCTTGTGGCTTCCAGCAGCGGGATGGCCACATCCTCCTGCTGCTCTGGGAAAGATGTGGTGGTGATGGAGACCCCACGGAGCAACACAGGCCACTGGAGCCTCGTGGCCTCTCCCCTTGCCCCCGTATCATGAGAAATCCCAGCAGCGGAGCTCCGGGGAGTGAGCGGATGGGGCAGGCGCTCCCCCAGTCCCCAGCACACCATAAATCACAGCCCCATTTTCCCTCTGCCAAGGTCCCCATCCCAGAGCCTGTTTTGTTTGCTGCTTATCTCAAATCAGGAAATCCACAGGAGCTGCAGGCCAGGGAAGCTGTTAGACAAGAGCCTCCAGCCCTGGCCAGGGTTTTTTAACGAGGGACTTTTCATTTCGCTGCCTCTTTGTTTTCAGCCCTCGCCTGTCTGCTTGCAGTGGGAGTTTGCTGGAATCAAAACTGGAGAAAAGCTCTTGGAATTCATCCGGGGAACAAAAGGGCTTTTGTGCAGGAGGATTTGGAGGACGAGGCTGCTTTCACTACCGCTACCTCGCTACCTCCGTGTCTGTTTTCCCCGTGCCAAAGAGCACCTGCCTGTGGCAGAGCAGGAGGTGGGATGGGGAGGAGGTGGGCAGAGGAGAGGGTTGGCTCTGCCTGGGCACAGGGGATGCGTGGGCAGGGGCACGGACACTTCCCACACCTGCCAGCAGAGGAAAAGCAGCACACAAGGGCCGAGAGCTTCCCAATTATTCGTGCATCGTGGCTCACCCAAGCCTTTGTGCCTGGCTCTGCCCCTCCAACAGAAGGCAAGGAGGGCTCTGCTCCTCAGAGCAGCAGCAGCACCCTAAGAAGTCTCCCAAAGGACTCTGCCTTGCCAGTGGGTGCTCCCCATGCAGCCCCACGGATGAGGGGATGCAGCTCCCACAGCTAGTGGGTGAGCTGAGGGGATGCTGTGGGTTCACCCATGAGCTGGGCATCACTCCCAGTACGCCGCTTGTGTTTTTTTACTTCCCCTTATCCACTAAGACTTCACCTCAGAACACCACCCTGAGTGACCACGGGGCTCCAACCAACTTCCCACACATGTCCCAAGCAGGCAGCAGCAACTGTCCTGTATTTAACACAAAAGCAGGTGCTCCGTCTGCCTCAGCCACAAGGGGAGCAGGATTTGCCTTAAATCCACGAGCCCCAGCCCAGCTACAAGCACTTCTGTACTTCCCAAACCCACTGCTCCCAACAGTGAAGTATCCACCTCACACAATTATAGAATATCCTGAGTTGGAAGGGACCCACAAGGATCATCGAGTTCAACTCCATTCCCCACTGCTCTGCTAAGCCTCGAACTCCAATTTTCTTTCCCCACAGACACGTTTTTGCTCGAGGTCTCTCTCCAGCTCCAATATTGTTTTTCAGGTTTTTAATGTGCTCGGTGCAGCTGGGATTTTCTCCCAGCAGATCTTGCAAAGTGGTTTTGAAGCAGCAGAGCGGGAGCTCTGCAGCAGAGCTGCATTTCCCCTGAGAACACAGAGCAGCTGCTGCCTCTGCCCCGGCTGCAGGGGCAGCCAGCCTGGCAGTGCCAGCGCCCACCCGCCGAGCCAGGGCTTCCTGGAGCTGTCAGCTGTGCTGCCAGCACGGGGAAATGCAAATGGCTTTGGAAGGGAAGGTGACATTGCCACCCGCTCGCTGATGCTGCTGCGGGCACGGCAGCGTTCCTGGGCCTTGCTGCTGCTCGGGTTAAAGCACGGGCTCAGCCTCAGCTCACATTCCCATCAAGGCTGGCCTAAGGCAGGCTGAGCAGGGTCAGGGATGTAAAGGCTGTGCCGGACTCCTGGCTTAGCTGTAGCAGCTGGCTGCAGCGTTCAGCCCGTCCTTCAGCCCCGAAAGGGACAGCCTGACACCCCACACTGACAGCCTCCCGATGCTGCCTCGTAGCACCCACTGGCAAAGCCCCGTGGGCAAGTGCTGAGGCTCGTCCAGCCTAAAGGAGTCAGGAGGTTTAAACATGAGAAAAGGATATCGAAAAGGTGTGATTGGGTCAGGAAAGGCTCACCTGGGGAGCTCAGCCAACAGCCCCTCTGAGCAGAGCATGCACAGAGATTCATCTCCCCAGCAGAGCATGCACAGAGATTCATCCTCCAGCTCCTGCTCCCCACACCCTAACGCAGCCCCATTCCCCCACGGAGGTTTTTGCTCACTGAGCACCTTCCCTGTGGGATACGTGTGCTGATGCCAACACCTCACAGCAGGCTGCAATAAAATCCAATCAGGGCAAAGTGAGGTACAGCTTTATTTCTGTTACCAGGAGCTCCAGGCAGCCACAGGAGTCTCGTTTAACCAAGCACAGACTGGGTTTGTTCAGCATATTGTAAATTCAGGCATTTCAGCTGCACTGCTATCAGACATCTCCTGATGATGCTCTGCATGTAAAACGTGGGAGTTATAATTTTCTACTCATGAGTAAAGATACCTCGGGATAAAATGGGCCATTTATGCTCCACAGAGAGAAAACTGCCCATTGATTTGGTCATGCTGTGAGTAATAAAATATCAATGATTTTCATAGCCAAATGGGAATACCCATGGAAACAGAGGAATGTGCCACAAGCCATTTCTTTATCAAGCATCCTCACCTTCAGCAGAAGGCCCTGATGAACAGCAGGGCTGTGTTCATCCATGTGCAGGTCAGAAATCAGGCGGCAACTTTGCTCAGAGTTTTCCTGCACAAGAGGAACACCATGACACCAGCAGCTCTGGCATGGAAGGAGAGGATCTGCTTCCTTGCATGTAGTTATGGGGAATTTTTGCAAAGGTTCAGCCAAATATTGTGATTAAGTTTCAACATGGTCAAGGCTTTGATCAACCTGCCTTTGTGCCACACCATCACGCAGCTCTCTTGCTATTCTTTAATGATTTAAGAGCTTACTTGCTTGTTTTTATATCTCAAGTTATTAGAGATGGTATTTTATAGTCCTGGACAGTGCAGAGGGGAGGAACTAACTCCTGCTCCCTCTGCTGGCAACGCCTCCAGCAAACGTGTAGGTCCTACTTCAAAACCACCCAGGAACTCCATTCCCAGGGAGAAGCCACAGGAACTGCAGGAAAACCAAACCCACGTCCCCTCCGAGCCCCGGCACCACCCCGGGCTCCAGCACCGCAGCTCTGGGCACTGCCCCAGCCCCAGGGGGAGCTGGCAGTAACTGGCCTCCTGTTGTGGCACTGCCAGCAGCGACAGGGGCTGCTCCAGGAGCCCACGGGCACAGAGAGGCGAGGACTGGAGCTGCTCCAGCACCACCATGGCAGCAGCGAGTGCGACCACGGGCACCAGCTCTGGGTGCTGCCAACACCTCGGCACAGCAGGCTGGCACAGCAGGAAGGCTCCAGGAGCTCCAGGCTGTGCAGGGCAAGGTGGATGCAGCTGCCAGGGAAGCTCCTTCAGGTTCAAACCCGTTTTAGCAGAGGTCAGAGAGCACGACCTTCCAGACACCTCCAAAGAGTCACAGAATATCCTGAGCTGGAAGGGACCCATCAGGATCATCCAGTCCAGATCCTGTCCCTGCACAGACACCCCACCAATCCCACCCTGGGCATCCCTGGCAGCGGTCTCCAAACGCCCCTGGAGCTCTGGCAGCCTCAGGGCCATGCCCATTCCCTGGGGAGCCTGGGCAGTGCCCAGCACCTTTCCCTGATATCCAACCTAACCCTGTCCTGACACAGCTCCAGCCAGCCCCAGGTTCCTGTCCCTGTCACAGAGAGCAGAGATTGGAGCTGCCCCTCGGGAGGAAGCTGTAGATTGCTGAGATCTCTCCTCAGCCTCCTCCAGGAGGAGGAGTACACATTTGTTTGTCTGGCATATAAAGAACACAAACCATATACAAAGAACAAAAGCCTTTCCCCGGTTTTTATCATGCAATTTTATCTCCATTTGGAAAACACATTGAAGAAATCCATGACAGTACAGCACTGTGACAGACTTGTGGCAGCAGCAAGTCTTGTCCTCCCAATCAAGTGACAAAAGTGGGCAGATTTTTTTTCTCTCTACGTATGGCCACGTGGACCAAAGCCCGTCAGGTCACATCTCTCCACCCAGCCTTCTAAAGCAGGAGCTGAAAATACAAACCTCCCTTTATGAGCCTTTCTGTCAAAGCCTCCACAGAACTCCCCATGTGAGGTCTGAGGCTGTAGTTTCACTTAAACACACACACACTCCCCAAAATGACACTGCTTCCCATGGGCATGAGCAGATAAGCAGAAATGGGAAAAAAGGAAAGCAGAAATGGGGGGGGAAAAGTAACCAAGAGAAGCAGGATAACATAAATCATCAACACAGATCCACAATGTCCATCCCACTTAGCAACCAGGACAAAATACATCCCAACCTTGTAAATTCTTATGTGTGTGCTCAGCCCCACTCGAGCACATTCAGTCCCACTGAGTCCTGCAAAAGGACTCGGATGCTCCGAGTTTAGCACGTGCATGTGCACTTTCAGCGTGAAGACATGAAAAAAATCCTATTTAGCCTCTCCTTTAAGGGAAAAGAAAAAAATTCTCCAGCCCCCACTGTTCCAAACAGGGCCCTGCTCTGCATCAGCTCTGAGTGAACCTCAGGATTGCTCCTGCCTTTCTGCTGTGGCGATGCCTTTTCAAAAACCCTTTTTAAAGCGAACTGCTGGAAAAGCAGCCCCCCTTGGCAGGAGATGCTCGCACAGGATGGACCCTAAATGAGAGTGCTCTGAGGTAAAGTGACGCTGGAAGCGCTGGCATTGTTCTGGCTCGGTGCAGGAAGAGCCAGAGGAGGAATTCTCTGCTACTGCAGGAAGCTGTTCCAGCCCCTTATCAGACAGAAAGCTCCTGATTTCTTGCGGGGGAAGTACCAAATGTTTTTGAGGGGAAGGAAAAAAAGGAAAAGAACGGCATGCCTGGCTCTAAAGGAAGCTGCCTGGTGACATGAATGGAGCTGAAGTCATGCTGTGAGGAAGCCCGAGGTGCTGCCCAGCTCAGGTGGCTCCGAGGAAGGGGACATTCCCAGGGCACACTCCCTTGCTGTCACCCCACAGGGACCTGCAGAGGGGCAAGCCCTGGGGTCCTTCTCTCTGCTAAACCCTGCGAATTCAGCCTTGTCTCATTCCACAGAATCAAAGAATGAACTAGGCTGGAAAAGACCTTTGAGATCATCAAGTCCAACCCATGACCCAACACCTCCTCATCCACTAAACCATGGCCCTGAGTGCCACATCCAGGCTTTTTTTTCAACACATCCAGGGATGGTGACTCCACCCCCTCCCTGGGCAGATGATTCCAGTGCCCAGTCACTCTTTCAGTGAAGAATTTTCTCACTTCTTGTCTCCAGAAAGCAACTTGTTCCTCATCATCTCTGAGTGCATAATCGGTGTCACCCTCCCCAGCTGCCAGGGGCTATTTTGGGCTCTCCCTCCAGTTCCGATGCTGCCGTCAGGGGGCTGCTTTGGGATGTGGGATGTCCTCCCATGCAAGGCACAAACTGCTCTTGTGGTTAATTTATAAAACTGATTCCTTGGCAGGAATCCAAGTTCTCTGTAGAGATGTTCTGAAGTTTTACTAGCAATGAGCAAATTGCTGGTGTCCTTGGGAAAGGTAAGGAAATCAGTCTGCGTTATCTGCCTTTATTTTTTTCCAGAGGGTCTCTCCTAAAGGACAATTCCATGTCACACAGCAACAGCTCAGTGGCTGCACAAGGACCTGTAGATATAATGGTTGTCTGGGCTTATTGCCAAGACAAAACTTCAATTTTAAGTATTATGTTCACTATTTTATCAGATTTTATGTCTTGTTTCAGCCAAGAACTCCTTGTCCCAGCCTGGTTTCTCCAGGTAGGTTGTCAAGGGATTGTGGTTTTCATCTCTTAGGAGTTAAAAAGCAGAAAAACACTTTGGAATGGGTCAAAACCCAACAGTATTAGAGCATTGCCTTTCTTCTCCTTTAATAGGCTACTCTGACAACCCTCTGCTTATTAAATGAGGGAGAAATCTGTGGGCATGCAGTGAAGGTCAATCTTGTGGTTTTTGAAAGCATTTAATTAACATGGTTAAGCACCAAGGTCTGCTTGGGAGGGAACTTCTGCATTAACCAGCAGCATCTTCCTCTTCAGAGAAGCAAACCTGCAAGAGGGGACTGACTGCAGGATTTATCTACATCTCCACGTCCCAAACCTCAGTGCTGCTCGGATTTAGGTGCAGCAGCTTCCCTGTCCTGCTGCTACTGCCAGACCTTCAAGGAAATCATGGTCAGAGCTGTGTCGGCACCTCAGAGCCAGCAGAGTCCCAGCTGGCCAGACCCTGACGCCCTTCTGCAGGGGCTGGGGTGACCCCCCTGCACCCCCAGGGCCCCTCAGGGCTGCCAGAGCCCCATGCTGCGCCTTGGACTTCTGCTCGAGGCGTTTTTGTCAAGTGCTTAAACAAATCTACTTAAGATGTAGCTTAGCCCAAAGGGATTTTGGCATTTTGATGACAGCATGTAAAGTCCCTGTCTCTCCCTCCAGCTATTCTCAGCTCCTACAGGTGCTCCTCCCCTTGGATAAAACTACGAGAAATATCCCATATTCGTGCTTTAACCCTGGGCAGTCACATGCACAAAGCCCACAGTCGCAGGCTGACAGCTCCTTTCTGAAAGGTCACAGCATCAGCTGCTTGAGAGAAGAAATCAATCCCAGCCCTTACAAAGCCAGACCAGGTTTTATTTCTTCATCCTTTTGCAGCACTGAAGACCCTAATTGCAGGCAATTAAAGCAGCCCTAGGAAAAAGGGCTGTGTTGAAATCCAAGCTGGGAAGTGTGGCTCTAACTTGAGGGCAGCTGCCAGCGCTGGAGAGGTGCCCTACAAGAAGGAGCTGTGCCCAGGGCTGTGCTCGGTGCTGCACAAACCCTGCAGGCAGAGCTGGTGCCAGAAGGACCCTCTGAACTTGTGTGCCCTGCTTTGGCAGGGATTGTTTCCCTCCTGCGTGCAGGTACCTGAGGCAGCCTGGGACTCCAGCGGGCTCTGGCGGGGGCTGCTGCACACGGAGATGCTGAGAGCAGAGAGAGTGGAGCAAATCCAGGGAAAGACTCACGCAGGCATGGAACGGTTTGGGTTGGAAGAGACCTTAAAGCTCATCCAGTTCCATGGGCAGGGACACCTTCCACTATCCCAGGCTGCTCCAAGCCCCGTCCAGCCTGGCCTTGGACACTTCCAGGGATGGGGCAGCCACAGCTTCTCTGGGCACGCTGTGCCTCACCACCCTCACAGGAAATAACTCTTTCTTAATATCTGATCCAAACCTACTCTAAAACGTCAGTAATCAATACTGGCTTTGCCTTTAAGATATTCTCTCTCCCTTCCCTTTTGGTGCCAGTTCTCTGGGAAGATCTGTCTTTGCTGGATTGGGCCTTCCATCACTTCACAGCTGTCAGAACAACAAAAGACTTTGGAGTCATTTTCTATATCTGACCTTGAACTACTGGAGAAGCAATAAACATTCACAAGAGGAATGATACTACGGAGTGAAGCTGTAATTTTTATAACTTGTTGCTTGAGTGTGAAATGAGCCCTGCTGAAAACCCAGGAGCGAGGAACTCGGGGATCAGCCCCCACTGCAGGATGAACACAGGCACACAAACACGATGCCTGGGACTTGCACAGAGCAGCCACACGATGCTCTGAGGCCATTTGGCACTGATAAGCATTTTTCATTGAGTGCAATTACAGATTTTTGTTTAGAAAAAGATTCTCCTTCAAAAGCAGCTCCCAAGTCCGTGCTGATTCAGCCTTCATTAAAGGCCTCTTCTTGCAGACACAGTGAAGTGTTGACTCCTGCACTGATTTTCTATTGCTGCCTTATCTTTGGCATCTCATCTGCAACTTCTGCTGGGTTTTTTGCTTTCTTTTTTTTCCCCCCACACTGTTTTCATCTGAATGCAGTAAAAGTGGCTGCTGCTCGGGCTTCAGTTCTTCTCACGATTTTTGATCAGCCTGGGTGCAGGCTAAGAAAACCCAGCCTTGATTATAAAATTGCAGGCTAAGTAGGCTAACAAAACAGCACCAGCAAGAAACTGGATCAGCTTTGCTCTGTGAAGTTTTCCTGCTCAAGTAGAGGAAAAAAAAATGCTCTTTCTCTTACTAATCTGAAACCCTACCCCAGCTGCAGAGGTTGTTTGCATTGGGCTTCACAGCACTCAGGTTTTGCTGCCCAACAAGCCACAGCCACTGCTCCAACAGCAACTGGGGGGAGCAGCCAGAGTAGGTCCTACCCCAGAGCCTTCCCTGATGCCATCTCTGACCCTGCCCCTACAAATGCAGGCTCCTGCTTGAGGATGGGATGCAAATCCAGAGAGATGTGCCACAGTTTGACAGCACCAGCAGACCAGGATGCACAAGCGGATTCTTGGAGCTCCCACAGAGGATGTTCAGCATCGCTCTCTGCACCATCTCCAAAGTAAAGATGACCCAGAAACGCTTTAGTACCCTGGAGACTTTCATGGTGGGATGAACCCTCTGTGTCTGGAATTCCCAGTTTAAAACGATGGGGAGGTTTGAAGGATGGGTTTAATCCTGGCTTTGAGGCAAGAGAAAGCCCTACAAGCAACAGCCTCAGACTTCCCCTCTCCAAACTGCCTATCACTGAGCCAAGGTCACTGAGCAGGAGTCAGTTTTCCATTCACACTTGTCAAGTGCAGAATATTGTGGATTTGAAAGACAAAAGCAAAAAAAAGCCCCAACTTTTGGCACAATGAGCAGATATGGAAATTGCACTGAATGGCCTTCACCACTTGGCCACCACAGACCATAATATCTGACGTGGCACCGCTCCAGCCTCCTGGATCTGCTTCCCTGCTAACACTGCTGTAGCTGATAATGCTAATCCCTTAAACTATTCCCAGACAGGCCCTAAGGAAGGGAGCTAAGTAACTCCACAGGTAATGAAACAGATTTTTACTTTTTTTAATTACAGCTCTGTCCATGTCTCAGACTGAAAGAGCACTCCTGCAATTTCTCCGACCACTGGAGGCTGACTCACCACTTCAGCTAATGATGCTGCTGGTGGCCACACTGCCAACTCGTAAAATTCACCCCAAAAGGGTCCCCCAAAACGTGAGTGACAGCAGGAAGGGACACCCGGTGAGTAATTCTTGCTCAGAATTGCTTGTGCCACCCGCTGCCATCGCAGCTGTGACCTGCCCTGTGCTTGCACTCCCTGTGAGGCGCAGAGCTTTGCCTCTGGAGCTGCAGCAGCATCAGGAATGCAAGTTCATGGGGTGAATCCCTTGGGGAAGGGTTGGGAATCATCACAATGACCAGGGTAACAAGCTCTGGGCCTCCAAGCGCATTTGCAGAGGGCTGGAAAAGCGTCCCCACTCCTATGCTAACAAAACTCCCACACTATTCTTCTTTTTCCAGCTTAGAAAAGGGATCAGAGCTTTTTTCAGGTGTGGTGGTTTTCAATCCTTTTCAGAAAGGCTTCTAGAGGTGTTGTCAGAGCTCTTTTCAGAAAAAAATCCAAGTGACAACAAACACAGGCATGGTTTGGGGGGAAAAGGCAACTTTTCAGTCATCTTGTGTATTTACAACTACAGGACCCAGAATCTGCAGATCTGCTGTAACCACGTCCCACGGTTCCATACTCTGGGAACAATGAGGTGTCTCATCTCTCCCAATGACTCCTGTGGTTTTCATGGAGCATCATTTGCTGCACCTTAGCAGCTTGTGGATGTGTCACGGGAGGGAACTCACCCCTAAGGAAGCGCCGAGGTTTTGGTGACTAAAACAACAAAAAGGAGCCACGCTCGGCGTGGCACTGAGGAGCCTGGCAGGAGCACTCAGCTCTCTGCTCCCTTCCTCCTGCGACTTTGCACTTTTCTTGCTAGAATTGCTTCTGGTTTGAGCTTTTAAATGTTTATGTCCTGTCCCTGCCAAGAGCACGGGTCGCACCGGGGAGCTGCTGCCCTGACCAGTGGTGGCACATGTTGGGACATGGTGGGACATGGTGGGACATGGGGACAGGGCACCCTGCAAACACCTCAGGGCAGTGCAGGGTGAAGGCAGGGGCTCACCCAGGCGTCCCAGCTCCCACTGGCCCACCCGGGCACAGCAGTGCTTTGCTTCATGCCAGACATCATCTCCAGCCAAACACTTTCTGCCCCAACCAGGTTTTCCTTCTTCCCAAGCTGGGTAATTCCTCCAGCCTGGCACTGCATGAGGTTCTTAAACCTCTTTATAAACATTTGCCCCCTCTTCACCCAAAGCAGGCACACAGGCACCTCCAGCACTGCAGCACAGCGGGCAGCACCTAAACTAATTCAACAGGGCACCCTTAAAAACAAATTTAATTAAAAATAAATCAACAACTCAAGCTGAAATTTGCTGCTAGTCCAGGCTTTGCTAGGCTTGCACCTGGCTGACCGTGCCACGGCTTTGCTCGCTGTGCCCCTGCCAAGTGCCTGTGTCATGGGAGTGTGCGAGTGGGGAGAAGCTGAGGTGGTGCTGACGAGGCAAAATGCACATTGCACAACCCACAGGAGCTGCCTGCAGGTTAATCTTACACCAGCAACAACCTGCCACCTACCTAGGGCTTCAAAAAAAACACCAACAACTCACATTTCAGCTTTCCAGCTGCTCCACTGAGACTTCTGGCTGGGGAAAGCAAGAGTGTTTCCCACAAAAATGTGGTATTTGGAATAGGTGCAGGGCCTTTGGTCAAAGTCCATAGGGTGCATGCTCAGCCAGCATCACGTGGGACGTGCTGCTCATAATCTCAGCCTCCCTTTGCAGCTGGAGCACCGAAAACTGTATTTGAAACAAAGTCTGAGTTTTAGGTGGGAGATCAACAGGCAGCAATACTTAGTTTAAATACCATTTCAATGTATTTATAAATCAGTGCTCTAATAGGTACTGCTCCCCCTTCCCTTTTCTTATTTCAATGGAGATATTTGCATATTTGCAGGTGTTTTCTCCTATATGGGATTTGCCAGGGAATAATTCCCCCATTGCAAGGAATTTGGGAGACTCTTGAACATACCTGCTGTCACCAGAGTTCACATTTACAGCCTTTAACTGTGCTTGGCTTGAAATTAATACGGACTTCCACTTTTTTTTCCCCCCTCCTCTTCCAAAATAATATCCTATTAGTCATGACAGCCAAACGGGCTGGATTTGGGCAACAATTCAATTTCTGAGCTCCCATCAACATCAAAGCCCTCTGGTCCGGAGCAGGCTCATCTCTGAAGGTGAGGAACAGGCTGCAGGAACCTGCTGTGCTCAGGAAAAGCTGATTTGCTATGGATTGCTCCAGCCAACAAAAAACCACCAGTCTGCAGTTTAACAGAGGGAATGAAGGTAGGAACAAGCACAGGGTGAAACGCAGGGATGTCTTTCACTTCAGGCGGATTTTGTATTTGGATGGACCCTCAGGGAGCCCATCAGGACAGGTAACGTGGCTGAGAACCATGAGCACAATGCTGGAGGCATCTGCTCATTCCTGCTACGGAAAGGGCCAGAAGGAAAGTGTTGTTTCTGAATTCCAAGGAGAGTTTTAACCTTTTCAGACTGTGCAGGAAGCAGAGCCCCTCCCGTTGTTCACTTGGCACAGGTAGGGTCCCCCTGAACCAGGTGGGATCCCTTGCAGGGAATAAGAACAACTCTGCTGCTCACATGTTCCCCTGACAAGCTGCATCAAAAAAATTAATCTCTGGCAAATTTTCAGAGCAGCTCTGGAAAGGATTCAAAGCAGGGAGAGGGCTCAGCAGCTGGCTGGGGCTCTGGGCTGTATTTTCCAGAGCTGCCGAGGAACCTCCTGTGCAACACATGAAAGCCGATCCCGAAATGCAGATTGTGCCTCCCTTAATTCATCCCGAAGAACGACACCTCTGGTGCAAACCCCGGAGCTGAAACCCCTTCCCGGAGCTGAAACCCCTTCCCGAGCAAAAGCTCGGCCTGAACAGCTGAACTTGGAAAAGTTATCCGCGCGAGGAATGCGAGCTCGGGCACTGGTGCTGCGGAGCGCGAGGAGGACGGGAACGGGATTCAAGAATGATGCCATTCATTGAGATCATGTTTTGTGGGTTGGCTACTTCCATCTTCCCTTCGTCCTGGTACTGGGGAGGACGCAGAAGGCCGGTGCTGGGGAGCGTGAGGGACACTCAGCACCCCTGCAGGGCCACCAGCACAGGTCCCTGCCTGCCACCGCCTCTGCACGCTCAGCCTTTGCCACCCCCAGGCTTTTTGGGGTCCCCCTCGCCCAGCTCCTGCCCTCCCGAGGGTCTCCCAGGGACCCTCCTGCCAGTGGCAGAGTGCTCTGGGTACCACCGGGTTCAATCCTGAATTATCAAACTTCCTTGGCTCTTTGCATCGGAAACTTTTACAATTCCCTGCTCGGCTGGAAAAGATGACTGCAGCAAACCCAAATTAGGAATAAATTATACAACAACTTTACATTTTTCTTTTACAAAGGAAAACTGTGTGGCAAGAGCTGTGCAGGCAACCTCCTTCCCAACGTCCTCCCTTGCAAGGATTATTGTGAATTATTATTCACAGACGGCTTAGTTCGAATAAATAAATAAATAAACACAACAAGAGGCAGCTCCAAACCCAGTTTGGGACCTGCTCCCGCCGGGCCACGCGCTGCCTCTCACCCCCCTCCAATCCCAAACATATGCGAGGGCTGCAGGATGCAGGGAGAGCCAAGCTGCAACATCCAATCCAAGCACTTCAAAAGCTCCAAAAGCTGCATCTGTGTGGCCGCTCGCTGACATATGGGCATCTATTTTCACAATGAATGGCCGCAGCAACTCCTCCTTAAAGCTCTCCCCGCCTGCTCTTGCAGGGGCTGTTGCATTCCCGCAGCATTTTTGCAATATTAAATTCTCCACCTCCTCCCACCCCCACCGCCCTTGCAGGGCACAAGGCAGAGCCTTCTCCGGAACAACCAGCGAGTTAAAAAGCAAAGAGCGAGCGCTCTTTGCCACCGCGCTGGCAGAAATAAATCACTGCTGTCCCCTTCCCAAACCCCCTCCCGCTGCTCCTCAGTGCTCAACCCCTGCCCTTTTGCAGCTCCTCAACGCTCAGGTTTTGCCCTTTTGCAACTCCTGAATTCTCAACTTCTGCAGCTCCAAAACGCTCAATTCCTGCAGCTCCACAATGCCCAACTCCTGCCCTTTTGCAACTCCCAAATTCTCAACTTCTGCCCTTCTGCAGCTCCTAAATGCTCCAGTCGTGCAGCTCTTGAACGCTCTATTCCTGCCTTTCTGCAGCTCCACAATGCCCAATTCCTGCCCTTTTGCAACTCCTAAATTCGCAACTTCTGCCCTTCTGCAGCCCCTAAATGCTCCATTCCTGCAGCTCCGAAACACTCCCATTCCTGCAATTCCAAAACGCTCCATTCCTGCCTTTCTGCAGCTCCCAAACACCCAATTCCTGCCTTCGTGCACTTCCCAAACGCTCCATTCCTGCCTTTTTGCACGCTCGGAGCGTGCTGGTGTGACAAACCCCACTGCTGCCTCTGACCAAAAGTTACCAAATATTACGGGGGGGAGGGGGGGGGGGGAGAAATGGGTGGAAAATGATCTCAGCGCTGGCACGAGAACAATACTTTCCCATGGAAACATAGGTATATATTTAATTCCTGGTAACTCCACTCCAGTTTCACCTTTCATCTCCCTCGCGGACTTGTTTAAAAGTTTGCTTTAACCCCGCACCGAGCCCGGGCTGCAGCTGCTCCTCCAACACCCCCCTTTCCCCGGCCGTGCCAAAGGCAGGCGAGGGGCTCGCTCATCCCGGGAGCGGCTCCCGGCTGCAGCCAGCGCGGGGCTGCTGCAGCGCCAGGGAGCAGGAAATGCGGCGGGAGCGGCACCGGGAGCGGCACCGGGACACGCGGGCGTGCAAACGCGCGGGCACGCGCACGTGCACCCGCAGCCGCGCATGCACGTGCACGCGCAGTTGCACACGCAGCTGCGCCCGGAGTTGCACACGCACCCGCACATGCACACGCACCTGCACCCGCGGTTGCACACGCACCCGCACATGCACACGCACACGCTCCCGCAGCTGCACCCGCACATGCACCCGCAGTTGCACACGCACCCGCACATGCACACGCACCCGCTCCCGCAGCTGCACCCGCACATGCACCCGCAGTTGCACACGCACCCGCACATGCACACGCACCCGCTCCCGCAGCTGCACCCGCACCCGCTCCCGCAGCTGCACCCGCACACGCACCCGCACATGCACACGCACCCGCTCCCGCAGCTGCACCCGCAC
>VZTE01003528.1:255097-355459 GCA_013397775.1 Eulacestoma nigropectus
CCGGGGGCGGCGGCAGGAGCGGGGCCCGGCCCCTCCCGGCTCGGCTCGGACGGGAAGGGGAAGGAGCGGAGAGGAAGAGGAGGAGTTGGGCTGCACCTGGGTGCGCGTCACTACTCGCCAGTGCCGATGGCTGGGGCGGCCGAGCCCGCGGGGCTGGGCGCTAAACGGTGAGAAAACCGCGTTTCCAGGGATTTAGCGGGGGGAAAGGGAGATGTGGAAAGCAGGAGTGTCCTCCCCCTGAGACACGCGGGGGTCCCCGGGGCTGGGGCGCGGCGGGGATGCGGGAAGATGCTGGGGATGCTCAGGGATGCTCAGGGGTGCAGGTGGATGCTGGGGATGCTCCAGGATGCTGAAGATGCTGCGGGAGCCGTGCGGGGACAGCCCGACCCGGCCGTGCTCCGTGTCATTCCTTGTCCCCCTGGGGAAACAGAGATGAGTTTGGAAGGAAGCGATTGGCAGCCCCTGGCAGGGCGGGGGTTCCCCTTGGGGCTGATAAGGGAGAAAATTCCGATAAGGGAGAAAATTCCGATAAGGGAGAAAATTCAGCCCGTTTTTTAAAATTGCTACCTAAAGCATTTTTGTTGTTATGTGTTATTATACTCGCAATTTAAATAATCGAAGCGCAGCAAAGAGCACATCAGAGTTTTGCTTGAGTACCGTCTCGGCTGTTGTCTTCGAGCTGCAAGATCAATAATCTCATTTTCTCGCCGTTCCGCGGGGGTTGTTCACTGATAAGTTGTTTTTGCCTCGAGCCACAGCTCATTTAGCTGAGGCTGACACCCCTCGTTTGGGTTTTGGTGGGTTTTTTTGAGGTTTTTTTTAGCTTGAGAGACAAGGAGAACGTGATGTGCAGCACTAAATCACCATGTGACCTTTAAAGCCCGTTGTTGCCAG
The DNA here is from genome assembly GCA_013397775.1 of Eulacestoma nigropectus. NCBI lineage: Eukaryota > Metazoa > Chordata > Aves > Passeriformes > Eulacestoma > Eulacestoma nigropectus. The sequence continues at coordinate 255,992 of VZTE01003528.1, forward strand.
GTCGATGCCTGGGGAAGGGAGGGGATGCTCCCCGAGCACCGTCTGAGCATTATTTAAGAAGTGCTGGCATCTCTGATGTGGGATTAGAGCACAAACCCAGCCATTCCCTTGAGATGGCTTTGATTGAGATGCCCACAAGCATTTGTGTGTCACCCGCTTCCCGTGTCAGCACGAATCACAAGACAGTGCCTAAATTGGGGAGGATTGTCACAGGTTGAGTATCTTCATTTTGTCTGCTGTTACTCTATTAAATGCCTTGGCAGCTCTTTCTGCTCAGCCTCTGTGTTCATGTTCTTCATCTGGAGTTTCAAAGAGGATTTGGGTTGGTTTTTTTTCTCCCCCAAATACAGTTTTTCACCGTTCGAGTGATGCTTCTTCAGTGTCCTTTGTCGTTGTGTGGCTTACGTGGAGGTGGCAGGTGTAATATGAAAAATTAATTAACATTCTTAAAATGACCCTTCCTCCAACCTAGGCGATGTAAATGAAAGCGTGGCAGAGTTCCAGTGGAGATGTGGGAGTGTTTTGGGTTTTAGAAGTGGATAGAAAATAATTAGAGAAACAGCAACTGGCACTGGTGATTGAATCTCATTAAATCATCTTTGCCAGTTTTGGGGATTTAATTAAAATGCTGTGGCTGAGGGAAGGAGTTGCTGGGTTAGACCCTTATGTGGCGTTGAGGAGGGACCTCTGGAGTTTCTATTCCTGGGAGTGCTCTTGGAATGTGCAAACGGTGGCACTTCCAGGGCATGCTGCGAGCAGAGGGGAGAAGCACAGTGATTTTCATGACCTGTAAACAAGAACTGCTGCTTTTGATTATTTTTCAAACACTCTGCTGTCACTGGGAAACATTTCTTGCCTGAAAATATCCAGAGGAGTTGTACTCATTTTTCCTGCAGGGCTTGGTTGCTATCACAGCTTGGTGTTTAAGCATTTTGTGGTTGGATTTTTTTTTTTTTAAGCAAAATATGGGTTTTTTTTAATTTTGCTTTTATTTTTGAAGTAGACTCAGTGTGAGGGCAGCACTCCAGGCTGGAGGTGGGATCCCTTCCCAGAGCTTGTTTTCCAGTGATGTGCAGCTGTATCCCACATCCCTCATGCTTCCAGGGGTCACTGCTCCGTGGAGGACCCCAGAGCCAGCCTGGGAGCAGGGATTTGGTTCCTTTTAGCCCCTTTTCCCTCCTCTCATCCCTCCCGTGCTCAGACAGGCTCTGTGTAGAAAGTATCTGTGTATTTGATTTTTTAGTGGTGCTGACCTCTGAGGAACTCCTGTGTCCTGTTACTGAGGTGATGTTTGTGCTCCAAAAAAAGATTTCCCTGTTAAAATCCAGCCAGGGAAGGAAGTTTGAGCCATGTGGTGTCTGATAGATAACGGAGAAACCGGAGCCGTGCGCAGGCACCAGGAGCATCAGCCTGCTTCTGGAATGAGCACTGGGAGCTGTAAAGCCTGGAAAATGGATAAATTCCTACAATCTCCAGTGTGTTCTGGCTGAAGGGTGGACAAATTACTCAGTTTTTCACTGGGGCTGTGTAGGTGCTGCTGAGGGTGCGGTTTGTGGCACCTGCCCTGGTGCTCTGCTGTCCCCGCTGAGCAGCTCACGGTCTCCTTTCACCTTCGCAGGTGAGATGTTCCAACATTCCCAGCTGAGGAAGCAGAGGGAGATGCAGCTTGACCCGTGATTCCCAACCTCAGGCAGCAAAAAAGGGTGGCAAAACCCAGGAGAGAACCCTCCCAGTTGCCCGTCCCTCACCAGGTACGTGCGGGATGGCATCTCCTGGAAGAGCATTTTCCCTGGAGTTCCGTTGGTTTTTCCTTCCCCGAAGGCCGCGTGCAGCAGAGCTGTGCTGTGCAGCGGGGCTGAAGGAGAGGTTAAATGGGACGAGGAGGGGACTCGGTGGTGCTGGCCGTGCTCCAGCAGGGAAGGGGGTTACTCACGCCCAATTGCACAGCCCGGGGGGGAATCTGGCACTGCTCTCCCTGCTCTGGCTGCCTGCCCTCAGCTCCTGCCACGGGTGCCGGAATTGTGCTCCCAGGGAAATATTTGGGATTGGGATTTACACGGAGGAAAAATGAAAACAAGCCCGGCTTAAGTCAGGTCTAGTGAGGTGGCCTGGAGCTGGTGCTGCCCTTGGGTGGGGGGGGTGGCTGGGTGGCGTCCTGAGGCACCTTCTGCCCGGATTCCCAGCTGGATTCCCCATTTCTCTCATTCCAAGTGGGCACTGCCAGTTTCTCCATGTGACAGGCACATAACGTGTGTGTGTGTGTGTGTGTGTGTGTGTGTGTGAGAGAAGGCGGTGAAAGATGAAAAACTGAAAACGAAAAATTTCTGTGGAAATGGAAGAACAGGAGGCACTGAATGCTGCAACTGCCTGGCTTCGGCTCTGGCAATTATTTTGTGATTTCGTAACGGTTTCTGGTGTTTTCTCCCCCTAGTCCTGAAAAATGGCACCGCCTGCTCCAAGAGAAGCAGGAGTGTGGAGGCAAACCCGAGCTCTCTTGTTCAAGAATTGTCTTATTAAGTGTAGGACTAAGAAAAGCAGTGTCCAGGTAAGGGACGAGTCCTTGGCTCCTGCTTCCAGCACATCCACGGTCATCCAGTGTTTAAATAACTCCCAAATCAGAGGCAAAACTCAGTTTTTATGATGATGTTTAGGAAGCTTCATGGTCTGCTCTGAATTTTGGGGTGAAATAGGCTTTTTCAGAAGGTGTTTTGTGGTCCTTTGGTTAAAAAAGTATTCTAATTTTAAGACTGTATCCAGAAAATAGCCTTGAATATTAAATTATATATATGTATAATAACACATTTAAACAGTTTATTAATTAATTTGTTAGTAAATATTAGTTAATGTAGTCATTAATAGTTTATATACATTGTAGTATATATTACACATACATATAGTACAATATAAATAATAATATATTAATTAAAATATCCTTGAATATTGCCAGCTCAGTGCACTTTTAAAAGCTTTTACAGCTGTGACCACACAGAAAAGCGAGGTCAGACCTCCCCAAAAGATCTTTTTATCTTTTCTATCAGTCCAGCCCTGTGTGTAGATGATTTGATGACACTTTAAGCTGAATTCTGAGGGGAGGAAGAGACCTTGCAGTGCTTGGCTGGGCTCCTCCAGTGGCTCACAGCTTTTGTTTTTAGCAGGAATTTGCAGATGTTTAAAGCTTGTAGAATGATCCCTTTGGGCCTTCAAAAGGCTTCTTAAGTTACTAATGCCTGTGATTAAAACCCTGCTCCAGCGCCAGGCAAGGATTTGGCATCAAAATCGCTGCAGCCCTGGAAACATTCAGGGAATTTTGCAGCCCAGAACCTGCACCCAGCCCCTCCTTTGAGCTGCGTGCAGGACAAACTTCAGGAATGTTTTGTTTCTGTGGCTGTACTTGGAATTATTCCATTGGGTTTTTTTGGTGCAGGAGGTGCTTTTCCCGCTGTTCTTCCTGTTCTGGCTGATCCTGATGAGCATGATGCACCCTCACAGGAAATACGATGAGGTGGCCAACACCGACCTGGGCCTGCTGGACACCTCGGTGCTGGTGAACTTCGTCATCGGGTACACGCCACCCACCCCCATGGCTCGGGAGATCATGAAGAAAGTGGCTTTTGATAACTTTGAGGATGGTATTCAGACCCTAACTCCTGTGTTTTTCCCCTCATATCTCGTGCTGTAGCTTTTGTTTGAAGGGGGAGCTCACTGCTGCTGCAATAGGAGAAATCCGTTTGTTTTCCAGCAGAGGGAGTGTGAAGGTGTTGGGGGTTTTTTTTGCTGGTTTTGGGGTTTTTTCTGGTATAAAATATTCTAGCACGGCCATCCTAAAGTGATTCCCATTCCTGGGGCAGCCACAAGAAAAAAAAAGCAGCTCTGGGGCTGATTGATGCCTGTCCTGTGACATCCTGGGGCAAACTCAGGGGATGTTGGAGGTTGTTTTCTATCCTTGTGTCACTATCAAAACATCATTTTAAATTTATTTTAGTTGCTGATTCTCATTAACACTTTGTCACTTCTTTTTTAAAAAGAAATTTTCCTTTTTTTTCTTCCCAGTTTTTTTTTTTCCATGTTTGTTTGGGTTTTTTTTTTCCATATTTGGGTTTTTTCCCCCTCTTTGGTTTTTCCTGGTTTTTTCTTCTGTTTGTTTTTTGGCCTATTCATTTGTTTTTTTCCACTTACTGGGTTTTTTCCCATTTGTTTGGGTTTTTTCCTTGTTTGTTTTTCCTGGTTTTTTCTTCTGTTTGTTTTTTGGCCTATTCATTTGTTTTTTTCCACTTACTGGGTTTTTTGTTTGGGTTGGAAGGGACTCCATTGTTTGTTTTTCCTGGTTTTCTGTTTATTTTTTTCTGTTTGGGGTCTTTTTCCCATTTGTTGGGGTTTTTTCCCTATTTGTATGGTTTTCTCTCTCATTTGGTTGTAGTTTTTTCCCTATTGTTTGGGGTTTTTTCCCATTTGTTTGCATTTTTTTTCTCATTTGTTTGGGGTTTTCCCCTATTTGTTGGGCTTTTTCCCCATTTGTTTGGGTTTTTTCCCTTTTGTTACGGTTTTTCCCTTTTTTCTTCTTATTTTTTTCCTTCTTTTTCTCCAGTGCTCTCCTGCACACCTCACATGTAACAAGAACTTATTTCTCCAAACCTACTCTGTTTCTTTTTTTAGTTTGGGGTCTTTGATTCTTTTCTTTATGCTTTTCATCCTTCAAAAATTACCTTGGAGCCACAGCCCAGCCCCACATCTGCAGAGTCCTCAGATCCTCTGAGCAAACAGCTCCTCTGTCTTCTCTTCCCATGCACTGCTGAAATCAGTGACAGAAATACCACGTTTTGATAGATTTATCCATCTTCACCACCGATCTGCCTTTCCTGAGACGTGCTGGGAATAAACTCTGGGGCAGCCAGCAAAGGATTGGGCCACAGAAACTCTGGGAGCAGCAAAAAATGGGGGGAAAAGAGAAAAATTCTGGGGTAAATTTGCATTACTCATCCTGCAGTGCTGAGCTGAACTCCTGCAGTGTCTGTTCACTGAAATATTTCCCTCCCTGTGACAAAAATAATTATAGATATCAAAGAATCATGGAATGGTTTGGGTTGGAAGGGACTCCAAACCCCAATAAGTCATTAATGACTTACATGATGCTTCTCTCAAAGTGTTGCACGTTTTTATTCCCTGCCGTGCCAGGGAATAAATAAAAACTGGATAATTTCTTAATTAACATCTCCCAGGCCTGATCACTGAGGAGTATTTGAGTGAGGAGGAGCTGGAAGAGGCGAGCTTGCTCAAACCCTCCAACTTCGTGGGGGTGGTGTTCAAGGACTCCATGTCCTACCAGCTGAGGTTCCACGACTCCATCGCCATGTCCTCCATCTATATGGAATCCAGAGGTAAATCTGCCTGCCCTGCAAGGGAATAAGCTGGAAATTATTCCATATTTTTCTCTTTTTTTGGCCTGGTGTTGCATGTATCGCTTTGTGGAGGTGGTTGGCGGTGTTACGAGGGACGGCCTGGGAACGGGGCAGCTGTAACTCTGTTTTTTGGGATTTTAACTTGGAACCGTGGAATGGCCTGGGTTGGAAGGGATCCTGAGGATGATCATTCCGTGGTTTTCCCTGCAGCCACGTGCTCCAGCCTGCGGAAGGGCTGTGAGTCAGTGACCTACTGGAGCTCGGGGTTTACGGCGCTCCAGGCCTGCATCGACACCGCCATCATCCAGGTAAAATCCCCTAAAATCCCATCGTCACCCCAAGAAAGGGCAGATCCAGGGGCTCTCCGGGCTCTGGCTGCTTAATCTGCCTGTTAATCCTGGGAAATGCTGTGCCAAAACTCGGCTGGGACCTGATGAGAAGGCAGAAGTTGCCGGGTGGGTTTGGCCATGTTTTGTCCAAGACTGTTTTGTCCAGGATTTCCCCAGTCCTGTGGGGTTGGATAATGAGGGTGTTTGACTCCATTTTCATCCAAATGAGCCTGAACGTGCCCCACAACACTCCTCAGAACACAAGGGCTCCACAGTGCTCACCCCAAAATGCTCCTCCAAACAGGGGCTGCAGGATTTGCCTTGTTTTGGTGTCGGTGTCGCTCAGCAATTTTTTCCCTCTTTCCCTCCCCTCATCCCGCTCGTGGTGGCAGCAAATTCCATCTTTTTAAGTGACAGAAATTTCACATTTGCTGATTTTATCTCCAGGCATTCAGATGTTGTCCAGTGTCCCTGCTTTTGGCCTGGGATTGGGGGTCAGGAAGGTTTTAGGGTCTCCAGATCTCCCCGTTCTAGCAGGGATGGAGCCGCTGTTTGCGATGGGGCTGAAAAATCAGGAAAAAACATTGAAATAACTCTTCCTTCTCCTCCTTTCAGCTGAAGACAAATCACTCAGTTTGGGAACAGCTGCAGCTGACCAGAGCCATGGTTATGGGAGAGGCTGCCGTGGTGGAAATTGATAATTTCCCTCGTGCAATCATTTTAATTTACCTGGTGATTGCCTTCTCCCCCTTCGGGTATTATTTGGCAATTCACATCGTGGCAGAAAAGGAGAGGAAGCTGAAGGAGTTCTTGAAAATTTTGGGACTCCATGACACTGCCTTCTGGTATGTGAGTGTTCGGTATAACCTGTTATTTATAAAAGAAAAAAAAAAGTGTATCTAAAGAAATACTAAAAAAAATTATTTCTAGGAAGCCTCTTTAATCCCACCCTCCAATTCTTAAATTGTTCTCAGTCCTTAACTGAAAACAGCCAAAAACTGAGATATTCTGTAAAATCAGAGAGACACTTGCAGTATCATGGAAATAAGAATATTTTAGTAAGAGATCCTGCTGCATTTGTTCATGTAAAGCTACACCAGGCTTAGAGGGATTAAACCTCATCATGTGTGAGATTTTTATGGAGGTTTTTAAATATTTCTGGCTCACTACCTCCTTTCCTAGAAGCTCAACAGGTAACCTGCAGCCTGGCACGTAATTAAATGAACCCAACTCTATAATTTTAACGTGCCAGAGCAGTCTCAGCAAGAGGTTTTCAATTGTTTCCTCACCCTGATGAAAAATTGTCCTGGGCAATAGAATATTTTCTTTTTCTCCCAAATGATGTGTTAATTTGAAATCATTGAGAGCTGAAGAGATAAAAACAGGTTTTGCTTTGCCTTTTCCTGCAGTGTTTTCACATCTGCCCTGAAACAGCCACCTGGGGTGGTTGGAATGATTTATTTTTTCAGTTGTTTCAGAGGAAATGTGTCATTTTTTGCTACCTGGACACAAACCGCCCCTGTTTGCTGAGGTCAGAGCTGCTCACAGACTCGCAGCTCTGTTTTTCAGAAGGGCAGGATTTTGTTACCCTGCCCAGCGCCCTGAATGATGGCTGTATTAAATTTTAAACAGAATTTCTTGAATTATTGAAGCCTACGCCTCTGTTACCCTCCTTTGCCTATACCAGGGAATTAATTATGCAAGCTTTAAAAAAAATACTGGTGAATCACCTGATTGTGCATCTTTAGCTGTCCTGGGCCTCCGTGTGTGCCGAGAACAATCCCAGGGATGTCACAACAACTCTTTTATTTGGGGGCTCTTGTTTTGTGGCACGCCTGGCCTTTGGTGCAGTGTCTGGAATATTAAAGAGTGGTGGGTTTTGCTGTTTGTGTGGCTGGGGATTCATTCATTTTTCTGGTTTTCCCCCCTTTTTCTCCCTAGGCTCTCCTGGGTGCTGCTCTACGTGAGCCTGATTTTTGTCATGTCCATTCTCATGGCGGTGATCGCCACGGCCTCGTCCCTCTTCCCCCAGAGCAGTGCCTTTATCATATTCCTCCTTTTTTTCCTGTATGGAGTCTCCTCAGTAAGTATTCCTGGCCCTGTGCAATTCAGCCATCCCATCCCTGGGGGTTTTATGGTTTTATTCCCTTCCCACCTGATCTTGTTCCCTCTGCCAGAGGATTTGGGGCCAACGTTGCTTCTGTAGGATTGAGCAGTGCTGGGAATCTGAGCTGCCCCATCCTTTCCTCGGGTTTTCTCCTATTTTTAGGATGTTGTACAGGTGTCACTCATCACTGTGGAAAATGCCTTTGCTTCCTGAAATATCTGAGTTTATAATCATCAGGTTTTGAGTTCTAAACCCTGCACAGAACCGTTCTGCAGTCCAGGTCCTCTTCAAAACATTTCCTCTTACTACAGAGTGTAATGCTAAAACCCTAATAAAAGGTCAGAGAATGATACAAAAATATATTATGAATATATTTATATAGCCAATTGCTTGTCTGAGTTCCTAAGAGGAACGGTGGGACTCGATCTTGGAAGTCTTTTCCAACTGAAAGTGATTCCATGCTTCTGTCTGGCTGAATGCTGGAGTGACTATACCAGGAAAATTACATGATTATCTGAGGCAGCTGTGGTGTTTTCCCTTAGTTTTTCTATACCATTTCTATACCATTGTTGTTGTTACTATTATTATTATTACTATTGTTGTTGTTATTGTTATTTATGATCATTATTATTCCTACAGTACCTTCCTGTCTGTTTTTTCCCTCTGCCCTCAGATTTTCTTTGCCCTGATGCTGACACCTCTGTTTAAGAAGTCCAAGCACGTGGGGATAGTGGAGTTCCTGGCAACTCTGGTTTTTGGCTTTGTGGGCCTCAACATTGTCCTGCTGGAGGATTTCCCCAAATCTTTCGTGTGGATCCTCAGCCCTTTGTGCCAGTGCAGCTTCTTGATTGGTGTTGCACAGGTAAATCCCCACCTGCAGAGCCTCATGGTGCTTGTTTGCCACGGATCATTTGCAAACAGACCTCGATGGGGGTTTTAAATAGATATCTTATTTTTAATAAGCTGGTGATGGTGGGGAAAAAGCCTTTTTTCATAACAGTTTAACATCCAGCACTGTAAAGGAGCTGTTATTCTTTGTGTCCTGTGGGATCTCAGTCACTTCCTCAATATTTTTAGGGGTTTTTGCCAAGTTTTGCACTTTCTGGTGTGTGACATCTCCCTCTCTCCCTGCAGGTCATGCATCTGGAGGATTATGAGGATGGGGCAACATTTGCAAACGTCAATGATGGTCCTTACCCGCTCTGCATCTCTCTGATTCTGCTGGTGCTGGACAGCATCTTCTACCTGCTTGTAGCTGTCTACCTTGACCAGGTTATTCCAGGTACGTTCCTGACGAGAACTGGGCTGTGGGAGGCTCATCCTGAAATCCTGAGCCCCCCCAGGCTGGTGGCATCTCTCACCTAAATTCTGTGGAGAAAGGAGGTGATGCTGTTTTCACATAGATTTTTACACTTCTGGCTGAAATAATTTATGTTCTGTTAAAACTGTGATGTGTCAGGAGTGGTTTTGCCATGGCCTTGAAAAGCTTAATTTTTCCCTCTTTCTAGAGGAAGAACTTCCTTCCTGAGTTAACTAAAACCTCAGCCTTTACAATTTCCTCTTGGAGGGTTGGAAATCAAAGGCTGCTCTGCCTCTTCCAGGTCTCTCCCTGTGACAGAAGTAGTTGAACGTGAAACACAGAATAAAGTTGTTAATCTTGAGATTAAAGCCTGGTTAAGCCCCTCAGCTCTGTTCACCTCCAGTCGCTCTCTTTTCTCTCTCCCGTGTTGAAGTCAACTGCTCTTTCAGCACTGGGGATTTCTCTTGAATAGGAGGAGATTTGCACATTTATTTAAATACTCAGCAAAAGTGGAGCCCGCCAGCACTGGGGATGGGGAGTCTTGGCTTAAATGGGAGCTTGGCTGTTGGAATCCCTCAGGAGCAGAGGTGTGGGCTGGCTACAGGAGGAGCTGGAACCCCAGAGCTAGGGGATATTTGTGGTTGCTGCTCAGGAATCCCTTTTGTCCTGCCACCCAGGGGAGTTTGGCCTGCGCCGCGCGCCCTTTTTCTTCATGAAACCCTCGTTTTGGTCAAAGCACCGGAAAAACTACAAGGAGCTGTACGAGAGCAGCGTCAACGGCAGCTTGAGCTTCAGTGAGATTGTGGAGCCCGTGCCTTCGGAATTCCAGGGAAAAGAAGCCATCAGGTACAGTCCCTGCCCTGCCTGTGGATGAGCAGATCACCTGGAATTTTAATGTGCAGTTTGAAAATCACTCTTGGCTCTCCACTCCTCGCGTCCGAACAGCGCGTGGTGTGCATTGCAAGAGCCCTCCACAGTGAATCCTGGTCCTCAGGGACGTGGATCCAAGGATAAATCGCTGGCCTCAGGGAGGGGGTTTGTCTGTGGGCTGTGTTCCCCTGTTGGAGCTCTCTCCAGCCCTGCTGCTTTTCCATTCCCTCAGTTTCTCACTGAGGCCACGGGCGCCGTAAGCGGTTGCAGATGTTGGAACGCCAGCTCTGCTGGGAGGGTTCAGTTCCTGCTAAGGCACATTTGAGGGGAAAAAGCGGAATTCTGGGTTTGTGGGAAGGCTGTGGTGTTCTCCTAGGCCAGAGGGGAATTTCATGTTGGTTTTACCCAGCTGCCACGAAGAAAACAGAGAAATAACGTCCACACTTCCTGTCACCTTTCGTGCTGTGCTTTGTGCCACCTCTTGTCTTGCATCCGGGCTGTCCTGTGCTTTTTGGGGTTTCTCAGTTGTTGTTTTCAATGTTTTCCTTTTAGCCCTTGTTTCCATCATTTTCCAGTGGTGTATCCCCATGGGAGATGGGGGACTCTGCATCTTCACTCCTGGTTGGCTCCAGTAGTCTCAAATATTTGGGTTTAGTGACCAGCACGAGTCTTGTGTTGTCCACACCACCCAGCTCTCTTTGGGCATCTGCCACAGGTTCAGGAGTCCGGTTTTCATCCTGATATTCCCATGAGAGCATCGTGGCTGTTGTTGCATTATTCATCCACCCAGGACTCTTTCCACGTCATCCCTCCAGCAACTCCAGTGTTTTCACACAGTCTTGTCACCTTTCCACGTGCACGTTTTATTTTCTGTCTTAGTCCTTCTCTTCCCCATTACTCACCCTCCATAATCCTCTCATCATCCTCATTTTCAGGGTGATGAGGCTTCCAAAATCGCATCCTTGATAAGGTGCCTCCAGATAAATTGTCTGTTCTTTTCATTTGGGAAAACAGCAGGGCTGGAAGGAAGGTTTTTGCCTCTCTTGAAAAGAACAATACCTGCTTTCTTTTACCTAATTTTGATCAAGAGCTGTCAGGAATCACATCTTTGGAGGCTGTTCTGCTAACAGCTCTTTTCCATGTCACGTCTGTGGAGTCTCCTGTTGTATTGTGCAACTGCTGGGGAGGAGCTGTTCCCTTTCCTAGTTTGGGAAGCCTCTAGTGCATTGTTCCACCACGTGAAAGAGACTCAGATTTGAAATAATTCCGTTTATCATCACAGGAAATACCTTAGAAGGTGACCAGGAAAAGTTTCCTGATGCCAGGGTGGAGATGGGCAAAGTTTTGGGGAAACCTGTCCTGTCTCTTGACTTGCCTTGATGGGTTTTTAACACATCTGGTGCCACTTTAGTCTGGTTGTCTTGTTGTGATTGTTGCTGGGTGTTGATGACTCAGAATGGAATGTAAAGGTCCTGAAATATTTTATGCCGTGTCTTCTTTCAGAATCAGCTGTGTTCAGAAAACATTCAGGAAGAAGGGAGAAACTGTGGAGGCTCTCAGAAGTAAGAACATTTCAGCTTTTTAGCTGCTTGTCGGATGCAGAGGAGCAGTAGCTGAGTTGCTGAGCGATCTTTTTTTTTCAGTTCAGCCTGGTTTTGGTTTCTTTTGGAGGGGTGGGGCCCTGGAGCGTGAATGCCGGGTGTGCTCGTGTGTGTCCTGTCTCACAGCAGCAGTGTCCAAACCAGCACCCCAAAAATGAGCCTTCCATCACTAAGGAAAGCCTGCTGGCATCACCCCCACTTCCTCCTCTGCCCGTGTAGTGATTTAATCTCCCCTGCCCCACCTCCCTGATGTTTTCACCTCTTTTCCCTGGGTGGCTTTGAAACGTGGCCACCCCTCAGTGGGTGCGGGACCGTCCCAGCCGGGCCATGGGGTGAGGTGACCCCAGGGGCAGAGTGTGAATGGATACCCCACATGTGAGCATTTGGGTGACCCCTGGGGCAGGAGCTGGCTCAGGGAGCCGGGATCCCAGCCCTGACACCTCCTCTCGCTGTGCCCTGGGAGCAGATCTGTCCTTTGACATCTACGAGGGTCAGATCACGGCGCTGCTGGGCCACAGCGGCACGGGGAAGACGACGCTGATGAACATCCTCTGCGGGCTGTGCCCCCCCACAGACGGTGAGTGCAGGGCTGGGGGTGTCCTGCTGTAAAAGCAAGGCTGATAACCTTGGTGGTTATTTTAGGATGCACCAAAATATCTTTGGATAAAGTCTGAAAGAGCCCCCTTGCAGCTCCTGTCCGCGCAGGGCTGTAAGATCCTCTCTGCTGATCGCTCCTTCCAGTGGAGAGTTCCCAGCCCATGGCAGGGAGTTGGAGTGAGATGAGCTTTAAGGTCCACTCCAACCCAAACCATTCCATGATTTTATGTTAATTTTTTTAGGGTTTGTCTCAGTCTATGGGCACAAAGTGTCCGAAATCGACGAGATGCTGGAGGTGCGGCAGATCGTGGGGGTGTGCCCCCAGTCCGACATCCACTTTGACATTTTAACCGTGGAGGAGAACCTCTCCATCTTTGCTGCCATTAAGGGCATCCCTCAGAATGATTTGATACAAGAGGTAACTCACCTGGGTGCAGGTGTTGTCTTAAATGTACATAGAAATCAAAATATCCTTAAGGGGTTTTCCTTTCGCAGGGAAATACTGCTTCATGGTGCAGTGGGCAAAGAGGCACAGGCAGACATTTAGCCAAGGACAAACTTTTATTTTTTCCTGAGATTAAAGTGCTCATGAAATGTTTTAAATCTGGCATTTGGGTCCAATTACAGACACCATTAAACTTTGTGTGTAGGTTGTGCAGGTCAGATGTGGAACACACTGGGAACCAGCAGCAGTTCATTTGAATGGTAATTGTTAACAATCTGGTTTAAAACATTTATAGTTTTTCTTTTAAACCAGTAAATGTGTTTCTTGTGTTTTCAAGGTGCAGAAGGTGTTGCTGGATTTGGAGATGCAGCCCATCAGGGACAATCAAGCCAAAAAATTAAGTGGGGGGCAGAAGAGGAGGCTGTCGGTGGGAGTTGCTGTTCTTGGGAACCCCAAGGTGAGAGGGATGGAATTATTCCCAGCTTGGTGTTGCTGATCCATGGAAGGCTTGGTGTCTCTTGTCAAAACCAACTAATGTGTAAAATGCAGAAATTGTTCCTTTGAGCACCTTTTTTTCTTCATTTTTGGTTTAATTACAGTAATTTCAATAACTCAGCCTCTATGCTTGAGGCTCAGGTAATGGCAGCTGCTTTGGAGTTGATCTCTTTGGCAAATAAACAACGTGGCAAGTTCTGTGTAATTTCTGGCAGGTGACATGTATCCCCCAACAGTGAAACTGTTGGATGCTTTTCCTTCCAAAGCCATCCAGGAACTGGGAGCAGGAGCAGAGCCAGGGAGCTCTTCTGTGTTAGAGCTCTGTAAATTCTGGCCTGTGAGAACGGGGACTGCTTTGAGATCTGTGGTTAAAAATGATGTGTGTGACAGTTCCTGGGGGTTTTAAAAGCAGGTGTGTGCATTTAACCACCCCTCAGCAGAAAGAATCCATGGCTAAGTTGTGCTTCTACTACATAATTGTATTGGAACCAGAATAAAACAGGCGGTGGCATTAGTTCATTATGGGATTTTCCCATTTGTCACAACAGGAGATGGATTTATTCAAAGCACAGTGACAAAAGCTGCCTCGTTAGTCTGGGATGTTTCCCATTTTAGAGGAATAACCAGCAGGCTTCAAAAAACCCTTCTGGGTGTGCTGGGGAGGGAGTGCTGAGGTCGGGGGCTGTGGCTTGGAAAAGCCCTGTTGGTTTTGCCCCCAGGTTTTGCTGCTGGACGAGCCCACGGCGGGGATGGATCCCTGCTCCCGCCACATCGTCTGGAACCTGCTGAGGAGCGGGAAGGCCAACCGTGTGACCGTGTTCAGCACCCACTTCATGGACGAGGCTGACATCCTGGCTGGTGAGTCCTGCTGCCGCCCCAGGGGAATTCCCCGGCCGTGGGACACGATCTGTGTGGAATCCAGAGCTGGATTTGGGAGGAAATTGTCAATCTTCTGCTTCTGAGGGGCATTCCTGACTTTCCTTTCCAGATCGTAAAGCTGTGATCTCCCAAGGGATGCTGAAGTGCCTCGGCTCTTCTCTCTTCCTCAAGAGCAAGTGGGGCATTGGCTACCGCCTGAGGTAATTCTGTGCCCGATTTTGTACCTCTTAGGTGCCATCCTGTATCTCTTTTTTTATTCTTTTCTGTTGGAATCTACAAGATAGCACCCCCCCAAAGAGATCCTTTTATCCTCTTGAATGGCACAGCTGAATGCTTGGTGCTGTGCTGGCGCAGTGTCAGCAGCAAGCCAAGCTTTAAACCCCAGTTCCTGGTGTGTTTTTTAGCATGCACATCGATGCCTACTGCAACACGGAGGCCACCACCTCGCTGATCAGGCAGCACATCCCTGCAGCCAGCCTGATCCAGGAGAACGATGAGCAGCTCGTGTACACCCTCCCTCTCAAGGACATGGACAAGTTTGCAGGTATCGACGGGGTTTTGTGTTGCAGGGATCGGTGACTGCGGAGGGGAAGTTTATTGAGCGTGGCTGGAGCCTGATCCTGATAAATTGTGCATTTATGTTTTTGTATTTATTATTATTTGGCTGACAGGGAGTCAGGGAGGGTTTTCTCACATGAGTGAGGATTTTGTCACCTTCTGCGAGAGGGCTGAGGTGTCGGAGGGATGTGGGTACCCAACAGCAAGGGCTGGGGAGATGCCTCTGTGATGAGGAGACCCTTCCACCTGAGCACCCCCTTGTCCTGCAGAATCATCCTCTTAGTGCAGAGGGTTCCAAAGAGCAGGGCTGGGCTGCAGCAGGAAGCAAGAAAGTCCCAAACCCTACAAAAACCCTACAAAAATCCTACAAAAACCCTACAAAAATTGACAACTCTCCTTGTCAACTGCAAAGAGCCTCGTGTCGCTGCCTTGGAATTCCGTGGTGAGAGGGAGCAGAGGGGAGGGTTTCACTAGGTGGCAGCAATTATCTGAGCAGTGCTGGGCAGGGCTCTTTGCTCACCTCCCAGAAATCAAGGGAAGAAACTCCGCGTCCTTTGCACCGTGTGGGGAGCCAAGGGAGGATCAATACTGATGGGAACATGCAGCTGATATTCCATAAGTGGGTTTTTCTCCCTGTTGCACTGGAGTTAATGCTTGATGAGCTTTGCCTTCAGCAGCCACTGGGTGCACTTCTGCAAACAGGCTGAGATGGAATCAATTCCCCCAGACGGTTGCAGGGCGAACCCGGGGCTGGGAATACACCTTGGCAACTGGGGCAGGAGAAACTGGGGGGGTTTGAGGAGTATTGTCAAATATCCAAGTGCTCTTCCCATTGTATACATTTGGACTTCCCTGCAGCCTCACCTTGGCTCTGAAGCTCCTCATTTTAAGTCCTTGTTTCATAGGATTGATAAAAACCCGGTGACATTTTTCATCCCAAGGTGCTGTTAAGTTCTCCCACTCTGAACCTCACGTTGGTCTTCAAGCTCTGTGCCCTCTCCAGGATCTCCTGCCTGGTTAATCTGGCTTTACAAATCTGGAAATTTTTTTTAATAGATATAAAAATACGTGTGTTTATAGATAGAAATTGACTCAGTGGTTGTATTTGTAGGATCCTTTGTGCCTGGGCAGGGATTTAGGTAGGACGAGCTGTCCTGGGTTTGGTTTTTCCAGGAGAGGGAACCTTGAACTGCCCTGAGGCAACTTTGAGCGCTGGAGCTTTAGGATGCTGAGATAGTTTTTAGAAGCACCACAACTTCATCAAAAGCTGCCGTTTTTCCTGACCACAGAGACTGAAATTTAGTGCTAAAAGGTGCTTATCCCACCTTGGTTCTCAAACCATGACCGGTGCCTTCTGATTTATTTGCTATTCCCACTTTTCTGTTTTTTCCCACCAAGCAGGAGGGTTGAGGGATGTGCCTGATGTGCTCCAAGTGTTCTTGGCAGGGGGTGGAGCAGAGTTTCAGAGCTGCATCTGTCCCTTGTGTCCCTAGGCTTGTTCTCTGACCTGGACACCCATTCCCACCTGGGAGTCATCACCTATGGTGTGTCCATGACCACGCTGGAGGACGTTTACCTGAAGCTGGAGGTCGAGGCAGAGATTGATCAAGCAGGTGGGAAGGAGCAGG
The DNA here is from genome assembly GCA_013397775.1 of Eulacestoma nigropectus. Taxonomy (NCBI): domain Eukaryota; kingdom Metazoa; phylum Chordata; class Aves; order Passeriformes; genus Eulacestoma; species Eulacestoma nigropectus. The sequence goes on from VZTE01003528.1 coordinate 272,197, forward strand.
GCTGTGCCCTTGGCTCTCCTGGGGTTTGGTTTGGTCTCAGTTTGTGTGGAATTGTCACTGCCAGAAGGAGGTAGCAATAAAAATGTCTCTCACAGGGTGCTGCTCCAGCATCTGGGAATCCTTTCACAGCATTCTCACGGCATTCCAGGCCATTGGAATGTTCAGCATGGAAACCAGGAACTGGCAGTGAATTGGGTGGGGAGCAATTCTGGAAGCATCCAGGGGAAAAGCTTTTTACTTATTAATTTTTCATCCAGTGAGTTCACATCTGACTCCTTGGCTTCACAGTTCACTTGCCTTTTAAAATGCCTTTTATTTTCCTGATGGAGTTTGCTTTCAAGAAATTATAGATGTGCAGGATAAAATTAATTTTCAGCCTTTTGTCTGAACAGTAGCTGCACTTAGGGCTGAAACAGCTCAGCTTGTCTCACTTTAAATTAACTTCCAGTCCAAATGAAAACTTGGGACTGCTTAATATTGCTCCAGAATGAGTCAGTTGTTTTTTTGATAGCAGTTTTGAATGGTTTGAGCTATTCTAATCGTTCTAGAGCTTTCTGTGTGATCCAGAATTATTGGTATAAGTAAATATATGCACTCTGTAGTGTATACATGGTATACGGCATGGAAATTACTCCCTAATTAGACTGACTGCCCTGCTCCACAGAGTTTCTGTGTGGGTTTAAGAGGATTTAACAGCTGAATTTGCTGGTGCTGGGTAATACAGGTGCACACTCAGGCCAAGGGTATGAAACTGGAGCAAATCTGCACCTTTTGGTGGCAAAAATTTGAGTCATCTGCTTTAAGTATCTGCCATTTGTGTGGTTGGGCTGGCTCAGTGTCAGTGACCTTGGGGTTGAGTCGGGAGAGTGGGATGGGACTGGGGTTGGGATGAGATGGGTGAGATGAGGTGACTTCTGCCACAGGAAGGGCAAGGAGTCTCTGGCCCCTGGCTCCTCCACCTCCTGTCCCATTTCCAACCCCCAGCTCTGTCAGAGCATCGATTCCCTGGGGTTTTCTCTGCCCTGTTCCAGATTACAGCGTGTTCCACTCCCAGCAAGTGCAGGACGAGGTGGACACGAAGTCCCTGGATGACATGGAGCAGAGCCTGCTGATGCTGTCAGGGGCCAAGGTGCCAGCCATGAGCAACTCAGCCCTGTGGAAGAAGCAGGTTTCCACCATAGCCAAAGTGCACTTCCTCAGTCTGAAACGGGAGAGCAAATGTGTCAGAGTTATGTGAGTACTGGGGCTTCTCATTTGTGTGTAGGGCTCCAAACCTCTCTGAGTGACACCAGAGAAAGCACATCCTGTCTTTAATTTTTCCCCATAGTTACATTTGAAAAATAGCAAATGTGGAGCTGTAATTCCTGTTGAGTAAATGGTTTTTTGGGGTGTGAGGGAGATGTGGTTTCAATAGCATGGACATAAAATTGGGTTGGCTTTCACTGAATTGTAACAAACCCCAAACTTTTATTTCTTTCAGGTTGTTGCTTTTCCTCATTTTCCTTGTAGTTCAGATTTTGTTGTTTTTCATACACCACATCATCAAAAATGCTGTAGCTGCTATCAAACTGTCCCCAGATTTGTACTTGCTGAAGCCTGGAGAGAGCTATCACAAGTACAGGAGTCGGCTCCTGCTGCAGAACTCCACAGGTAGGGCAGCAGCTCCTGTCTCCACTTCTCTCCTTCTCCCAATTTTTGAGGTTGGGAATGAACTTTGTCCTTGAAAGTAACCCAGATGAGGAGTTTCCAAGTGCCCAAGGATGGTAAACAGTCAGTTTGTGCCGTGGGGCTTGGTTTGGAGATCCTCCTCCCGTGCCCATGACCTTGTTCTTGCTGTGTCAGAGGATGATCCAGGTGAAGGAACTGGCCAGAAACACAGAGATACATCAACAATAAAATCCTGCTGTAAAACATCTGGGGAAATTCCTTTTTGGTTCAGCTGAGGATGTTTCAGAAGTGCCCAGCAGTAACCCAGGCAATGGAAGCCAGCATCTGTTTGAGCTGTCAGTGCCTCAGGGATTCTGTGTAAAATACTCCAGGCTGGTGATGAGGAGGGGTTTAAAAGACCTGGACGTGTGGCACTCAGGGACATGGCTTAGGGGCAGGCAGTGCTGGGGGAGTGGCTGGACTTGATGATCCTGAAGGTCTTTTCCAGCTTGAATGATTCCGTGTTGTTTTCCATCCCCAGAGTCGGATATCGGTGACGTTGTGCACTCCCTGGGGAGCATGAACATCCTCTGGGAGATGTTCAGTGACAGTGATTATGTCTCAGTGGCACCCCACAGTGCAGCTCTGAACGTGTTTGTCCTTGAGTCCAGGCAGGTAAGGCTGAGACTGGCTGGGCTGTGCCCAAAGTGCAGCTGACGGGGTGGTTTGTGAAATTCTTGACTGAAAAGCACCTCTGGAGTCATGGAATCAAATAATGTCATATAATATTGCTTATATGGGAGGCTGCAAAGGGGACAGAATGGGAATATTAGCAAAATAAATGTTCTCCCATAATTGTAATTGCAGTAGGCCGATCAAACTTCCATCCCCCTTCTTCCCCACAAGGACACAGAAAACCAGGAGGAAAGTTCTTCTTCACAGGAGACCCAGCAGAGGAATTTTTTATGATTATTTTTTCCACTTGTACTGGCTGAATTACACAGTTTGATGGAAGCATAATTCCATGGTGCTCTCATCTGTAAAGAAAAATCAGTTTCTTGGGCTGTAGGTGTTCATAATAACAGGAAGATCTGAACTTTGGGAGCATATTTCATCCCCAGCGAGGGAACTGCTCTGCAATGTGCCGACTCTGGCTCTTGTTCCCATTTTTATTCCCTGACACTGCTCCCAGCAGTGTGACAGTGCAGCCCCCAGCTCCTGCACGTCTTTGCCTGTCTGCTTTTCAATCCATTAGCAGGATCGTGCCAGAGCAGCTCCTCGTGTGTTTTGTTTTCCAGGCTGCGATTGTCTGGAGTGCCGTTTGTCACAGCGTCACTGCTCCGTGAAACACTCCGGGAATTCATTCCCAATAATTTCTTCTCCGAGAGCCTGCCTGTTCTCCTGAATCAGGCTGCGTGTTACAAGCACCCTGAGCAGCCCAGAGCTTCCTGCAAAGCTCTTGATTGTGCAAAGATTTATCCCAATGTTGAGGTTTAATTAAGGAGAGCCCTCTCAGAGAATTGCCCTTCGTGAAGAAGGATTAGTACAGCACATATTTTTCTTCCTAGAATTACGTTTTCACCATGATAATCAACAGCACCATGGTGCATTCCCTGCCAGTTTTGATGAACATTGTCAGCAACCTCCTCCTGCGCAGTTTAAACGTGACTGAGAGCATCCAGGTCTGGAGCAACCCCTTCATTCAGGTGAGCAGCTCCCAAAAAATCACCCCAAAACACAGAGGAGGGGGCAAAGCATCCCTGGGTGAGAGGAGGAGTGAAGAAACGCCCCACAAGCCAAGGGAAGAGCTGGTTGGGGCTGTCTGCAGGATTTAAGAGGACGTGAAAGGTGCTGGAATTTTGTTCTGCAGGTTGTGGAAGGGAAGGAAAAAGGGGCTTGAAAAGAGGATGTTGTGTTAGGATTTAAAGGCTGGGTGGGGCTTGGAGCAGCCCAGTCTAGTGGGAGGAGTTGGAGGATGGAACAAGATGATCCCTATGGCTCTTTCCAACCCAAACCATTCCATGAGCCTGTGAATTCATTATGAGTTTTTTGGGGGTTACCTGCAGTTCTTGGTCTGTGCAGAGCTGGAGGGGCCTTTGGGAGAGGAGAGGACCTGCTGCAGGCAATAAATGCTCTGAAAGTTCATTAGTTATTATTTGTTCCTCATATAAATACTCCCAAAACTCCCATAGGGGGTGTTCTTCCTGCTGCAGTTCAGGTGATCTTGACATCCACAGACTTTATTTTAGCATTCGCAGCCACGTTCCAACTCCCGATGCAGTATTTTTTGGTCACATTCTGGGACTGAATAAATCTGATTTATATCCCAGGATCTTCCAGACACAATTTTCAGGCTGGAGATCTACTTTGAAGCCGTGCTACTGGGGATCATCATCACTGGAATGCCGCCTTACTTTGCCATGGACAACGCGGAAAACCACAAGGTAACGCCCAGGTGTCCGTGCAGAGATGCACAGGAAGGTAAAAATCCTGGGATTTGGGGGAAGAGCCGAAGAGGGGTTTAAAACAATGCCATGAGAGGCAGCGTGGATGGCACTGGGGTGGAGCAGATTTGGGAAAAGCTTTTGTGTGCAAAGCTCAGCTTGGCAATGGCTGCGTGACACCGGGGCGGATTCACGTAACGTTCATTTTAATTAACGCGTGATTAACGCTGTGGTTTCTTCCCCTGTTGCAGATCAAGGCCTACACTCAGCTGAAGATTTCAGGGCTCTATCCCTCAGCTTACTGGACTGGCCAGGCTCTGGTGGATCTGCCTCTGTTCTTCTTCATCCTCATTCTGATGATCGGCAGCCTCTTCGCCTTCCACTACGGCGTTTATTTCTACGTGGGCAAGTTCCTCGCTGTGGTGAGTGTGGGGTGGGGTGAGAGCAGGGTTACCTCGTTTTCCACGAGTGTTTTATTTTCCTAACTTGATTCAGCAGAGTTTTCCCAATGGATACACAGGGAAAACGCTGCTGGCACAAAGACAGAATGTTTTCCATGGGGAAAGTGGCTCAGAGTTGGGAGTTTCATTCAGGACTGGAGTAAAATAAAGCAGTGCCAGGGGAGGTTTAGGTTGGACACAGGAAGAATTTCTTCGCAGAAAGGGTGGTTGGGATTGGAAGGGGCTGCACAGGGAGGTGCTGGAGTCTCTGTCCCTGGAGGTGTTTAAGGAAGGACTGGACGTGGCCCCTGGTGCCATGGTCTGCTTGGTCACAGGCTGGATTTGATCTCAAAAGTCTTTTCCAACCTTGATAATTCTGTGATTTAAAACGCCAGGATTTTCCAGGGAAATGCTCCTTTCTTTGTGCTGCCTCAGCCTGCGTTGTGCTCTGTGCTGTGATTGATAATTGCTCTGTTTGCTGCTAATGACAAGGGCGCAGTGACTTTGAGCTCAGCCCCTCTCTGCAGTGAATTGCAGATGGGATTAAATGGAGGAGACCACAAGACTTCACGTCTTTGATATTCAGAGCGGGCTTCCCTGTGGTATTGGCTGGAATTGAGAGGAATCAGCTTTTCCCAGCTGCTTTTCCAGAGTTAATCAGGTTTGGGATGTGGCTGCGGGGCTGATTTTTCTACCCTTGTTTGAATTCCTACAAATATGCTGTGATGGAAACTTAGTATTTGCCAGAATCTTGAGGTCAGCATTTATGGGAGCCTGTGTTATAAAAAAAAGGGGAAAGAGTTTGAAGGAAACTGAGAGAGGGAGGTTTTGCCTCTCCACACATTCTGTAATTTGTGTCTTTAATAATATATTCTCTATTCACCGAGGCAGCAAAATACATCAAACAAAGTGACAAAGATGAAGGCAGAGTTCTGTATCACACTGAGGCAATTCCAGTTGATCCTTATGCAAAAAAATTCCTGCTGCACATTTCCTGAGAAACCTTTCCTGTCCCTGCAGATTTTCTGCCTGATTGGTTACGTCCCCTCAGTCGTGCTCTTCACCTACGTGGTCTCCTTCACCTTCAGAAAAGTCCAGAACACGAAGGAATTTTGGTCATTTATATTTTCAGTGGTGAGTGACGTGGCCTGGAGCTGGGATAAGTGGGAAGAGTGGTGATCTCCAAAGCCACAGCAGCTTCCCAGTTACCTTGTTGAACTGTCTGTCCTTAATGCACAGGAAAAGGGAAACATTTCCCAACGTCTCCCTCACTGCCATATCCTGAGTGATAACAGCTATGTTTAAAGTGCCTTTAATTAGATAACTTACGCTTAGAGAGTTGGAAGTGGATGAAAATGGACTTTTTTTCCCCTTTTCTTTGGTACAGACAGCGTTGCTCTGCACAGTTGTTGCTGAAGTTGCCTTTTTCCTGGACCTTTACCTGGTCACCACCGTCCTGCATTATGTCTTCTCCATCTTCATTCCTATTTATCCCCTTATTGGCTGCCTCATTTGTTTTATAAAGGTAAGGGGACTCCAGGGATTCTTTCCAAAACCCTTGGAGACAGCTGGGATTGGGTGGGTGTCTTTAGTGTGTCCTCTGTAGCCATTCAACACATGAAGAATATCAGCTGCTATGGGGAAAATCACCTTTTTCCTATTAAGCAAAGTGCTTTGGTTTTAAAATGGGGAAAGCAGAAAGTTTTCCATGAAATTTCCTTTCACTAAATGGAAGGAGCCTGCAAAAAGATGGAGAGGGACTTTTAACAAAAGCATGGACAGGACAAGGGGGAATGGCTTCAAGCTGACAGGGAGTAGGGTTGGATGGGATATTGGGAAGAAATTCCTCCCTGTGAGGGTGGGGAGGTCCTGGCACAGGGTGCCCAGAGAAGCTGTGGCTGCCCCTGGATCCCTGGAAGTGTCCAAAGCCAGGCTGGATGGGGCTTGGAGCAACAGAGGGTGGAGTGAGATGAGCTTTGAGGTCTCTTCCAACCCAAACCATTCCATGATTCTGTGATATCCCAAGGAAAACCACGTGTTCCTCAGTGAGCAAACCCAGTGATGGGACGTGGAGTGATTGGGAGTGGGTGGCTTGAAAGCAGGAGCAGCCCCAGGGTTTGGATGGAGTTTGATCTGTTTTTGGAGGGTCTCTGCAGAGCTCAGGAGGTGCTTGAGCACCACAGCCTGAATGACTGAGATTAAAGCACCGCGTAGAATTCAGAGTCTCTGCTGGGTGATTCTTCACCTGAACATGTTTTTCCCTGAATCCCCAGGTCTCATGGAAAGGCAAGAGTGAGAGTGGGGGATACTCCCACCCCTGGGACCACGACCCCTGGGACCGGCTGCTGGTGGCAGTTCTGGCTGTGAGCATGGCATTGGATTCTCTGGTTTTAGAAATAGGAAAAATTCCCTATTTGCTGTAGGGAATTGTGGTTCCTGCTGGGATCCCCTTCTGTCCAGCATCTTTATCAGTAAAGATTCGCTCTGATGCTGAGCCTGCAGCTCCTGCAGCACGAGCAGAGTCAGGAAAGCTGCTGTGCCCACCAGCTCAACATCTGCTGCCCCTGTGGTCTGATTAACACTGCCAGTATTAATTCTGATTATTATGGGAATCCCTCCTGATGGAGCAAGAACTCCAGAGCAAGGACTATCCCTTCTCTCTGCAAAAACCCCAAATAATTGCTTTTAAATCAAAGCCCACTTTGGTTGTGCATCCTCAGACCCGCTGAGCAGCATTTAATGATATATTTAATATTCTTGGCAACACCAGCACGTGTGTGGTGGTGCAGGGCTGGGGCTTCTTGTCCCTCATCACTCTGGTGGGGTCACCCCCAGGCTCCCCAGCCTGGCAGGTAACCAGGGTGGTTTTTGTCTGCCTCAGCCCTATTTGCAGTGTGTGGTGTGGCTGTTCCTGCTGCGCTGCTTCGAGCTGAAGAACGGAGGGAGGATGGTGAGAGAGGATCCCTTCTTCAGGTGTGTCTCTTGAATGGTTCTTTTTTTCAAACCGTGGTCCAAAGAAACTGGTTTTGGAGGTGCTGCTGGTGGTGGTTAAACTGGGGTGTGCAGTGGAAGAAATGCAGCACCTTTCATTATGTCCCTTCTCTGAGACTCAGTCCCTGCAGTGCCGAAATGGGGGCTTTGTTTCCTTTTAAGTTCCATCACTGCAAAAGCAGGAGTTTTGTAAGGATGTTCCCTATAGAAAAACAGGGGAACTGCCATTCCCATTGCATGGCCAGGGCTGCAAAGAGCTCAGCAGGGAGGTGACACAGTGGCAATCCCTGAGCTCGTCCTGCTCTGGGACGAGCTGCAGGAATCTGCTCCTCCCGGCCTTGGCAAACACAAATGGCTTTGAGCAGCAAAGCCCTGAGCTGAGAGCTGAGCAGAGGCCTCGTGCTGTTTTCCTCCCCTTCAGAAAATGTTTTACCAAAGCCAAGACCTGGAAGTTCCCAGATGTCCCTCACGAGGAGAACGAGGACGAGGATGTGAAGGCGGAGAGGCTGCGAGTCAAAGAGATCCTGAGCAGCCCCAGGAGTGAGGAGGTAAAGCCTGGCTCTGCCCAAACCCCAAATCTGGAGGCTCCCCAGAGCTGCTGGGATCTGCAGCCGCTTCCCTCTTCCCTGCCAGATGCCGGCAATCCTGGTCAGCAGCCTGCACAAAGAGTTTGATGAAAGGAAGGAATTCCTTCTGGGCAGAAAAATAAAGAAAGTGGCAACCAAACATGTTTCCCTCTGCGTGAAGAAAGGTTGGAGTTCAGTTGCTTGCTGTTGAGCTGTTTTATTTATAAAAACAACTCTTTATCTGACCTCGTGGGCAACGGTTTGTGTCTTTCTTTAGGAGAAATCCTGGGTTTGTTGGGACCCAATGGAGCTGGGAAAAGCACATTAATTAATATGCTCGTTGGAGAGATTGAGCCAACCAGTGGGCAGGTATGTTCCATGCTACACATACATAAAAAATCAGCTCATATTTCGGTTTTATTGCTATTATTGCCAGCATTCCTGAGGGCATTTTGCTAAAACCATGCAAAAACAGTCTGGAAGTTTACAATATTCTGGATTAAGGTCTGGGCGTTTTCCTCGCAGGTTCTGATGGGAGATTATTCCTCGGGGCTGAGCAGTGAGGATGACTCCTTGAAATTTTTGGGGTACTGTCCTCAAACAAATCCTCTGTGGCCAGATATCACTCTGCAGGAACACTTTGAGGTTTATGGTGCTATCAAAGGGATGAGCCAGGCTGATGTTAAAGAAATCATCAAGCGGTGAGTGAATTCGTTAGAGAAATCTTTGTGGTTTAACTGAAGTTTCCTCAGCTTTTTTTATCTTCAGGCTTATTGCTGGAGGGGTTTTGGCTTTTTTTTTTGGTGGGTTTTTTTTCCCCTTCTCACCTTTCCTAATGCAATCGTTGTTTTCATTTCAATTTGGTTTTAAGCTTGGTTGAAATTCTGCGATTGTGAATTGGTGGGTGAGGAGATGGAGGTTCATCCACAGAAAATTCAATTAAGAATTTTAATTTTGGTATCTTTTTTTTTTAAGTTATTTTTTAAGGTGATGAGGTCCTAACAGTGACCTTTGTAGAATCTACAAGGATGAGGAGTCCTGGGCTTGGAGCTGTTTCTGTTGTCACCACAGGCTCCTCCAGGACACGTGGTTTTGTATGGAAGCTCCAATTCTGCTTTTGGCTCTGCTTTTTTTTATCATTGATACACAAATGTTTGTACCTGAGCTCTTCCAAAGGAGCTGTTTTGCATTCTCTGATGAGGGGGAAGCCAAACCATCCCCCTCCCAGCCTCTCACACCCGCTCCTTCCCTCCCCAGCATCACCAGTGTCCTGGATCTAAAGGACCACCTGCAGAAGACGACGAAGAAGTTGGGAATGGGGCTGAAACGCAAGGTATGGGGGGCTCTGGGGTCACTCTGGGGGTCACCAGCACCCTCCCTGTCCTCACCCTGCCCCTCTGCCTTCCCCCAGCTCTGCTTTGCCCTCAGCATGCTGGGCAACCCGCGGGTCACGCTGCTGGACGAGCCCTCCACCGGGATGGATCCCAAAGCCAAGCAGCACATGTGGTGAGTGCTGGCCACGGGCTCCAGGGAATCACCTGGCCTGGGGTGTGTGTTACCCCTGCTGGCACCAGGGAGAGCCACACGCAGGGAATAACACAGTGGGCTGGGCTGGAAGGGGCCGTGGAGATCATCCAGTTCCACCCCCCTGCCATGGGCAGGGACACCTTCCACTAAAGCAGAATCATTTCTGCCCAACATCCCATCCGTCCCTGCCCTCTGGCAGTGGGAAGCCATTCCCTGTGTCCTGTCCCTCCATCCCTTGTCCCAAGTCCCTCTCCAGCTCTCCTGGAGCCCCTTTAGGCACTGAAAGAGGCTCTAAAGCCTCCACAGAGCTCTTTTGACTGAACAACCCCAACTCTCAGCCTGTATCTGTAGCAGAAGGACTCCAGCTCTTGGAGCATTTCCTTGGCCTGCTCTGGACTCGCTCCAGCAGCTCCCTCCTGTGTTGGGAGCCCCAGAGTGAGACACAGGACTGCAGGTGGGGTCTCACAAGAGGGGGAGCATCAGCCCAACCTTCATGCCAGGTGCAGTGCAGCTGTGTCCTGTCCCAGAACAGCTTGGGATTTAAAAGCTTGCAAGTTGAAAGAAATCCTTAAAATAGCATAAGGAATACAAATCGGAGCCGTCTTTGGGAAATCCAGGTGTTAATTGTTGCTGTGGGAGTAGCATTAAACCATAAATAGAGGGTCCATCACAGTCCTTTCCTACTAAGCCAGGATTTGCTGTTCCCTGCCAGATGTTTTTACTCAGGGATGGTTTTGGTTGTATTTCATAGGAGGGCGATCCGAGCAGCCTTTAAAAACAAGGAGAGAGCAGCCATCCTGACCACGCACTACATGGAGGAGGCAGATGCTGTCTGTGACCGTGTGGCCATCCTGGTGTCAGGGCAGCTCAGGTACCACCAGATCCCCTCTGGGGCAGGGGGGACAGGCAGCTGGCACCTGGGTTACATTTCCATGAAAATACAGATTAATTTTATACCTTAAACTTGCAGCGAAATGAATCCTTAGCAGCAAAAAGGGTCTGTTTGAGGTTGGGCTGCTGTTGAGTCCGTCCTGTATTTTCTGTCTGTGATTTGCAGGTGTATAGGCACCGTCCAGCACCTGAAGAGCAAGTTTGGCAGAGGGTACTTCTTGGAAATGAAATTAAGGGAGTCAGCAGACGTGCAGCAGGTGGAGTATCTGCAGAGCCAGATTTTGCACATCTTCCCCAACGCCAACCGCCAGGAAAGGTGAGGTGTGACAGATGCCCAGGAAATAGTGATGTTGATAAAACCCTCTGATGTCACAGCAGCTCCTTGGCACTGGGGAGGGAATGCGAATATTTACACACAGCTTAAAAAAAATGAAGAATGAAAAAGAGGAAGGGATCTGGAAGGCAGCAGAGCCCGGGCTGCCAGGGCGGGGGCCGGGAGCCCGCGCAGATGTTCGGCACGGAGGAAGCAAAACTGGATTTCTGCATTGCTGTTGCCTGACAGCTTCCTCCTGGGGCAGGGCCCCCGGGAAAGGGCTGAAATCCGAGTCTCTGACTCACTGCCCTTACCTGGAAATGCCTGAGGTCTCTGGGGGTCTCACTCTGAGGGTGGGCTGGCTGCTGTTCCACGGCAGCTCTGCGTTTCTGCCGTGTGCACCCGAGGCTTTGGCTCGGTGACTGGAGAGACTCCACAAAGGGCACCGCGGGCATCCCATGAGGAGTGTGATCCTTGGGGGGCCATGATCCTTTCTCAAACGTGGGAGATGTGAGGGTGGGAGGGGAGTTCCCTCTCCAGCAGCAGATGTGGGGGGCAGAGCAGCTCCCTGTGCTGCAGTCGGGGCTCCGGGAACGGCTGCATGATGCAAACTTCCAGGACGTGCTGTGACCTCCCAGTGCAGCTGAAAGGCAAAATCTCAGGACTCTGGGAGTTCTGGGCAGCAAATCTGCCATGAGTAAGCAGAATATAAATGATTGAATCTGAGTGGAAGAGCATGAACTTACAACGGTCTCGGGGGGTCTCAGCTGATGCACCTGGAGCTGCATCATTCCCCTTCTCCTGTGTGATCACGACAGTCAAAATGCCTGCAGTAACCTTCAGAAAAGGAGTTTAAATCCATTCCACTGGGTATTAATAGTTTTACTTTGAGTGATTGTGCTTGAAGCTAAATTTGTTTTGCCTCTTTGTTCCAGTTTTGCTTCTATCTTGGCGTATAAAATCCCTAAAGAAGATGTACAGTCGCTTTCACATTCTTTTTCCAAGCTGGAAGAAGGTAATGAAGCACTTGCCACACATCACACACACAAATCCTTTTGTCTCCCGTAACTGACACTTTTGCCATGTGGTGTCACTCGTCCATTTCTGTTCCAGATTTATTTTATTTATTTTTCTTCCATTATTGTTGTCCCCAACCCTGTTTCTTGTGCAATCAAGAGTGAGTAAAGTGTCCCTAAATCTGCTCTTACCAATTCCTTCACCAGTAAAACACGCCTTCAACATCGAGGACTACAGCTTTTCTCAAGCAACGCTGGAACAGGTGTGTTAAATTCTATTCTGTGAGTGTAAACCCTGCCAGGTGAAGGTGTCAGAGGGCAGGGTTAGATGGGATACTGGGAAGGAATTCCTCCCTGGGAGGGTGGCGAGGGGCTGGGATGGAATTTCCAGAGAAGCTGTGGCTGCCCCTGGATCCCTGGAAGTGTCCAAGGCCAGGTTGGACGGGGCTTGGAGCACCCTGGGACAGTGGAAGGTGTCCCTGCCCATGGCTGGTGTGGGTGGGATGGGATTTATGGTCCCTTCCAACCCAAAGCATTCCATGATTCCATGATGATGAGCCCTGTGCAGGCAGCTCAGCTCCCAAGCTCTGCTCTCAGGCCGCTGAGGCCACTTTGCTGATGCCTGTTGGGGCATTTTTGGGAAACCAAATTCCCTTTTTTCAAAGCGAATCACATCTGCCAGCTCTCCAGCTCCTCTTTATTCCTGTTTTCCCCTCTAAAAATAAGATGCCAACGGCAGTGACTGGAAGAAAGCAAATGTGTGGTATTAGTGGAAAAGCTGCTCTGATTTATTCCAAGAACGGGTATTGGCTGTTCGTGGCTGGAAGGAGGGTGAAGCTGAGACTTGTTATTGCTTATTGTGGATTAATTATTGCTGACAATTAATGTCCTTCAGTGTTGAACTTCCTTTTCTTCGTGGTCTTGAAGAAAAGAGGTGGGAGGGCAGAAATAAGGAGAAAAACCTCAAAATTCTGAAAATTTGCTGCTCAGAGATGAAGCAATACATTGAATACTCATGAGGTTTTTAGCATGAGTTGTATTTCTGACCAAGGAAGTTCCTACAAGGAGTGTGGGGTCTTTTCCATGTGTTCCAGGTGTTTGTGGAGCTTGCTAAGGAGCAGGAGGAGGAGGACAGCAGCTTTGGCACCCTGAACAGCAGCCTGTGGTGGGACAGGACACAGGAGGACCGAGTCATTTTCTGAGCTCCTCGTGCTCGTGTCGGTGCCAGCGCCGATCCTCTCTCTGCTCCTCGGAGCTGGGGTGGGCAAGGACAGCTGGGTTTGGAAGGCCTGAGCGTGTCCCACCATCCTGGCCTCGGGAATAACGCCGCAGGAGCGGTGAGCATCCCCCTGCTCCTCTGGCTGACCCGAATCCCTCCTCCCCTCGCTGTTGCCGGGTTGTGTTGGGCAGGAGGGCACTGCCACGGCAGCCGGGCGTCTCCTGGTGTTGGTGGCTGGGGCAGGAGCTCCCGCCTGCCTTCCCTTGGCTCTGCTGGGCCAGAGGTTGGGCTGTGCTTCAGGAAAATCCTGCATCTGAGCAAAGCCGGTCGCTGCTGGAGCGTCCTGCCCCGCGGGGTGGTGTGCAGGGTCTGGCCGTGCCCTTGGGTGGGCACTGCTGCCCGTCCTGCACGCCCATCCCTGTGAGATCCTGCTCCTCCACCAGCTGATCCATCCCTGCTACTGCTTTGAAGATGCACCCGCTTAGAAGAGAGGGGGGAAACCACTGCAGAGTCCCTGTCCCACTGCAGGGAGGGTCCTGAACTGCACCGCGAGCTCGGCTCGGCGTCCCGGCAGCGTGGAGATGTTCATTTGCAGACACAGCTTGGCACTTGCTGGCACCCCCAGCCCTCTCCCCTGCAGGCTGGCAGCTGTGTGCTGCCACGTGGGTGCCACTGGGGTTTGTCGTGCATGCTGGGGGGCACAGGGGGTGGGCAGAGTGGATGTGCTGCTTCCCCTGCTTGGTTAAAAGTACCAAGACACGGCTGTGCTTGGGGGGTTTGCAGAGATGTGATTCTGCCTTGTCTCCGTTAAAAACAGTCTGATTCTTCCCCTGGCTGCAGCAACGCCTGTCCTGCCAGCTGCTCTCACACAGTGCTTTGGAGATGTTTTCCTTTTCCTTGCCAGTGCATTCATGAGCACCAGTGTTTCCCAGTCCCTCGTTGTTGTGGTTGCAGTCAGTGACACGGGGACGTTTGCTTGGGCCTGGCCTGGCCGTTTGTCACCCCCCCCCTTGTCAAACCCCAAATAAAATGGTCCCAGTTCACAGCCTCACCCATAAGAAAGGTGCCTTTGGTTTGCACAGAAGCACTAAGAAGAGTAGAATATGTGGTCCTTTAGCCTGAGAAATGACAGGTGTATGTTGAAAATAGATTATTTTTTGGGGTTTTCTACACAAAGCTATCATCACTTTTTTTAGTTTTATAAGGTGAAATTAGAGATTGCTCCCAGTTCATTTTGCTCTGCAATGAGCAGGTACAGAGATGTGTTTGTATTGAGACATTGGCTTCATAAGTCATATCATTTATGTATCTTCACTTTAAAGTTGGAAAAGACCTTTGTTTTTCTTGAGAAAACTCAAAAAAATGGGTAAAGTTGGAGTTGTGTGTCCCAGCTGTTTGTGATTATCAGGCAATAATGTCTGATAATGGTTTATCAATGTGTTCAGCCAAAATCTGTTAATTCATTGATTTCTTTCAGAGGGAGATGTGAACTCCTTATGTACAGTTTTACTTCTTCTTCTGTACCCATAGGCTGCATATAAAGGCACAGCTTTGGGTTCGTAGTTAAAAATTTGAGCCCAAGCCGGGCAGAAAGCCCTGGACATCCCATTTGCTTCCCCAGGGAACCGCAGCCCTGGAAATGAGGGATTGAAGGAGAGGATTAAAGCACCAGCCTCCAAACTGCAGCTCCAGTGCTGCCTGACAGGGGTGGAACTTCCCCCTCAGAAAATAAAAACACCCCAAATTCAGGTGTGTGGTTTATTTAGCCCCAGCCCTGCTGCTGGCTGGGAGCTCTGAGCTTTTTCCTTTCTTTGGAGCAATTTGGGACTTGGAGTTCTGTCTGTTGGCACTTTGCCATGCACGTGTGTACAAGTTCAGTGCTTTTTTTCCAAATCCCACCTTTCTTTGGTCTCTTTTTGCCCGTGGTGTTTCAGCCAAGTGTCACCTGCCCATCAATCCAGCACATTCTTGTCACATGGATTTAGGGAATTACAGTGTGACCTGTGAGCAGCCTCCGTGTCTGCCTTGAATTTATTCTTTAACTTGGAGTTAACAGTCTGTGAAATAGTTCTGTGCTGTCTGGGTGATACCACCCTGTTTTCAGATATTTCCGTATTTCCTCACATTTCAGATGGGAAAAGTTTGGATCAGAAGCTCAGTTTGGTGCTGTTGTTTGTCTTGGAGGAGCCCAGTGGATGGTGGCACTGAGTTTTGTGCAGCTGCATAAAGGACAAAGAATTTGGCTCGTTAAATTAATTCCGTGTTTGGGTGGGATCTTTTTGGCCTGGTGACATCGTGTGTCAAGCTGGGGTAAAATTCCACCCCAAAACATCGCTGTCCTCATAGTGTGTTGTGTCAGAAGGGTTTCAAAGTGTCGTTAGATGTCTCTAATTGTCAGAATGGGGGGGAAAAACAGGCAAAATTAAACCAGGGAATGCCCTGGGAGCAGGAGAGCCTTATTCCCGGGATTTGAAGCCCCTTTGTTCAGCTGTTATCAGTGACACGCCAAATCCCATCCATCCAACACACACCCAGCCTGTGCTCCCAGAGATAACCTGGATTTGGGGGGATTTGGGGTAAATCCACCCAGTTTGGGTCACCATTCCCAGGTGAGGTGGTTGGAGCCCTGCAGGGTTGTTGCGAGCAGCTGATGTACCCAAAGCTTGGAAAACGCGTTCACTTCGTGGTTGTTACAAGGTTGTATTTTTCTATGCAGAGTTTAACGTGTCTGCTTTTGTTTACATTCCCAAGAAAAGTCCTGATTTAAGAGTCTGTCTGTATAGCAAGTGAGATTTATTGCACAGCCGACATCCTGAGCCCTGGCAGCAGAAGCAGAAGGTGTCAGGCCTGAAGGTGACACGTTTGTGACGCTCCTCCTGCTCTTGGACCGTGCGCAGTTTATTTTACACGCTTGCCTTTCTTTCACCACTTGGCTGTACTTGTAAAGGTGAGGATTTTCCTTTCCCAGCAGGAAGTACTTCCAAAATAAAGATGGATTGGGTTGTTAAACGCTCGGGTTTCTGTGGCGTGGGTGTTTCCTGTGCTGAACACGGGGATGGTTTTCAAAATTCTGGGTTGATTTTGAGGTGCACCAGAGTTTCAGGTGGTTGGTCTCAGGCAGAGCGTGGGGGGCCCTGGCTCTTGGCATGGCCAGGGCTCTCAGGCTGCAGTATTTACAGATTTTTAACTGGATTTGGAGGAATTTTGCAGTGTTGCAACACTCGGGATTGGACCGCCCGCAGTTGTGTCGCGTTTTGCAGCCGGATTCATTCAGCCCCGCTCAGGGCTAGCAGTGACCCCACGGCAGCTGCGTGCTCCTGGCATGGCACATTGTCCATCTGCAGGGGTGAATCACCTCCAGCCACTGGAAAATTAACCCCAGTGAAAAAAAACCATTCATTTTTGTGCTTGGAGCTGTGCCCAAGGTGAACTCGCTGGCTCTGGGGTGAGGGGCAGTGAAATGGGGGAGGTTTGGATGGAGGTGGGACATGAAATGTGCTCTGCACGGGTGGAGGGCACTGTCTGCTCCTGGGATGTCCTGTGAGACTGCCAGGTCCCTGGACAGACCCTGCTGAGGAAGAGGAGGAGGTGGTCACCTCCAGCCTCGTGCGTCAGTGGAGGGTGCAGCAAAATAAAAGGGGTTTGTGCTCCCTGAGCCCCTCAGTGGAGAGGAAAATAACCCCAAGGAAGTTTAATCTGAGCTTGGGGACAGTTCCCAGCATTTCATACTGGTTTGTTTCTGATGGTGTGGAAGGGCAGTGTGCCATGCAATTTTTTTTTTAAGCTGTAAAATTAATTCATTCCCTTATAATGCTTCTTTTAAGAGATGTCCAGAAAGTCCCTGATTTAACACGCTGCATTTCTCTTTGATAAGGGTTTCCCGGAGCTCTCACTGTTCCTTTTTCCTTTGCTTGGCATGTCCCCCTGGAAGGGACTGGCTCCATTCCCAGCCCCTCTCCTCCTCCTGGCAGATACAAAGTCTGGTCCCAAGTCCCCTTCTCAGAAATCCTGTGAAGCATCTGCTTTGGGGGTTTAATGAATGATATTTTGAGACCTTCTGTGTTCTCCTGCTGCTGCTGAGTGAAGCCCTGAGGGGTTGGGCTCCCACCTCAGCAGCAGGGCCAGGAGCCGGATGGGAAATTGCAAGGAGTGCTTGGGGCAGGTGGCATTTTTATGCATTTTCTGTAGATAATGTGCAGTCAGGGCAGGGCTGAGTTCCACACTGAGGCACAGGTTTTGGTCAGAAAAGTGCTATTTTTTGGTGAAGTGCATCCCAGATGGGCTTTTTGCAGTCACGAGGAGCCGTCCCCATTGCTCCCCTGTTGCCCAATGCGAAGGGATGCCGGAAAATGCTTCTGCTCCTCTCCTAAATGAGCTCCTGCCTTGAAAATGAGTAAATCAGCAGCTGCAGCAGAGCCCTGGCCTTTTGTTGAGCAACAACCAGACAGCCCTTGTGGTTTGAGGCAGCTCTGCAAATCAGATGCACAATCCTCAAGCTGTGGAAGTTCCGGGACAGTCAAATTCGTTTAACTCGTTGAATTATCCCGTGGCCATGCATCCTTCCAGCTCATTTGGACTCCCTGGCTTGTCTGATTTCCTCGCCTCCCTGTTTTGAATGCAGATCCACTGGAAAGATGTTTTGTTTTTAAAAGCCCAACACGCTCCATCCTGCTTCCAGCTGTGCGGCAGCTGCTGGAAAAGCAATTAAAAGGAGTGGGAATCGGAAAAAAAACCCGCTCAAAACAATGGGGAAAGGAGGAAGAAGAACTAAAATCCCGTTGGTCCTGGGATGCAGGATTTGTCTCAGCAGAGGAAGGAGCATTTGCTGAGCCAGGCTCTGGGCACGATGGGGACAAGGCAGCAGAGTTTTCCCTCTGGAGAAGCTGGGACAGGGACAAGGTGGCTTTGCCACCTCCCAGGAGCGAAGGTTTCCCCCTCCCAGGCCACCCCAACTCTGCTGCCTGGTGGGAACCTCTGCGAGAGTTGAGCTAAATCCTTCAAACCGTGGTGTAAACATCCCCAGGCTCGGGGCCAGCTGCTCGTAGGTGGTGTTCCAACGCTGGGTCATCGCTCCAGAAGTTTTGGGAGGGTTTGCCCGGGCGGTGACGTCAGGCTGGAGAGGGGCATGGCCACCGGGCTGGGCCAGGCAGCTGAGCCTCCCCGGGGCTGAAAAGGGACAGGAGCCCGGCCACCTCAGAGCTGGAGGAGACCTTGCCCCAATGGAAAACACACCATCAGGTAAGGAGTTAGATATTCCTCCTTTTTTAAAGGGAAAATTAATTTAGAAGTAGAGATGGAAAAATTCTCCCTGGGGCAGTTTCATGCAGGGGTTGAGCTTGATGATTGAATTTCCTAATTAATGCTTTGTGATGCTGAATGCATAAAAGTTGCACCTTCCAGCTCTGCTCTCTGGTGGAATACAAGTTCCCATCAAAATATTTTAGAGGCAAAGGAGCAAAAATGCTCAGCTTTTCTGGGTGTGTGGATTTCGGCTCTCCCCGTGGATGGGCTTGGGCTGCAGGTGCAGAGCTGCAGGTTGAGCACTGGGTGATGATCCCTCTCTCCGCTCTCCTCCTCCTGCCTTGCTGTCACTAAAGACATCTAAAAATGCAAAACCCCCAAATTTCCCTTCTCTGTATGAGCTGAAGTGCTGAGCTTTGATGAAGGGCAGGCTTAGAGTTGTTATCTTCAAGCTGAGAGTAGGAAAAAAACAACCTGGTTCAAAGTTTGTGTGTTGGAGTGGAGTCAGTGCAAATCTCTCTCGGATTTATCAGATGCAAACACAAAAACCTGAAGGAACAGGCAAACAGGAGGGGGTGGGAAGAGCACCTCTGCACTCTCCACGTGCAGGGATTAATCCTTGGCTCTGGAAAAGCCAGCGGATTCTCTGGGAAGTGTGAGATGCAGCATGGATTGCTCCCTTTGAACCCAGCACTGAGAGGCTCCTGAAGAGCAGCTTGATTTTAGGAACTAAAATCAGAAACTCCTCGAATACTTTGGGTTGGAAGGGACCTTTAAAACTCATCCAGTCCAACCCCCCTGCGATGAGCAGGACATCCTCAAACAGACCTCAGTAAGTTGAATTTATAGAGGAAAACAGTCTGAAGAGGTGCCGAAGAGGAATTCCCCCGATAGTAAATAAAGGGATTATGTGGGGTGTGCCTTCCTGGGACAACTTCTGGTAGAGCAGAGCTGCACGCAGGATCCAGCAAAAGTTATTGCAACACCTTGGCAGTGTGTTCCTGGAAAGCAGGAACTTTGGATGCATTTAATGAGCCCCAGGAGACATCCTGCTTTACAAGTGATGCTCTTTACTGGATTAAAGTTTCCCAAACATCGTTGCCTCCAGATCAGTTTCTGATGTGTTTATTTTGCCTTCTGAATCTGGTTTTGAACCTCAGGCCTTGCAGAGGATTCTCTCTTACTTATATTTTTTACCTTTTTGGTAATTATCTAATAGATTAATTAGATATCTAATTTAAAGTTAATAATAGCTAATATTTATTAGGTATCTGAGTGAAAGTTCAATTCCACCTGTTTGAATTTCTGGATTCATATTTGGCTCCCAATGGTATTTGCTTCTTGCTCCACAGGCAAAAAGCAAATTCAAACTGGTAGAAACTTAGTTAGAATTTTCTAAAATGTTTTAGGTTTGCTCCATCATTTTTAAAGTTAAGTGTTTGCTGTGACTGTAGAAATTCAGTGCATCTTTTAGAGATCATCATCTTTTCCTTGTTACCCAAATATCACCACCCTTTGTTTACTGCCCAAACGTCCTGGGCTGGGCTGCTGCTTTCAGTTCAAGACTGAAACCCAGACTTGGGCAAAAAAGCCAAAGTGCCACTTCCTAGAAATCCCTTCCTATTTACCTTTACCCTTCAGGGCAGGCAGCAGTGGAGAAGCGTGGGAGGAAGCTGCAGGCAGGGAAAGCAGAGCACCAGGAGATAAGCTAAGATAAGCCCTGGGATAAGACTCAGCTGGTAAACAGGGATCCTGGATCCCTTGCCCCCGCAGCACACAAATATTTAATTCTTCCAAAAAACAAGCACTGAAGGGAACAGAGTAGTGGAACCCTTTATTAACTCCAGCTGCCCAATCTGTGAAATCAGGAAGCGCTGTCCAAGGGGAAGGGAGCACTCTGAGGTTGCTTTGATTTTGGGTTTCAGCCATTTTGGAGGATTAAACCACAAAAACATGTTGGGAGGTTCCCTGCCCTGCTCTCCTGGGAAAGGGGGTGAAACCCATCGCTCTGAACTCGCTCCTGTTCCTGCTGCTTGGCCACGTGATTAAATCTGGAGCTGAAATAAACATCCCAAAGAAACACTCCCTGCTCAGTATTTGGGAGGGTGTCAAGGAGCACATGGGTGTTCTAATGCTGCCCTGCTCTAACTGCACTGAAGTTCCTTAATACCTAGGTGAAAACAGAGCAAATTGGTCTCTTACCAGCCTGGTGAAGGCAGGCAGTGGCAGCCTCTTATTTCAGGCTGTTTTCAGCATCTCCTCCGTGCTTGTAACGTGATTCAGGGTCTGGTTCAGAACCCCGAGCACGTGAGCAGTGGTTTGCCAACAAACCACGTGTCTGAGGCAAGGCATGAATTCACTTTTTGCAGTGAAATGTGGAAAGGGAGCAGTTGTCTCGTTCCACAAAGCTTCTTTGGGATCAGGAAGGATGAACCTGGATGAGGAGGGGTGAATCCAGCTAAGGAAGGATGAGTCTGGATGAGGAGAGGGGAATCTGGATGAGGAGGGATGAGTCTGGATGAGGAGAGGGGAATCTGGATGAGGAGGGATGAGTCTGGATGAGGAGAGGGGAATCTGGATGAGGAGGGATGAGTCTGGATGAGGAGAGGGGATTCTGGATGAGGAAGGATGAGTCTGGATGAGCAAGGATGAATCTGTGCACGTGGAAGAGGCAGCTGAGTCCAACCCAGCTCTCTCTTCCCTTGCCTGATCTTGGACTATTTCCTTCGAATCTTAGTTGTCCAAAGTTAAGGAGACAAGCTCTCCCCTGTGGCATGTTATTGGCTTCCTCTGAAGTGGTATTTACCCAGGTTAAATACATTAAATCCCAGTGTCCTGTGTTATTCTAAATGATATCATTTTCTTTCTCATCTTAGCCGGAAAAATGCAGGGGGTATCCAAGAAAGCCTCACAAATATTTCAGCAAACCTGTGCTCTCCTGTGGAAAAATATTCTTCTGGTGTGGAGGATGAAGGCCAAAAGTTTTCAGGCAAGTGTCGGTCCTCCCAAAGGGAAATCAGGATTTCCACTCCAGAGCGTTTTCCTGTTGCGTTGTTTTTGTGTGAGGGGATATGAGAAGGCTCAGCTGTGGTTCCCTGGGAAATGTCAGCAGCTCCTTCTTCCTGTGACACTACAAATGTGCCTCGTGACAAAGCTGGCTGCTTGCTTTAGGTTGTTGATCCTGCCCTGTCCAGAGGAACACAATGTCCAGTTCATGGCTGCAGTGTCAAATTATCCACAGACCTCGCTGGCTCCGGGACTGAGAAAACATGTTTTCCATCTGAAACCTTCCTGAGATTTTGAAACCATCACACCTGGGGGACAGCTCTCCCTCGTGCACAGGGAAAAGGCCCGAGGAGCTGGGCTGGGCAGCGGGGTCGGAGCTGGGTGAGGAGGGTCCTGGAGGAGCAGCAATTCCCTGGCTGCCCCTCACCTCTGCATTTCCCTCCTTTCCTCCAGGAATGGGTGGCATCGCTGGTTTTCCTCTACATCCTGCGAGACTCGGCGGGTCTGATCATGTACCACTACAGCCAGGAGCTCCCCTACAAGTTCCTGGGGCGCCTGGACGACCCGGCCTTCAACGCCACGGGGGTGACGCTGATGTACACCCCTGCGACCAACACCACCAGGAGAATAATGGGAAAAGTGGCTTCCAGCTCGGCACTGAGGGGTAAATGCTCTTAAATCCGTGCTCCAGCTGCAGTGTCTGAAGCGGCCCTGTCCCACCCTCACGGCGGGGAGGGACAAAAACATTTGTCCCACACGGGTTTTGAGGGAACAAATTGTGGTGATGCCCATTTTCATTGTTGCCTGAATAAGCAGAGTTTCAGCTGCGCTGGTTTTATTATTTTTTTTTTTAAATAGTATTTATCTATTCTAATGGCAGGTGTAATAATAGAAGAGATGGAAAATGAGGAAAAACTGGAAGAAAAAGGAATTTTGGAGGATGAAACTATCGGTGTGGTTTTTAAGGATGACTTCTCCTACACTCTCAGATTTCATGTGGGCGGAGCAGTGTTTCCCAGTGAAAGCTTTGAGCACATCGGTAACAAAATAAATTAAACCACAGGCTTTGATTTTGCTTTAAAAACTGTTTAGCTGGATTTCTGTGCTGCTGTGCCAGCCCGAAGGGATGGAGGCTGCATGTGCCAAATGGCTCAAGAAAGACACGAGTTAAAATTTGAGGGTTTGTGTCTGTGAAAGGAAAAAAACCTGTCAGAGAAAAAAGTTTGAAGAACATAAATGTCAGCTACAGTCAGAGAACCAGAGAATCCCAGAATGGTTTGGGTTGGAAGGGAGCTCAAAGATCATCCAGTGCCTTTTTCCTCCTGTTCCTTTTATACCTTAAGCCATCAAATCGTGCCTGGAAAAGGAGGATTGTGTGTGCATGAATGTCCCCCTAACACACAGTGCACAGCCAGAGATTTAACATATTGAAACATAAAAGGCTGAGTAAAACCCAATCTTGAATTCCTGACGCTTGGGTAAAACACATTTTCCACCCCACGTGTTATGCACAAGTATTTATATGCACAAATATATGGCAGTGTATTCATTAATACTGATTCATTCTTCTTTGAAAATTTGTTTCCCCCACAGAAACCTGCTGGGATTTTTCAGCAAGTCACTGCAAAGTTCCTCTGTACTGGTACGGAGGGTTCCTCTCAGTGCAGTCCAGCATTGATGCAGCAGTCATAGAAGTAAGTGTGCTCATGATGGAACATGTTTGCTGTTCTTTCCAGAGTTCTGTGTGAACTTAAAAACCAACCAGACAGACAAAAACCAACCAGACTAAACCAAAAACCAAGAAAACCACTGAGCCAGTTCATTTTTCCGTTCCTAAAAGTGTCCAAGGCCAGGTTGGATGGGGCTTGGAGCAACCTGGGGTAGTGGAAAGGGTCCCTGCCCATGGCAGAGGGTGAAACAAGGGGATCTTTAAGGTCCCTTCCAACCCAAACCATTCTGGGATTCTCTGATCCTCTGATTTTTTGTGATCATTAACATCTTAAATACTTAGTGTAAATTCAAAATTTAAACGAATGACAGATCGTTCTCATGGCTTGAGGCCGTGAATGGAACAAGGATTTAATAGTGTTTAGTGCAAGTTAGTACAAAAAGATACTAAATCCTGGTTATTTGCTTATAAACAACCTTATTACTGACAAACTCCTAATTTTAGTGCTTAGAACTCCCTGCTTGTTCTGATGCTGGCTGTTTCACTGCAAAAATGAACCTGATGGCTGATTTCTTTTCTTTAGATGAAAACCAACCATTCTGTCTGGAAAGAAATGCAGTCAATCACTGGAGTTCATCTGAAAACCCCCATGATGAAACCTCTGTTTAAGCTGGATTACCTTTGGTTCATTATTTGTGCCATTCTGAGCTACTGCCCATACATGCACTTTTTATCAGTGAAAGTTCTCAGGGAGAAGAAGAAGCTGAAGATATTGATGAGAGCAATGGGCCTGCAGGATATTGCCTTCTGGTAAATCTCAGAAATTAATGTGTGATTACAGGGATTATTTTATCAAGTGTATGCAGCAACCTGGCCTGGTGGGAGGCGGCCCTGCCCGTGGCAGGGGCTGGATTAGGGGACCTTTGAGGTACCTAAACCATTCTGAGATTCTCTTTGCTGGGGGACCTCTGTTTCCAAGCCTGTTGCTCTGAGACAGGCTTTTTGTAGCTGTTTTGTTGCTCTTCTCCCTCCAAAAAGGAGGAGGAGCCCTCCTCGTGGAGCAGGGGTGTATGAAGCAGGGTTCCGGGTGAGGAGGGGTTGTTTGCCTTGTGGGTGCGCGCAGAAAAAGTGGAGGAACAACAAATTCTGGAGAAACCCCTAAATGATGAGGCAGAGGAGGGACACAGGGTCTATCCAAACAGGCTTCCTAATGCATCTGGGCATGAATATTTCAGATAATTAGGAAAAGCTTGTGGATAAAAGGTCCTGGCTGCAGATGCTCTGTGTCCCTTTGCTGCCATCGTTGCATCTGCAGAGATTTGGGCACGTGCAAGACCTGAATTTGGGGAAGAACTTTTTCCCTGAGCAGTAACCAAGCACTGAACAGGCTGCCCAGAGAGGGTGTGGAGTGCCCCTCACAGGAGATATTCCAGACCCACCTGGACACGTTTCTGGGCCACGTGCTCTGGGATAACCCTTTCTGAGCAGAGAAATCGACCTCTGTGTCCCTTCCAACCTGACCCTTCCTGTGGCTCTCTGATATTTGCACCTGCCCACTCTGGAGACTGTAAATGGGTGAAATTACAAAATATTTGAATTAAAAACGCTGTGCCTTGTGCTGGCTATGTCGTGGCAAGTGTTGTTATGCTCAGGGACAAAAAGAACTGTGCCTTCCTTTGTAGGTTATCCTGGAGTTTGCTGTACACCGTGTACGTCTCCATCACAGCCAGCCTGCTGACCTGGGTCACCCTGAGCAAAGTTTTTAATCACAGCAGCTTTTTGGAAGTGTATTTTTTTTATTTCTTTTATGGCATGGCATCTGTAAGTCTGCTTTTGTATTCTTGTATGATGCACCTTTTGGGGTTTTTTCTCGTTTCCTAATTAAAATATCTGAAAGACTGCAGAGTTTTCTAGGGCTGCTATTGTTTGAGAAAGTAACAAAAATACACTACTGTGATTTATTGTTATTATTTGTAGACTTTTATATCACTCCCATTACATTTTGGGAGATTCTGACTCAAAATCAGAGTAAAGAGAGGTGCTAAAATGAGGCTGGGAGTGATTTGTCTGTCCCTATAAACCTGCCCTGAATCTCAGAGCTGTCTGCTAAACAAAGCATCTGTAGGGAACAAGTGAAACTCGGCTGGGTCTCTAATTTTGCTCCTATTTTCATGTTGGGTTTTTTTAATTGCAGCAGAAATGCATCCTGCTAACTACTGGTTTCCTCTGCTGCAGATTCACTTCACTTTCCTGCTCAGCTCGTTGCTAAAGCAGCCAAATATTTCCAGTTTTGTGGGATTTCTCCTTCACATCCTCTTTGGGTCGCTGGGCTTTTTGACGTTGTTTGAAAAACTGCCACAGGCTTTGGAATGGATTTTAAACCTCTTCAGTCCTTTTGCCTTCACAGCTGGTCTTTCAACGGTATGTCCAAAATAAAACCAGTGCTCATCACAAAAGCTCAGCCCCCAAAATTCTGCCAGAGAACAGCAAAATCCAAAATTTGCATCGCCAGAGCAACCCAGTCACCCCCCTCTGCTTTAGGTGCTTTTAAAAAAGAAAACTTGGCTCTAAAAAATCTGTGCTACCTCACGGCAAAGATGGTTGGACACTCAGCTGCATCACGAATTTTACTGCAACGAATTTAAATCTCTCGAAAATGATGGCAGCAGTGGGACGTGGCTGCTGGGTACCAAGAGCTGCAGGAACTGTGAGGGCTGGAAGTGCTGCCTTTGCAAACAGCACGTGCATCGCTCCGTAACTTCTGCTTGGTTTGAAATTCAGCTTACTGAGGCATTTCTGGTGCTTGTGGTCATAATAAACCCTTTGCCTCCTTAGGAACAGCGTCGTGATCACGAGTGAGTTGGGTTTTGAGTGAAAATGGCTGTGATGACACAGCAGTGAAGTACTTCTGCCTGAAGGAAATGTTGCATCTGGACTGTGCTTTTTTTCTTTTTTTTCTCCCCTAGATGGTAAAACTAGAAAAATATGGACCAGCGTTTAGCCCAGAGCTGTACCCTTTCTATAACCTGTACCTCGTCCTGAGCCTTGACAGTGTCTTGTATTTCCTGCTGGCCATCTACTTCGATAAGGTTTTGCCTGGTGAGTGAAAATGTGAGGGGAAAAATGCAAACTTCCTTGCTTTTTCTTCCATAATTCTCTGCTTTTTAGGGAGAAAGTTACCAAAGGGGTGGTGGGAGGAGAGAAAGCTGCAACCCTGCAGTGAGGCACTGTTCCGACAGCCCTGGCCACTGGGGTTGGAAGGATGTTGTAGGACTTGATCTGATTCTTTGGAACCAAAGAGGTTGTAAATGGAGTTTTGGTTGTGATTATTCCCCACCTGCTTTTACAGATATGGACAACTTAAATTGCAGGGTTTATCAGTTCTTTCACTCTGCTGGAAGTTCACGTTCTGCAGCTACCGGGGAGGCGGTGGCTGGGCTGGGCATTTGTCAGAGCTGAGAGATGGAAGTTTTGGGGTTGATATTTCACCTCCTCTGCCTCTGATTCAGGCAAGTACGGGGTCCCACATCCTCCTGCCTTCTTTCTGAGACCCTCGTACTGGCTCAAGGGCAGCAGTGGGTACGTGGGGGTGAGAGCTGGCAGCAGCCACGACCCCGTTCTGGGCAGCGATGCCGAGCCGATGCCGCTGGGCTTTGATGGGAAGGAAGCCATCAGGTAAGGAACTCCTTTGGGCGTGAAAAATAAAGCTCTGCATGGATTGTTGGGCTCTAGAGAGCACAGGCACGCTGCACTGGTGAGGTGAGGCTGTCAGCTGATATTATGGATAAGGTTAATGCAAACATGTGAAAGGGAGGGGTTGTTCAGTGTTTCATCCCACTCCAGAGCTGGATTTGAACATTTATTGGACATGGGGCATCCTCCAACTCCCTGCCCTGCACTTTCCTCTCAGCAGCGAGTCCTATTCCCCTTCCCCATCATCTTTAAGCAGAGTGTGCTGCATAAAATGCTGCTCTGCCCATCCTTGCAGGGCTGGGCGGGCTCGTGGCTGGTGCTGCCTGCTGGTTGTTACCAGAAAGCAAAGAGAAATCTGCCAAAATAATAGCTGGGTCATCACTCAATTAAATAACCACAGGCTATGTCATTCCCTAGAGCCTCCTGCTTCATTCTTAGGTGTTCCTCGAGTTTGGCTTTGAAAACTTTTAAACAGCTTTTGGAAAAGTACAGGACTTAATCCTGCTCTAAAGGCACCAGAAATGAATCACATCAAATGATTCCTTCCACAGGACCAGTTTGAGGAGGAGGTTGGGAAATATTCTCCCAATAGTTTTCAAAGGTTGTTTTGAGGCAAAGGAAACAGCCCCCCAATTGTGATTCAATAAGTAATGGCTTGCTTACTTTTCTTTAGACTAAACAATATTAAAAAAATATACAAGAAGAACAACAAGAGCATCGAAGCTTTAAAGGGTAAGGAGAGGCTTTGTAATTCTTTTATTCACTTTTCATTAGATGAGAGCCCGAAGTGGTTTGAAATGTACTGGCTGTACTGAATTCTGCCTCTGGGCCTGTTCAATTATATTGTGCAATGGTTATTTCTGCTGGGGTAAATTACCAGCGAATTTCTACCAGGTCCTTATCTCCCTGTTCCTGCCAGGAAAATCACTGTTTATTATTTTTTGCAACAGCAGAAGTCTCCTTAAAAGCTGTGTTTTTGCAGTGAGGAACCACTCTAGAAATCCCCTTTCAAACCTCCCTTACAAAATGTAAACTATTTTGGGCAAACTTGGAATTTTATGGCCAAATCTGCTATCCCTGCCTGAGCTGTGTTCTCCAAGCACTTGCCAATGCAAATAGCTGACACAGTCTTAGAAAAGTCATGGGGTATTTGTTAAATGCCTTTGTTTAACAAGAACTCCAAGTGAAAATATCAAAAATGAAAAATACAAAGGTATTTTAAAAATCAATATGGCCTCAAAGGTCTATATTGAGTGGAAAAAAACCCAACAAACACAACCTGAACAACCCACAGAAAGACAAAAGTATTTTTTTTAAAAAGAAAACGAGGTGGCAAAGTCTGGCTGCTTTGAAATAAGTCTTGAAATCTCACATCTTGGAAAAGCTCTGGGCCCTTCTCTTCCTGAGGACTCTTTCTCGAGCCACACTAAAATAAAACCTTATGAACCTCGTAGAAAACTGAAGTCAAAATCCTTTAAATAGTGAAGATAATATATTTGTTCCCTCCATTCAGCCAAGACATGATTCCCTGCTGAGCTTAGGCCTAACTCCTGAAGAACCAACCTGTGCTTTTGGATCTGGTTTTGCCTCTCAGCTTCTAAAGAAATGTCACTTCTGTCACCTGTGGGAACAGCTACGGGTCCAAGTCTACTTCTCCCACACTTCCATCCTACTGTTGTCCTGTTTTTATTCCAGGTTTGTCCTTAAATATCTATGAAGGCCAGATCACTGCACTGCTGGGTCACAGTGGATCTGGGAAAACTGCTCTGTTAAATGTGCTCGGCGGATTTTCCAAGCCTTCAGCAGGTAAGATGATGGGCCTGGGTGCTGACGAGGAGGAGCTCTTTGTTTTTTCAGGTGTAAGGGGGAAATATGCAAAAAAACCTCCAAGTTTTCCCTCAGTCATTCGTGCTGGGTTGTTGTCAGGGCACACTTCCCCTTCAACACGAGCTCCAGGGATAATGGATCCCTTATGGATACACTCGTGTGCACCGTGGTCATTTGTCCATCTGGACAGCCTGGTGCTTTCCACGAGCTGCACACCTCTAGGGAACTCAGTTTTTATTCTTTGGTGCTCTGAAATATTTTTGAAGGGTATTAAATGTTTGGAGTATCCAGTTATTTTGCTTTTTTAATTTTTTTAATTTTTAATTTAACACTTGAGAGACATCCATGGTGCTGGAATTAATGCCAAATGTATCATTCACCCCCCTGTGCAGGTTCTGCAATGATCTACAACTACAATGCTTCTGAAGTGTGGAATATGGAAGGAAGGCAGGCAAAGGTTGGGATTTGCCCCCAGATTAATTTGCATTTTGAAGCCTTAACGGTGAAGGAAAACCTGAGAATTTTTGCTCACATCAAGGGGATTCAGTGGAAGGAAGTAGATGAAGAGGTTGGTATGTGCTTGTCAGCCACTGACTTCTCTTTCATGGCATCTTGGGCACTTTGTGCTTTATTTATAAAAGATTATCACCAGCATCTTGCTCTGTGGAAAGAGAACAAACCTAATTTAGTGGCAAAGTGGTTTTCCAATTCTTCCTTACCCTCATGTCATGAGTTAAAACTCAGATTTGTCTCATTTGTCTCAAAGCAAAGCCATTTAAAGTAGGCAAGTTTGAAATCCTGAAGTTCTACTCTCATGTAACGTTTGTAGCCATTTAGGAATTCAAATGTGCCCAGTGCTTATGAAATCTGACTCTTGTCTTTGTGTGCCCCCAAGGTGCAGAAAGTTCTTGTCATGCTGGACCTCACCGACGTTCAGAACGTTTGTGCTGATGCCCTGAGTAGGGGGCAAACCCGAAAATTGTCTCTTGGAATTGCGATTTTGGGGAATCCCCAGGTAGGGACCGGTCGTGTTTATGCACACACAACACGTACAGTTCTGGGGCATAGCTTTGTGTTTTGACCTGGCACAGAGACGCTTGTGATATTCCCCTGCCATTCCAAGGCTACTGACCCATTAAGTCACTTGCTATAAGGACTGGGGAATCTGGTTCAGTCAGCACCATACTTCTAATTAGAAGGGTGGTAATATTGCAAGAGGAGAAAGAGCAATAAGAATGACCGATACTTGAGGACGCATTCTCTTCTCTGAGCGAGACCATCAAAAGCAGGAAACGAAGTGATGCAAGCGTGGAACTGAGCCGTGTGAGCACGGCTGGGGCACGGCGAGCTCTGATCTCGCTGGCCTTTGCAGGTGTTGCTCTTGGACGAGCCCACGGCGGGGCTGGATCCCTGCTCCAGGCACCACGTCTGGAGCCTCCTGCGGGAGCGCCGCGCCGGGCGCGTGACGCTCTTCACCACCCAGTCCATGGAGGAGGCCGATGCTCAAGCTGGTGAGCCCAGACTGTCACCTTGGGGGGGGCTGCAAATGAGGGGTTTCCAGGACACGGTGTTCACTGGACACGCTTTGTCTGAGTGACCACCCAACCCGAGCTGGGCAAAGGCTAAAGCTGGGCTGATGTGTCCCTCCAGGACTTTGCTCATGGTACTTTTCAGGATAAAGCGCTCTTCTTCAGGATAAAAAACTCTTCTTCAGGATAAAGCACTCCCACGTTATCTGGATATGTCTCTATGTCAGTAAAAGTCGGTTTATTTTTCTGGATTTCACTTGAGGTTATTCCCCATTTCTGTATTATTCCTGTGCTGCGTGGGAAATTCTCCACAAGCCCACAGGAATCCATAACTAAAAGAATTAACCGTGATATTTAGGAGAAAGGCAATGGTTTAAAAAAAAAAAAAAAAGGATCTTCAGCACTGGCCTGGTTTTACTCCTCTCAATTTGTTATTAAAATATCTGCTGAGTTCAGAAGGAGCAGAGTGAGGTCAGTCTGCTGCACTCCTGTAAATCCCCCTAAATCCTTTGTATCCCCTCCTCCTTAGATCGGAAAGCTTTCCTCTCCAGTGGCAGATTACAGAGTGTTGGCTCATCTCTCTACTTGAAGAGAAAATGGGGAGTTGGCTATCACTTAAGGTAAAACCTTTTGTTTTGGTCATCGTTCTTTTTGCGAAAAGCTTCTCATTCTCGTGAGGGTTTTCTTGTAGAATCTGTGTTTCTATAGAGTTTGTATTGACAGTAATAGAAATCCCAACAATTCATTTTAGAAGGTTTTTAAGGCTGCCAAAATTTTGCTGCTTTGGACAACAAACTGCCTTTCTTTGGAACCCAACCCCGAAAGCTCTGAGCATGAGAAAGCTCTGAGCTTTGCCCTGAAAGCAGCAAAAATGACTTTGCAAGCTCCTTTGTGGCTGACAGGGGACCAGAGTGAGGTGATCTGCGGTGCCCGAGTGACGTACAATGGCTTTGATGCAAAGTTGTTTTTCTCAGGATTTTAATTTCTGAGTTCTTGGTTTAGCAGCACTGTCCAGGATCATAATTCTTAACCTCAACCATCTCTTGCATGCATGGCAAAAACAGGGGCACTGCAGATGGCTGTAAAAATTCCCACTGAAGTTCTGCCCAGTTTTGGAGGTTTCCCTCTGGAAGAATCACCACTGGCTTTGTACTCCAACCAGATGATGCACACATTTTTTTTTTCTGATATGACGTTATAACAATGGGGTTTTTTTAAACAGGATGCACATAAATGACCTGTGTGACCCAGAGCTTGTGTCATCCGTGGTCAGACAGTACATCCCTGATGCTGTGCTCAAGGGACAGAAGAGGGATGAGCTGAGTTTTATGCTGCCTCTGGAAAACACTGACAGCTTCCCAGGTAAGAAACCTGTCGCTGTGCCAGGGCTTTAAAGGGAAACCCAGTGGTGGGAAAAGCAGACAGCAAGGCTGCTGTGAAGGGAATAAATGCATTCCCTGGTCCATAATGTGTGGGATTAGGAAGCTGCATAAATACCAGTCCTACAGAAAGCCTGAAATGCACATGGTAGTTTTAATAATGCAGATGGAAAAAAGAAAACCCACCAACTAATCTGCAAACTAAAATCCACTGAGTCTCGTCTGTTTTCAGGATGGTCCATGAAAACCAAAATCTCTAAATTTTCCACTTCTTACCTCTAAAGAGCACAATAAATTTGTGATGACTTTTAGGTTATGGGGATTAATGACGTGAATGCTGGAACGTCCAATGTTAATTGGCTGAGCTTGTGCTCAGCACCAGCCGTAGTGCCTGGGCTGAGTCTGGTTGTTTCTCCTGTGCAGATCTTCTCAGCCACCTCGAGAGCAGCCTCTTGCAGGGGGTTGTTAATTATGAGGTGACCAGGACAACGCTGGAAGATGTTTTCCTGAAGCTGCAGGGTGAGGAAGCCATCGATCCAGAAGGTAAAGCACTGACTCCCTTTTGCAAGCGTGGTATCCTTAAAGTTCCATATATTCATATCTTTTAATTGAATATCTAATAAACTTCTGCTAAATGTGAGTATTGGTAGGCCTGGAGTGGCAGTTGTATCCCACTTGCCTTCAGTGAGGAATATCTTCTTGGAGAAGCCCAAATGATTCCATCTTGACTTCCCATTGGCTTTCAAGCACAAGAATTAAGGCTGGTGTTGGAAGGGTATTTACCTTTGAAGGGTTATGCAGCCCAGACCAGGAGGTGGGAAGGGTTAAACTTTGCAGAAGGCATTTCCTAAGGCCAGTGAAGACCTTGGATGTGTTGCCTCACCAGCCCAGGTTCAGCCAGTCCCAATTCACCAACATCAATTCTATTCTGGATGAATTATGGCCTCTTTTCTCTGCCCTTGTAACTTTTCTGTCTAAAAAAAATAAAAACCAAAGCATCCCTCTGTTCAGAGCAGAAGATCCTTGATGGAATTTTGGGATTAAAACGCGTCCTTTGAAGGCTCTTTGTGGGTAATGGCATTTCTCATGGTGAACACGCAGGAGATGGAGACCTCGAGGAGAGGGATCAGGGCCTCCCAGTGTTTTCCAAGCAGGGGATCCTGGCCATGAGCGGGATGATGCTCTGGAGGCAGCAAGTGTGTGCTGTGATGAGAATTCGCCTCCTGAGGCTGAAGCACGAAGGAAAATTTCTCAGGGGCATGTAAGTACAGGAGCTCCCACCTACCCTGCAGCCCTGGAGCGGCTCAGGGGAGGTCTAAATACTGCTGGAGATATTTGGAAGCAGAGAATTAGGTGGGAAATGTTTCAAAGCTGCAGGAATAAGGGCAGTCTGAACTTCCTGGGAGAGCTCTGGCTTGCTTAAGTTTTAAATTTCCCCATAAATCACACAAGTACTTGAAGGTGGATTTCCCCTGGCCTCACTTATGGTCTGTTTTTCCTATCCAGATTGCTGTTATTTGGAACATTTATCCTTCCACCAGTGATGGTTTTAATGCTCTTTCATCTGTGGCATGATGCCAGCAGCTGGGAAATCACATCTAGCCAGTATTTCCTTCCCACGAAAGAGAAAATTCAAAACAGGTCTACAAATCTCCTCATCTTCAATGACACAGGTGAGGAACAACATGTGATGGTGACTCACTTTCTGCACCAATCTGAATTTTTTTATGATTGACAGAGCAACCTTGCAAATGTCACAAATATATAAAGGAATGTACATTGGGACGTGCTTTCCTTTGTGCAAAAGCAAATGCAGTTCCAGTGATGATATAGATTATGTATAAAAGAGTAATGAACCCTGCAAATTAAAAAAAAAAAAAGGCAATAAACTAAGTATGAAACATATATTTTGTTTAACTGGTGAATTAAAATAGAAAAAAATATAGGAAATACATGTCTGCTTAGAATCTCAATATTTGGGGTATTTAACATACCTCTGCTTTGCAAGTAAGAACTTGTTTATATGAAACTGTTTATATTTCAAGGAAAAAAACCCTCTAATGACTCTAATTTCTGTCCTTGACTTGATTTCAGGATCAGAAATCGAGGATTTCATCGCTGCTTTGAAGACTCAAAACATAATCCCAGAAATAACTCTGGAGAAAAACATCACAAGCCTTCCAAATTATAATGGAGCTATAAAAATATCCCTGGAAGGCAAGGTGAGGGATATATTTTCCTTCTTTCGTCCTGTACATCCACAGGACTTTCTGAAAAGTATTTAAATGAGAGAAATAAACACACCAGAAAAGGGAGAATATTTTTTGGCATAATAAATAATTTCGGTAGTGCTGCTCACACCTCTCAGGGACATGAAGGAATTTTGTTTTGACATCTTCAGAGCCACCAGTTCACGGTCATGTGCAGCCCAGAACCCATCAACTGCTTCCCTGTGCTCATGAACATCCTCAGCAACACCTTCCTGAGGCTCTTCAACTCCACCGCGCGCTTCCGCGTCTGGAGCGAGCTCTTCTACGTGGTGAGGGTCCTGCCTTGCTGGGCCAAGATTAACTGGGATAGCTGAAGGGATGAGGATTGTACAGCTTGGAAAGCTGGCTGGGGGAGCAGGTTCCAAGGGCTGGGAGCAGTGGTCCCACTGCTGGTGGTTCCTGGGGGTGTTTAATGATGATTTCTCCTGCAGGTTCTGTGGGGTTTCCATACTGTAAGATATTTAAGTTTGTGCTGTGTGGAGAGAATTGGGATTGTCCTCTGAAAAGAGAAGTTTCAGGGTGACCTTACTGTGGCCTTCCAGTAGCTGAATGAAAGATGGAGAGATTGTTTACAAGGGCCTGGAGTGACAGGACAAGCGGGAGTGGCTTCCCACTGAGCCAAACTGGTTTAGGTTGGATATTAGGAGGAAATCCTTCCCTGTGAGGGTGGGCAGGCCCTGGCACAGGTTCCCAGAGAAGCTGTGGCTGCCCCTGGATCCCTGGAAGTGTCCAAGGCCCGGCTGCACAGGCCTTGGAGCAGCCTGGGATAGTGGGAGGTGTCCCTGCCCATGGCAGGGGGTGGAATGGGATGGGATTTAAGGTCTCTTCCAACCAGGCCGTGCTGATGAATGTGGTGGGAATACAACAACGATCTCTGCAAACCCCACCTTTCCTCAGCCACAAAAAGTTGGTCTCCATCCTCAGCAATTTACAGTAATCCAAATTCTTTCTGCAAATTCTAGGATGCGAAATGTCATTTTTTTTGTTCTTTTGGCCTTGTTTTCTGTCCTTAAACACAGCTGACTTACCATTAGTGTTCTTGCTCACTTGTGCTTTCAACCATCTCATGAGCACCGAACCAGCCAGATTTTCCCTGGGCAGCTGTCAATTATGGATTACTCTGAATTTCTCCCCACAGGGAGAAAGCCCAGAGCTAAAGAACTATATTTTTTTCGGCTTATTCGCCTACCTGCTGGTTTTGGCTGCTGGTTTGCCGCCTCTCTTTGCAATGAGCAACGTGGAGGATTACAAGGTAAGGAGCACGAGCTGCAGGTGGTTGTACACAAGGAGTGAGTGCGATGTGAAATCTGTGGAGAGCAGCAGTGGTGAGGCCCTGGCAGAGGTTCCCAGAGAAGCTGTGGCTGCTCCAGCCCTGGCAGTGCCCAAGGCCAGGTTGGACAGGGCTTGGAGCAGCCTGGGATAGTGGAAGATGTCCCTGCCCATGGCAGGGGGTGGAACGGGACCATCTTTAAGGGCCCTTCCAACCCAAATCAATTCCATGATTCTGTGATTTCTAGGTAGGATGGGAGAAGATCAGTCAGATGAGTACCAAAAGTGCACTTCTCTGCATCCCAGGGAACCAGCTGGGGCTCAGAATAATTTGAATGTTAATAAAACTTTTGGGATCAGAATGATTTATTTTTCTTTCCTTTTAGGAATGTCATGGTTTTAAACAATAGTCAAACTAAGAATTGGAAGTGCTCGGAAAGGAGAGGAAGGCTCAGCCAGGGAAGGGAGGAGCAAGGGAATAGAGAAGGCCCAGGAATGATGTTTTAGACTCTCCTTTTCCCATCTGCTTTTTCAGCTCCAGGCTCGCTCCCAGCTGCGGCTCGCGGGGCTCTTCCCCTCGGCCTACTGGTGTGGGCAGGCTCTGGTGGACATCCCGTTCTTCTGGAGCCTGATGAGCCTCATGTTTGTGATCCTGGTGCTCCTCACCCGCATCTGCCCCTTGGAGGCCAGCGCTGCGCTGACCCTGGTGAGCTCTGGGCAAAATGGGTGGAAACAACTCCCTTGCCTCGTTTCATAGCAGGATTTGGCTTTAAAGAATTTATTTGCAATGGACTGCTCTGGGCAGGTTTCCGTATGTCCACAGGCACCTCCTTGTCACTGATGGCTCTCTCTCTCTCTCTCTAGATCATTTGCATCTTTGGTTATGGAATATCTCTTGTCCTCTTCGTTTATTTAATGGCCTTCAAATTTCGCATGGGACGAAGCAATCGCTACATTTGGTCATTAACCTTCATTTTGGTAAGTGAGGAGCCTCTTCACTCTGAAATGTTGCATTTACACACCTTGCCACTTGGGGCTTTATTTCAAATTCACATCAATAAATTTCAATTTATATCAATATTCAGTGGAATAACCTGAATCACTGACAAATAACCTGAGTTTTAGCAACAATACATTAATATTGGAAATAGTTTCTCTGCTTTATTCCTGCAGGTGAATTACACTGCTTTTATGAACAGTGACTATCATGAAGCATTTTACTACACCTGTATGCTGCTTCCTGTGTTTCCACCTGTGGGCTGGATGATGTTCTCTGGACTAGTAAGCAAAACTCATCCTACTCAATTCAATAATTATCCTAATGGTGCAAACTGGCAAAGCAAGAGGCACTTCCCAAATTCCCAGGCAAAAAGAGAGAGTGAGAAAAGAAAACAGGAAAAGAGAAGTTCCAGGCTGGGGAGTGAGAGAAGAGGCCAAGATTTGACCTGTTAATCCTCTGTTTGATTGGGGTATTTTTGGTTTGTTTAGCTGTGAAGAGCTGTTACAGTGGCTGTGTTCTGGCAGCCAGGGTGGCTTGGAAGGGGAAAGTGGTGGAGTGGGAAAACCAGGAAGGAGGAAGTGAGCTGGGTCAAAGAGCTGGGAAGAGAGAAGCAGTGATAGAAAAGGTCGACCTAACATGACTGATTTGAGGCCCCTCTGAATTACTGCAGCCAAGGGAGCCACAACCCCTTGAGGCAGTAAGAACCAAAGAAAAATGGCAGATCAAAGCTCCTTTATCCCATCCTGAATGAAAGCTGAGCATCCCTACCTGCCACACTGGCTCTGACCCTGCCCTGAGACACACCGTGCTAAGGAATTTTCTAGTTGACTGATCTCCTTTTCTTCCAGAACTTCCTCATGTATAACGATGACAGTATTTTTGAAACGTGGAATCACATCTACGTGCCTGTCATTACAGTAAGGAGGGGTTGGGAGATGGTTGCTTGGGCAGGGATGACTGTCCTGATGCAGTGGGCTTGCACTGGGTTTGTAAACTCTCCCCATGAAGAAAGGATGGGTTTTGTAGCCAAAATTTCCCATTAAGTGTTGGCAGGGGAGGTGAATTCCAAGTAATCATGGGCTTGTGCCTCGTGTGGCCCTTGGATGCTGCAATAATGGGGCAGGGGGGGTTAAGTGGAGCTCATGTAGAAGGCAGAGATATTATTGATAAACTGGTCATTCCAATGCTGCTTCTACAAAAGGATGGTGTGATCTCACATCCCACAGGATGTCTGTTGGGGTGCAGCTGGATTATCTGTGCTAGAACTGCTGTAAGAAGTCAAGGCTTTTGCAAATAATCTTCATGTCAGAGGGAAATGTATGCAAAGCATCACTTTAGCTTCTTCCCCTTGTAGACCTTTTCAGCAGCTGAAATTAATGAGACAGGTTCCTGCATCCCTTTATAATTAAAATTAATGGAGTGTGTTGTTACCTTGTCTCCATACAAACCTCATTAATGTCTGCTTTTCAGCCGTACATCCACTGTGTGATTTTCGCTTTCCTCCTGCGCTGTTTGGAGATGAGATATGGAGAAGCAGTTACGGGATTTGATCCCGTCTTCAGGTGTGTTCCAGGGATTCCTTGTGAGCCACAGTTATCCCAGCCTGCAGGGTGGGCTCAGAGCTGCACAGCCAGGCAGGACCCTGACAGCAGGAGGGGAAAAAATCATCTGTGAAAATTGTTTTGCAAAATGTGGATAAAGTTCTTATTTTTAATTTTTTCAATGTTCTTGAGAGGATAAAAATTGTGATTTCAGCTTTTTTTTAAGGTTCATAGCTGAGGTTTCAGGAAAATTCCCTACAGGGGGCGAAATTATAGATCCAAATTGAAACACAAAGATTTTAACTCCTTTTCAAAGGTGCCAGTATTGCTCCCAATAGGATGGAGACTTTCCCTAAATCTTCATCAGGTTGGGGTTGTCTAAGTGCTCTCTGCTTATCTGTCACCAACAACAAGTGACCAATCACCTCAGTCACGTGGGAGAAGACTTGTAAAAAATATCTAATTATCAAACATTAGCGAGTGTGGGAGTTAAATGCCCAAATTGCTTTGCAAACTTGCCACGTGTATTTTAATTCTCCTTGAACAGATGATTGGCATGTGCGGAGCAGGGAACCAGTCAATAATTAAAGATGAAGGAAAAGCTAAAACTGGCCTTTATTTTCTCAGCCATGCCAGTGGGGTTTAGTTTTCTCCCCAGGAATAAATATTTGAGCAAACACTGTGGAACAGCTCAGTGGTCCTTGTGTGTCCCTTCCAACTCCAAGTCTGTGGGCTCCCCGAGGTCAAATAAATTTTGCGTTTCATTGGCGCTGCCCTGGGAAAAAACTTACAAACACAAACCTTTCTGGAAGTGATTCCCAGTGAGAGCATCCCTCCTCCACTCATAGGATGCAGCCGAGGAGAGTGGTCACCCAGCAGAACAAGGACCACCCTGGAGAGGAACCCCCCGAAGTGCAGGCGGAGAGGGACAGGGTGCGGAGCGCCGTGGCCTCCCTGCAGCAGGAGGAGGTGAATCCAAATCCAGCCCTCTGGATCGTTTTCCTCTCCATTCTCCATCATTTTCATTCTCTCATCTGCCTCTGCTTTCTTAGCTCATGCACTCAGATCTTCTGACGTGTTCTCACCGTCCAGCCCACGGTCACCCTGGCACCACAAGGACTTTAGCTGGCACCATTTCCTTTATTCCCATTCTGCTTGTTTTCATTTTTTTTTTTTTCCCCCTCTGTTTCATGGCTTTTTAATTTAGAAATTTTCTCTTTTTTCAAAGTCCTGCTTAATGGTAAGAACAGATCAGCTGTCTCGTGGGACAGGAGGAGAGTTTTTATTTCCCTCTTCATCTCTCCACAGGACTTGGTTGTTGTCAACAGTTTGCGCAAGGAATACGAAGTCAGGACAGCCACTTCCATCTTTAAGAAAAAGAAGAAACTTGCTGTCAAAAACCTCTCTTTCGGTGTTAAAAAAGGTTCAAGCACTTTGCTGCACTCTCTATAATACAAATGACTAAAACCTAAAGTGAAGGTCACATTTGGAGAGAATATTTTTGTTAGAATTTTCTTGTGGGCAACCAGACCAGACGCTCTGGGCTCCTGCATTCAAAGTTTTAATTTATGGAGATAAAACAACCCTTTCTCCTACTGTACTTTTAGATATTACATAGAATGCAGGGGAGAAGTCATATCAACAATGAATATTATTAACAGTGGTTGCATCTTTGTTCCAGGAGAAGTGTTAGGTCTGCTAGGACCCAACGGAGCTGGGA
Organism: Eulacestoma nigropectus; assembly: GCA_013397775.1. Lineage (NCBI taxonomy): Eukaryota > Metazoa > Chordata > Aves > Passeriformes > Eulacestoma > Eulacestoma nigropectus. Next base: position 311,395 of record VZTE01003528.1, read on the forward strand.
AAAGCACGACGATAAACATGATTTCTGGAAGTGTAGCAGTGACTGCTGGGGAGGTAGGTGGCTCCTTTGGAGCAGCTGCAGAGATGACCTTGATGCCTTTAAAAATTAAGGATGCGATAAGGCAAGCCAGCAACATCTCCCTGCAGTCAGGGGATTTATGGATGTTTATGTACAATTTAAGTGTCCTGGATATTTAGAGAGCTGAGAAGAAAGTGTTGATTTATGCCAAGCATAAATTCTAGTGTTCGTCAAAGTCAGTGTTACAGATTTAAGAGTTTGAGCAAGAGGAAATCTTCAGCTGGCATTGGAAACTCATTGTGAAACGCCACAAACGCTGTAAGAAATGTGGACATCTAAAAACCCCCAAGAAGAACACTCCATAAACAGCCTTGCAAAACCAGGAAATGGAAAACGAATGTGAGCAGTGTTGGGCCAGTAACAACCCATCACTTAATTACGTGCAGAATGATTAATAGCATGTGCTGAACGAGGGGAAATGCCATTGCTCTTACAGAGTCGGGACTGAAGGCTGGAAATAGAAAAGTATTGCTAGGAAAGGACAGTCTGATGTTGGTAATATTTCCCAAAGTGGAAAGGCAGACGGAGCAGGATCACCCTGCCCATGGAGCCACCCAGTGACCACTCACAAGTGGCTCCTGACCACACAACCGCTTGGCTTGGCCAGTTGGACGGGGCTTGGAGCAACCTGAGCTGGTGGAAAGTGTGGGATGGGACGAGCTCTAAGATCCCTGCAACCCAAACCACGCCGTGATTCTGTGACCCCACAAGTACAGAGCTGTGTGTGTTGGTGCAGGTGCTGCTCCGGGGCCGTGATGCAGCCCCCCCGTGCCCGGGGGCCCTGGGCTGGTGCCCGCAGCAGGACCCGCTCTGGCCACAGCTGACGGTGCTGCAGCACCTGGAGGCCTTCGCTGCCGTCAGAGGGATGAGGAAAGAAGATGCTGCTCTTGCCACCAGCTGGTAGGAAGCCAAATGATCTCAATCTCATGGTTCTCCCTCCCTCCAGAGGCAGGGAGCCTTCCAGCCCAATCACTCTATGCTTTTATAGGGTTAACAAACCTGGCTTGTGTGATTAAGAGACAGCACCTTCAGTGCCTCTCACCTTGGAGATGTGGCTTCTCCTGATGAGTTCTGCTGTTTTATACTGTTCTCAGTCCCTTGTCAATGAAGATTGTAGCCCAAGTTTATCTGGGAAAATTCAGGAAAAAAAAAAATCTAACTTGCCCCAGTTCATGGCCAGTTGCACAAGTAACTCGCTTCTCTCATTAGCTGCACTTCCTACCTTGAATTTCTGCAAAAATTCCTCAATTTACCGTCCAAGCTGGGAGCAAAATCACCAAGTAACCCAAGGTGATGGATATCAACCCAAACATGTCAGTACCTGGTTCCTCGGCACCCCTGACCACAGAGTTTGCACACCAAGACGGTCATTTGGGGCTTCTCCCTTTCCATTCCCCACAGCATAGGAAGGGCCTTGGATCTCCTGAAGCACTTCAAGACCCCTGCTAGGAGTTTATCTGCTGGAGAAGCCAGAAAGGTACATGCTGGATTTGTCTTTGCTACTTGAGCTAACCCTGCTCGCTCTTCCTGGGACGTTGTGCACAGGAAACCTTCAGCTGAGTGGGTTCCTGGCACCATTTATTTTCATCAATACCTTCTGAATCCAGCCTGGCAGGATTCCCACCCACCCCTCTCTTTCCCCACTCTCTTGCACTGTGTGTTTAGTAAGTGCTAACCACAAATTGGATTTACAATCACCTCCTCACGCCCCACCAGTCACATCTGCCAGTAAATGGGATGAAAAACCACTTTCACATCTTTGGCAGGCTCCGGAGTTTTGGTGAAATCCGATTTTGAGAGATTAAAATGTTTAATGAAAACACCTCAAGTGGGGTTTTCTTTAATCTCTGTTCCTCCTGCATTTTGGAATCAAGAGCTTCAGCTTTGAAAAATTCGTGGGGGTTAAGATGAACCACTTCTGCAGGTAAATAAAGAAGCCCTGACCTCGTGTTGTTCCCATTCCAGCTGTCTTTTGCTCTGAGCATCCTGGGAGACCCGGCAGTGATGCTCTGGGATGAGCCATCCGTGAGCGTGGACCCCAAAGGGCAGCGCCGCATGTGGTGAGCAGCCCTGGCTTGGCAGAAATGGGAGCTCTGGGACAGACTGAACAGGGTGGGCCTCACCCTCCCTATTGCAGGAGCTCTTGGGCAGGCAAAGAGGTTCTGCCATGGTGACACAGTAGATCTGTCTTTTCCCTTTTTCCTAATGCCCAGGGGATGGGGAGAACTTGCTGAGCTCCTCAGTCGGCTGGCAGCAAGCCCTGAATTATAATGGTCATTAATAAACCCCAAAAAATCTCAGTAGACACCTGCTGAACCCCCGTGTTTGGTACAAAAGCATGAATTTCTGTTTTCTTCAGAGCAAGAGAAAAAATTGTAGGTAGTTCTCCCTTCAGTCATCTGGTGTTTGCTTTAGCTTTTCACCACCCATTTACACCATCAGTGTAAAATCTGGGGGGATGCTGACATGACAAATCGCAAAACACCAGCGGCATCCAGGTCATCTTTAACCGAGAAAACTGAAGTCTTTTAAGTAGTTGTCTGCTTTTTAATAGCTTTAAAAAGTTGTTTCTAGGGAGGGAGACATAGACCAGGAGATTTTCTGTGGCTGCTCCCAGGAAGTGACTGTGATCCCTCTGTTCCCAGGAAAATGATCCAGGCCTCCATGAAGAGCAAGGAGAGGGCAGCCATCCTCTGCACGCAGTCGCTGGAGGAGGCGGCGGCGATGTGTGACCGCGTGGCCATCCTGGTGTCCGGCCGGCTCCGGTGGGTACAGGGGGTTTAGTCTGGGGGGTTGTTGGGGTTTGTTTGATCTTTTTAATTCTTAATCTAATGGAAAATACCGGTTTGATCCTCCCCAAGTGTGTAACAACCCGATTTGTGAGGAGCTGATGAATAAGAGGACGTTCAGCTGCTGCTCAACGCCAGCGATTGATTGATTTGCTGGTTATGGTGGTTTGAGCGATGTTTTCCCCCCTCTGCAGGTACATTGGTTCCCTCGAGGATCTCAAAAGTACGTTTGGCACAAGTTACCGCCTAGAACTCAAAATGACAGACGTGGGGCAAAGCGATGCTCTCCACACCGAAATCCTGAACCTCTTCCCCCATGCGGCTCGGCAGGAAAGGTCGGTGTCCATGGGCTGCACACGGGCCTGGGTTTGGGCTGGGATGCTCTTTTCCTGCTGCTGACCTTGCTCAGGGATTTACCTGGAGCACAGTTACCCTACAAACCCCCCCAAACTGCCATGCTGAGTCACAAGGTAAAGAATTCCTTTTTTTATTACTTTTTCAGGACTTCTTCCTTGCTCACCTACAAGATTCCAGTGGCAGATGCACTACCTCTGTCCAGGTCTTTCTCCAAGCTAGAAGCAGGTAAAAGGAAACAATCAGTTGAATAAGGAAATCACTTTCAAATTGTTTATATGGATTTGGTTTTTAAGGATGTTTTCTCCATCCCTCCGCAGCTAAACGGAATTTCAAGCTTGAGGAGTACAGCTTGTCACTGAACACTTTGCACCAGGTAGGCTGATGCAGGAATTCCAGGTTGGGAACTGCCTGTGGAAAAGGAAGAAATAACCTGTGACCAGCACAAAAACAGCCAGGCCATGGCAATGATGGGGTTGTTTCCACTGTGTCCCGTTGCAGGTGTTTGTAGACCTCACCAGGGATGCAGAGGAGCACGACCTGGAGGTGGCATCCAACGGGGCTGTGGAGCAGAGACCCCTTCACCCCTGATTCTTGGAGCCACAGTGGGAAATATTCCATGTATTTCATCAGTGTTACTGAATTTCATCAGTGCTGCTGATAGCTGTGATCAGCTGCAGCCCCAGCACTCGGTTGCCCGTGTCACAACACACACACCCTGCAGGTGTTCTGCCTCACAGAGAGAAAAAGAGCCGTTATTTTAATAAATAAAGCCTTTATCCTTTGACAGGCTGATGCCTGACATTCATCTGTGCCCCAGCTCGGACTGGCTCACGGAGATTTGCTGAGCTGAGGAATAACCCTGTGGGATGAATTCCTGATCCCCAGGCTGTCAGGGAGACTGTGGCTGGGGAAGGGGGCTCAGTCTCTGGAGAGAATCAGGAGCAAAGCCCGGGAAGGCTCTGACACCTCACTCACCTGTGGCAGGAGGACACCAGGTCTTTGCCTTGCTCAGTCCTGAGAATCACCTCTCTGGCTGGTGGAATGTGGCCAGCAAAGGTGCTGATTCCTGGGAGAGAGGGGCTCAGGGCTGTATTTTGACCCAAAAAGCTGCTCTTGCTGTGAGTTCAGGCCAACTTGGCCCATCTCATCCCCACCACTGGGGCCAGCGAGAGAGGAAAGGACTCAGCAGTGGCTGGATAAATATAATGAAAACTGGCAGCTCTTAAATCGTCATCTATTATTTAGGGTCGATATGAGGTGTGCTTTGACCCAAAGTAGCGCTGAAGAAGGACAGCAGGTTGAGCCTTGCTTTGGTCTTTGGGAGGACAGGGGGGCTTCTCACCAGCACCCACCCCTGTGGGTGCCCGGGAGGGATGGGGGAACTGGTGGGGAGCTGGGGGCAAGCACCAGGAGTCCGACCCTGTCTGAGCAGACCAGCATCTCCCCTTAGACAGCTGCCTGCCAAGGCTAAAGAACCAATTTTTAAAAAGCAAGAATAAAGGAAATGAAATAGGAACTCCCTGCATTCAGGTGTTTCCCCCGGTGCCCCGTTGTCTGTCCCCCAGCACCCTCGGGGAAAGGCTGGGCTGGGGACCCGCCGGAGGCCAGGGGCGGTGCCATCCCATGGGATGGATGCGGCAGGCAGGGATGCGAGTCCGGGCAATGCAGGCAGGGGTGTGGGCGAGCAGGTACCAGCAGGTGGCTGCCGTGGCTCACGGATGGGCTGCTCCTGCCAGGAAAAGCCCCCAGAGCAGCCACCCACGCCCCCAGAGTTCTGCTTTCCACGTGGATCTCCGGACATCGGTGCTCTGCCAAGGAGGTGGGCAGGGAGGAGTCTCTGAGATTCACTTGCTGGAACCTGGCATCTCCACCTCTCCACCTAAGGGTTGGGTTTTTCCCTTTTGCAAGGAGGGGAGGAGAAGGTTTGGGCTCCCAGGAGATGTTCTGAGGACAGGTCTTAACTTCATCCCGTGCCCTGACGGACTGCGCCTCTGCTGTCTGCCTCGCTCCGAAACAGCTGAACGGGATTTAAATCTTAGGGGTGGTTTTTTCCTGCTAGGCAGAGCAGAGGGAAGCAAATCCAGCTGCTCCACTTTTCCAAGCCCAGCCTCTGTCCCAGCTGCTCATGCTCCCTCCCACCCCTGGTCCCTCAGCCGTGATGAGCCCGAGATGCTGCTGTGGGCGACTGAGGGGCAGCCACAGCCTGGGATGAAACCAAACCCACCCCCTTTAGAAGTGCAGAGTTGGCCAGGAGAAGTTTATTTTAGCGTTTCCAAGATGTTTTTCAGCTGGAAGAGCAGTTGCTGTCCAGGAGGCAGCACTCTCTGCTGCTCCTGCTCTGTGGCTGATGCCGCAGGAGGAATTTGCCACCGCTTGTCCCCCCCCGCCCGTGCCGTGACATCGCTGTTCACTTCAGTCCCTCTTGCTGCACTGAGGAACACAATGGAGTTTGCCAGAGAAAGGATTTTTGTGTGGTTTGTTGTGGGGTTTGTTTTTCTTCTCTTGGCCACGACTCAAGAATGTCCTGAGTTAACTTCTCGGACACTCTGCTCCAGTGCCTCAACAGCGATGTGCTCTGTTTGCTTTTTCTGACACAAATGAAGCTGGAGCTCTGCCAGGGAGGAAGGGGAAGGAAGCCAGGGAAAAGGAAAGCCATGGTGTGAGGAATGTCTTTTGCAGAAGTGCCTGAGGGGAAAAAAACGACAAAGGAGAACTGGGAGTCTCCGGGACAGTCGGCCCGTCCATCCCAGGGAGGCTCAGCACCTCTGCTCCTCCAGCACAAGCTCTGATTCCTCTCAAACCTTCCTGCTGAGGTAAGGCTTAAGCATTCTTCCTAAGGATAAATCAAAAACGTTATTTGGAAGGTATGAAAACACCCAGTGAATTATGACACTGTCAATAGCACTGGGTGAGGGTACAAATGTGTAGCTGGGGCATGGGGCATCCTTCTAATAGGTTGAGTTGAGTTTGTGATCAAGCTTAGGGGTGTTTAAAGGTGAGGGACTCTTTTTAACCTTGTTTTGAGATGAAATAACACACAACTGGAGCTCAGTTTATGGCAGAGGTTTATTTCCAATGTTTCTCAGCACTAAGAAGCAGCAGTAGGTTCAGCTCAGTATTTTAAGTAATCCAGGACATATGAGGAGCAGATTTCTTTCCCTGCCTCCAGTGTAAGCTAAAGGTTGAGTTTAAAAGTTCTGTCCATCTTAATGCTCTTAAAAATTCCCCCTGAAGTACCACAGGAGCAAAGAAATCAGTTGTAGCACCTTTCCCCCAGCTGCCCACACTCTGCAGCAGCACGGCCGGGGTCAGTCAGCACTGAGGGGTGACCACATGAGGGACGTGTGGGATGTCCAGGATGAGCTCCTGGTGTGCCAGCTCTCCATCCCAGCCAGGATCTCCTGGGGGTGTCAGCCTGCCAAGGTTACTCCCTGGGACTATCAGAGCAAGGACAGAACAACCCAGCAAGCTGCTTTAGCTGTGACACAAGCGCCATGTCAGGGGTGGAGATGTGCACAGGGGACACACAATGTCCCAAACCTCACTTCTGTGGGGTGAAAAAGCAACCAAGTGACTCCAAGTTGAAACCCACACTTTCCTCAAGGAATTCTAGGGCTTATCACACAGGCGAAATTCAAATTTTTATACACCTGGGATTAGTGTGATCATCTGTAAGAAAAAAAATCTGTTTAGAGATGAAGGCAAACCAGAAGATTCCTGCCCCTGAGCTGGCATCCCTGCCTCATCCTCCCAAAGTGCCGTGCCAGGATGAGTGTTTGCAGCGGGCACCCTGGGCAACCCATTTGTTGCAGCTGCTTTTCCAGCATTCCAGTGCCTGCTGTCTCCTCACACGGAGATTCAACCCCCGAGGGCTGAATAGGAATGTTTGCAAGAAGATAAACTCTGTCTTGCCTGTCAGCACCATGAGGCATCGTCCCCCAGGGGAACAGGGCAATGTAAATCTTCCTTCCCTGTGACAGGAGGCTTGAAAGGATTCAGTCTGTAAAAGCTCTGATATTTCCACCTGGGCATCGCTTACAGAAGATCAGGACTTTGTTTAAAAGCAGATTTTAGCTACAGATGTGACAGCAGAGCAGTTTGGCTATGTGAGCAGAGCTCTTTTGCATGGAGGTGCTTCATCCTTTTGCTCATTAAAGGTCCTCATGATTATTTTATGGATGGTTAATCAGCACATATCTCATCTGCAGAAATCTGACAGACAGCTTCGTGCTTTGCTTCTTTCAGTTCCCCCCACCAGCATTAACCAGGCAAAATCATCCTTGTTTTGCTTTGACCGTGCCATTTTGGGGATTCTGCCCTGTCTTTTGGGGTAACACATCAGTGCACGCTCGTGGCCACTTGGTTTTCTCTCATTTTTCATGAATAACCCAGCAGTGCCATCTCTCCCACGCACTCCCAAGAATTTGTTCTCTCATGGCTCCGAGTTTCCTTTAACAGATGCTGTTTTCCAAAAGAGCTCAGCTCACACCACAGCCAGGAGTTGCTCAACACTTCTTAGTGTTGAGCCTATAGCACATTAATATTACAAGCAAAAGGATTGCAGGGATTTTAATTGACTAAATTGTTGTTGTTTCTTGGCTATGAAGCCCACCCAAGCCGATTAGGTCATGTAATGTGATATTCCCTTTTTTATTCCATCAATAACTCCTCCCAAACTCCCCATGCTGCAGCATGGAAGCCTGGAATTCTGATTTTAATCAGTATTTGCTGCCAAGCCGTGAGGCTTGGAGTGTGTTGAGGGTGATGAGGTCTCTTGGACCCTGTGCTGCGGGGGTGGTTGTGCTCAGCACACAACATCTGAGTTTATTTGCTCCTTCTCACTGTAAAAAGGAAGGAAAAGTGCCACTGCACATCTGCAAGGACTGTGCAAACAAAACCAGTTGCTGCTGGTTGAGCTTTTGCTGTATTTGAAAGCAATTTTCAAAAAGAAATTGTCTCTAGGTTCAAAGATGAAGACACTCCCGAGAAATTTGAGTGTATTCCAGCAAACCAAAATTCTCTTGTGGAAAAATGTCCTGATCAAGTGGAGGATGAAGATGCAGAGCTTTCAGGTAAGAAAGAAAGAAAAATGAAACCAAAATAGTAGCTAACTACTGAGAGTGGCCAACCCTGCCTGGCCCTAGACACCAACTCCTTTGGGTGAAATCAGAACTTAAAGTACTTTTGAGAAGCCTGACTGGTAATGAACACTGGGAGACTTGAATTTTTTCTAACTTGCGATATTTATGTCTGGTTTGTGACAAATGAGGGCACAGATGGGCTCTTGGAGCAGGGGACGGGCACAATGCAAAGAGTCTCTTCATTTACATCCTAGAAACTGGTGTGACTGAGTTCCTCTTGTTGATGTTTTAATCCCACGAAGACTGAATTCCTCTTGTTTGTATTTTAATCCCACAAAGAACGTGTTTTTATACTTCCATGAACTTCTCCCTGCTCTGCCTGGTGTAGGAGTGGATTCTGTCCCTGCTCTTCCTGCCCCTGGTGTTCATTTTGTCCTTGTTCATGGTGCAAATCCACTATCCTGAAGTGCCCTACAGCCACCTGGGGCACCTGGATGACCCTGCCTTCAATACCACCGGGGTCACCATCACCTTCACACCCATCACTGCCACCACGAGGCGCATCATGAATAAAGTGGCCTCCAGCTCTGTCATGACGGGTGGGTTTTGCTTTTTAAATATTGAATTTTGTCATTATTCAACCTATTGTGTGTGTGCTGTGTTTTAGTGGTTCTCCAACACCTTTGATCAGGAGAGAAAATTCACCCTAAATCCTCCATTTTCACAAATATTTCTTCTCTAGGATTTAAACTACCTGTGAGACCATGTGCCCTTCTGAACTGTAAAGCTCTGCCTTACCTAATATTCTCTAATTCTTTGAAAACACCTTGGTTCGCTCTTTTGGGTGCATTTCTTCTCAACTGATAAATTGTGAAGTGTTTGGAGCTGCCTCCCTGGCCAGTGAGAACTGGAAAAGCAGGAGTTGCAGTGCTGAGAAAGCAGAACATTCCCTCAATGCATGTGGACACATTTCCAGACTCACAAAAACTCATGGCAGTATTTTTCTCACACTGCACAGGTATAAAACTGGAGGAAGTGGATGATGAGAGAGCCATGGAGAAAGCCTGGATCTCGAATATGGAAACTATAGGGGTTGTATTTAAGGACAACTTCTCCTACCACCTCAGGTTTCCTACTACCCATGTGGTTATTCCCAATGAAGTCTTTGGATACATAGGTAACAGAAAATGAGAATTTCGGGGTGGTTGCCTGATGTGAACAGGGTGGGAATAATCCATATTTGTTAAGTGACGCAATAAATTGGGAGTTTGGGTGTTTTGGGGTTTGTCTGGGGGTTTTTTTGTCCATTTGAAGAGTTTCGCACAGTGCCAGTGTATCCTCGTCACCACATTTAATAGCAAAAACTGATTAATTTTCATTCTTGTGATGCCCTTTACCTTGCAGACAGCTGCTACGAGTTCTCATCGCCGCACTGCGACAGCCCCAAGTACTGGTACAACGGCTTCCTGTCCCTGCAGTCCAGCATTGATGCTGCTATTATAGAGGTAAATCCAATTTAGGAACTGATGGAGGCATCCTTTTATATTAAATATAATATAGGAAAGGCAAACTGTGCTGTGGGAATAGCAAGGGGTTTGTCAGAAAATAAAGCTGCTTTAAAAAGTTAATCTAAGGAGGATGAAGCAGAACGTTCCTCATATAAATGCATCTCACTGCAGAAAATAAACAAAATACTGATCTGTTGACCTTACATTCCTTTAGATGGTGGCAAATCGTTCTGTTTGGGAAGAAATGAAATCCATTGCTGGCGTCCGAATGAGGTCCCAGAGCATCCTCTTCTCCATCAGCCTGCAGTACAGCTATTTCATGATCGTTATCGTCATGTGTTTCCTCCCCTTCATGTATTTCTTAGCGAAGAATGTTACACGAGAAAAGAAGAAGCTCAAAGTATTGATGAAGACCATGGGGCTGCAGGACATCGCATTTTGGTGGGTTCTCTTTCAACTGGAAAGTGTTTCCCAAAAATCAGGCAGTTCCTGGGCCCTTGAGCAGTCAGTTAATTGGTTAAATGGGTTCATAACTTTTCTCCAGCGCTCGAAGGACAAAGCAGAGGGTTGAGCATGGCAGTGGTGTCCTCTTCTCCCTGGGGTATTTCTTCCTAAGCTCGATCATCTGTCTGTTCTGAGGATGTCAAAGAGAAATTATTTCCGTGGAAAACAATTAATAATTAATGTCTAACTTTAAAACAGTTCTGACCCGCAGATGAAGTTGTAACAAGAGCTGTTAATGAACCACAAGGGTGACGGCACCTTTCCCTCCCCAGGCTCTCCTGGAGTTTGCTGTACTCTCTTTATGTGCTGATCTTCTCCTGCCTGCTGACGGCCCTCGTGCTGCAGGAGCCCTTCTACACCAGCAGCTTCCCTGCAGTCTCACTCCTGTTTTTCCTCTATGGCCTGGCCTGTGTAAGTCACGCTTTAAAGCCAGGTTTCCTCACCACATGATTTATTACCGTGTTAATGAGCCTAAGCATTGCTCCAGGGCCTTTTGCACAGTGCTCAGGACCTTTGTGTGGCCACGCTGGCTGGAACAGCTGAGAGGCTTTTCTAGGTCAGCAGCAGAGATTCGATTTGCAGCCTGAAGGGCTGACAGGCACTTGTTTGGCTGCAAAAGGCCCAGCTTGAAACTCAGATCAACCCACTAAGAAGGGCTTTAGGGGATTTTGTTATACAGACTCGGCTCACCAGAGATCTGGTGCCTGGAAAAAGGAGGTGCTGCTGTTAAGGGAATTTATTTCCTTCAGTGGTTGAAGGGAAGTTCTGTTCTTACAGATCCACCTGGTTTTCATGCTCTGCTCCCTCTTAAGGACCTCCAAGCTTGTCAACTCCATGGGGTTCCTCATCATTTTTTTCTTCGGATTCCTGAGCCTGGCGGTGCTGATAGAAGAGGTCCCAGAGCCACTGAAGTGGTTTCTTGGTCTCATGTGTCCTTTTGCATTCAACACTGGCATTGCCAAGGTACGGGGGCACCCTCCCTGCAGCTGAACCTTCCCCTGCTGGTAGAGAAAGGCACAGGAATTCCTACCCTCAGCTCAAAAATCCAGCTGTAAAACCTTCAGGCATTTTTCCTTTATCTCCACAGCCTGTTTTGAAACCCCCACGTGAGCTGAGCTGTTGCTGGGCAGCACTGAGGGGCTTCAACACCCCCATCCCCTTCCCCTGCTCTAAAATCGGATGAATGCAGAGACAAACGGGGCTCTCAGACAAAAAATCTGTTGTGCACTTCTGCAGCTTCCACATGACCCCGAGGAAGCCCCATCCCTGCACACAACAGCCCCATTATCCTCGGGAACATCAGGGGCAGCATCCTTGGCTGCCCAGTCACTCCCCTCTTCCTGGCAGCAGGGGCTGTGCACATCCAACTCTGCATTCCTGCTGCTGCCGCCCTTCCTCCAGCCCCACCTTGGATAAATCCGTGCAGTTTCCCGGTTTTCCATTAGTCATACCTCCATAGCTCTTCCTAGCTCTGGTAATCTAATATTTGATTTCTTGATATTAAAAAAAAAATAAATTCTGCCTGGGAGAGGAGATTTCTGCACCAGCAGAAGAGGAGACTGACTTTGTTAATTCACGGTATGGTTAAATCAATCCTTGTGGAAATTACAGCGTTTTTGTGCTGACTCTGTCACATCAAGGGGGCCAATATTAGGTTTCCTGAATTGATCTCCTCTAAAACTCTGGTCTTCTCTTCTGTTTCTGGGCTGTTCTGGAAAGTTCTGGATTAAAGCATTAAGATCTCTGCATGGAGTAAATTTATTCCCCTTCCCCTTTAGAAAGAAAATAAGAACAGTTGGTCAGTACTGCAGGTGACTTCTGGGTTAACAGAGAGATTTGCATCCATGGTTTGATGGCACGTGCCTATTTTTCCAGCCCAAAATTTATTCTTCTTTCCCCTTAATTTCAGATTTTCAATTTAGAGAAGTACGGAATAGGTTTCTCCTTTTCCAACCTTATGGAGGAAGCCTACTTTTTATTTTCCACATACATACTGCTGGTGTTTGACTCAGTCTTGTACATGCTGTTGGCTCTGTATTTCGACAAAATTCTGCCAGGTAGGAATGATTTATTTTTAGTTACATGGATTGCATGGGATATATCAAGGAAATGATGGGCTGCTCCATTCTCTGAGTCAAGCAAAATAAGGTTTGGACTAAAAGAAATGTACTATGTCATGGAGTGACTTTTCTGTTGCTGGCACACGCTGGCAATTCACAGAGTCAGCGACAACAAATTATTTAACATTTTCTCTTTCTAATTGTGCTGTTGTTGAACTGTTCATGAGATTACAGCGTAATAATGTAATACATAAAGTCTTGAATTCATCAGAGAAAGCCCTGAATTGAACCTTCTGGACTCCTCTACATCTGCTCCAAACCTGGGGGATTTTGACTGGAAAAAGCACCAATTTTGTACTTATTTGAAACTCCTAAAAATTTAGTCTAGAAAGGTGTCTTGGCTGTGCCTTTGATTAGTGACAGAACATCTTTTTTCTTTCCTGGCAGGCAAATATGGGATCCCAGACCCCCCTCTGTTCTGCCTGAAGGCCTCATACTGGATGAGGAACAAGAGAGGCTCCACCAGGGACGTGCCCAGATCCACAGCAAACCCTGAGGAGCTCCTTGGGGATGATGCAGAACCTGTGCCCCCCGAATTCCTGGGGAAAGAGGCCATCAGGTTAAGAGAGAAGGAATTGCTGGTGTCTGGTAGCTGTGGTTTAGTGCTCCCACTGATCCCCACTCCTTCCATCAGCTTGAGCTGGACTTTTCCAGGCAGTTTTCATGTTCGTGAGGCTCTTGCAAAACATTTTGTTTCACAGAGAAAAAATAGAGATGAAAAGATAATTCAGACTGGTCACTAATGATGAAAATTTAGGTAAATTTAGATTAAAAAATAACAGAGTTTTTTTCTGTAAAACTGTCCTCTGTTGCAATGGGCTGGGACTTGTCTTTGCCAGTGTCGGTGCCCCATTTTTGGTGCCAGGTTTTGTTCACACCTGGGCACAGAGCCTGTCGAAGCTGTGAATCTCAGCTTTGTTTCTCAGCACCTCTTATTTGTTTCACGCCATTTCTGCCATTGTAACCGAAGGTCCATAAAAATGGAAAAGGGCATCAGGGAAAAGCATTTACAGAAATCCCCGAAGAATAACCTCCTTACCTTCCTTTTAGGCTCCACAATATTAAAAAAGCCTATAAAAAGAAGGACAAGAAGACAGAAGCTTTAAGAGGTATGAAAGCTGTGGGATTGCTTCCTGTTAAAGACAGGCAAACCCTGCTGTGCAAACAGTCAGTCAAGGAAAAAAACCACTTGCATCGCTTGAAAATTCGTCAAATATTATTTGATGTGACTGATCACTATTTTGTTCAGTTTTTACTGATTTTCTGTTTTTAATAAGACTAAAGAGAAGAAATCTTTTAAAAATTGTTTTATTTCTGTCTTTTCTGTTAAATACAGACCAATTCCTTATGCCTTTAGTTAAAGATCTGCAGAGCTTTGCCTCACTCAGTGCTCTTTTGCCTAATTATTGCCACTTAATTCTTGTACTTCTTGACTTCTCTTGCTTTTGGCAGTGAGTGGGGGCAATTCAAACCTCGTTTCTTCCCAAACTTGATGTTATTTTTGTTCTAGGTTTGTCTTTAAACATTTATGAGGGTCAGATCACCGCCTTGCTGGGCCACAGCGGGGCTGGAAAGACAACACTGCTGAACGTGCTCAGTGGGCTCAGCTTCCCCTCGGAAGGTAGGAGAAGGCTGGGGTGGGGTGGCCTTGACCCAAAAGCTGTAAAGACCAGTTCATTCCCCCTCATCCCATTAATCCCCGTGAACAGGCTCTGCCACCATATACAACTACAGACTCTCCGAAATGGGAGACAGGGAGGAGATCAGGGGGATGATCGGGGTCTGCCCGCAGTTCAACACGCAGTTTGAAGTCCTGACGGTGAAAGAAAACCTGAAAACCTTTGCAGAAATCAAGGGCATCAAGTCCAAAGAGGTGGAGCGAGAGGTGAGTGTGTTCCCCAGCATTCCATAGAGGCTCCTTTTGCACTGGGAAGCTCGAAGAATCCACCTGGATCTTCTGAAAATTGAAGCTCTGAGCCCCTTCCCACCTGGCCTTGGACACTTCCAGGGATCCAGGGGCAGCCACAGCTTCTCTGGGAACCCTGCACCAGGGCCTCTCCACCCTCACAGGGAAGAATTTCCTCCTGATATCTGATACAAATCTAAATCTACCCTAATAAAGGATGGAAGGACAATGGCTGTTGAGGCCAACAGCTGGTCTGAAGGCTTCACAGATCTTAATTTGGATACAGTCAGCTTCTATTCGTAAGCAAAGCCCGTGAGAAGAAAAATAATCAGTTTTACCTGTGAAAATGTAGTATCAACAGAAATAAGAAATTTAAACAATAGAAGGAGAAAAACAGCAACATATCTGCACCTGTTGTTTTTCTGAATGCTTGAATGCATTCTACAGGTAACCAATGGTAGAATATTGTAGTTCATACAGCCAATGAGCCTATTGTAGCAATTTAGCAGCTAATGAACGTGTGACACGAATGATAACACACAAAGGTGTATGAAAAGAGACGGCTTCCTGAATAAACGGCTTTTTTTGCCCTTGTCCGAGGCACTGTCCGTGTGTGTCGTGGCCACCCCAACAGCGACAAGTGGCTGCTGAGAATGGACATCCTTGTGCTGTTCTAGGTGCAAAACATTCTGGAACTGCTGGATATCAGCAACATTCAAGACACTCAAGCTGAGAAACTGAGTGGCGGACAGAAAAGGAAGTTATCCATTGGAATAGCCATGCTTGGAAACCCCCAGGTAAAGCAGCAGGCATGGCTCTGTGATACAGGAAATATTCAGGTCCAACGTAACTAAAACCCTGGGCATGTATTTGGCTCTAGGATTTCAGACGTCTTTAGAGTGGTCGTAATTATTAAAATGAATACATTTCATAATTTCTTCGTTTTTTTAATTCATAACCCACCTTGCCAGTCGAGTTTTGAAGCAGACAGAGTTCCCTGACCCCTCACAGCCCACAGAACAGCTGCCCTTGTCTAAAAGATGCCCTGGGTCTCTTGCCTTCAGAACACCAAACCCCAAAGACGCGCAACTCCTCCAGCAATGAGGAACGTCTGATTCCATCCTTCCTGCAGGTTTTGTTCCTGGATGAGCCAACGGCTGGGCTGGATCCTCTCTCCAGGCACCAGGTGTGGAGCCTCCTGCGGGAGCAGCAGGCAGGGCGGGTGATCCTGTTCAGCACCCAGTTCATGGATGAGGCCGATATCCTGGCGGGTGAGCATGGGCTCTGTCTGGGGCATCCCTGCAGGACAACCCTGGAGCACAAAGCCCCAGAGATGGGAATGAGTGCTCTGCATTAGAAATTCCTTTGGACTTCCCTTTCTCTAGACCGCAAGGCTTTTATCTCACACGGGAGGCTGAAGTGTGTTGGCTCTTCTCTGTTCCTGAAGAAAAAATGGGGGATTTGCTATCATTTAAGGTATCTTCTTCAGCCCCAACAATACCTGGCAACATGCAAGTACGAGGGGGCACCAGAATTAATGAAACCCTAGAGCAGATGTCATCAAAACAAGCAAATTAACTGCATTAATATTGAGCTACATTAACTGAAACAGCAGTAAGAGTTAGGGTTAGGGTTAGTTAATCCAGAGTAAGGAATCAATGAAGAATGTTGGAGTTTTCTTTTTATGCATCCATAAAAATGCTGGCTATTGTTTGTCTGGGTGGGTTTAGGTTGCTTTTATTCCAAACCTAAACCTCTGTGTTTTTTCCACCCAACAGGATCCACATCAGTGAGTCTTGTGACTTGGAGAACATGACATCCCTGGTGAAAGGGTACATCCCCAAGGCCACCTTCTCAGGACATAGCCAGTATGAACTGAGATATAAGCTGCCTTTAGAAAATGTGAATAAATTCCCAGGTAATGTATATGAAAATAATTGAGAATTATCCATAGAGAAAAAATATAACGACAAATGTGGGGAAAGAGAAGTGCAAAGGGAGATTTTCTACAGGAGTCACATCAGGGCTTCAAAACTGTCACAGTTTGGGTTTTCCCCACAATTTTATCATACATTTAAGATCAAATTGTGCAACAAATGCTTTTCTACTGTTCACAGTGGCAAACCCAGAAGGGTAAACTGGGCCACGTGTGTTATTGAGAGTTCAGTTCTCTTTCTGTTAAATGAAAAACAGAGATAAGAGAAAACCCCACACAACCTGTGTTGTCCGTGCCCATTCCTCACCCACCGTGCCCATCACTTCAGCCTGACCATCCCATGACAAACAGTCCGAAATGTTGGTGCTAAGCAGGGAAACACCTTCCATGGGGATGGCTGTGGCAGTTTTGTGTTCCTCCACACCTTTGTGTCCTGGAAGTTCATTGCTTCGTTGCTTTCTCTGTCACTGGAGATGCTCCAGTCAGGTTGGCTCAGCTGAACCAGAGTGGTCTGGAGGTCTGTGCTCATGCCTTTATTTTATCTCTGCCCTGCAGATCTGTTCAGTGGCCTCGACAGCTGCTCTGAGCAGGGAATTATCAACTATGGAGTTAGCATGACCACCCTGGAGGATGTGTTCCTGAGGCTGGAGGGAGAAGCCACGGCGGATCGAGAAGGTACAATCGCGGCTGTGAATTTACAATCCACAGCCAGAGAGATCAGCTCCTCTGCAGTAACCTCCAAAGGTGGCTCTTAACTTTTCACGAATCCCAACCTAGAAGCTGGTCTTAGACATAAATTTGCACGTGGAAACTCTCTGCAGATGAGCATGTCCCTGGGGAGGAGTGGGCAGAAGCAGGACCACGATGCCCCGACGAGGCAAGGCCGGGCTCCCTGCTGCTCTCGGACACCGGGAAGGCGTCGGTCCAGGGCCTGGCCCTCTGGAGGCAGCAGGTCTCTGCCATGGCACGGGTGCGCTTCTTCAAGCTCAAGAGCTCGGTGAGGAACCTGCGGTCGATGTAAGTACCAAGGGGATTCTCTCCTGGAGGTCTGGAAGTGGACACGGTCACACCAGGGGGGACTATTTCCACACCCCTGTTTCAATGAGTTTGGATTAATTGATATGAGGTCTTGGCTCGGAATGATCTGAGAATGATCTGCACTCAGAGGAGGGGAAAGTTTTTTCCTTTCCAACGCCAGTAACACAAAATCTCCCTTTTGTGCATTTTCATTTCTGTGCTGAATAATTTATGCAGGAGAAACCCACTTTCTTTCCAAAGAAAAGAATCATTTAGAAATACTTTTATATCAAATGGAGGAAGTTTTAAAATCAGTTACTGTGTACAGAGAGTACTTTCAGGCTTCCTCTGCATATTTTTTTTTTAATTCTCTTGTGTTGCCAGTGTTTGAACTCATTTGGCCCCACTGGTGTTCAAGCTGGAGTTTCCTGGTGAGGCACAAGGAACTAAAGGAATATGCTGATTTATGAGAAACTTGTATCTAAAGGAAGTCTGAAAGGCATTTCATGGCCCTAAAATATGTGGAAGATGCTGATTTATGAAAACCTTGTATCTAAAGGAAGTCTGAAAGGCATTTCATGGCCCTAAAATATGTGGAAGATGCTGATTTATGAAAACCTTGTATCTAAAGGAAGTCTTAAAGGCATTTCATGGCCCTAAAAAGTTGAGCACTCCAGATCTGAGGTCCTCTCCCTGCTATATTTTGAATCATTTGGTGAATGATCAAGGTTTGAGACTTCTGGAAATAAAATTCTGTCTGGTCATTGGTGACAGGGCCTGAGGGAATGGCTGGAGTTATGTCAGGGGAGAGTTGGGTTGGATATTAGGGAAAGGTTCTTCCCCCAGAGGGTGCTGGGCACTGCCCAGGCTCCCCAGGGAATGGGCACGGCCCCGAGGCTGCCAGAGCTCCAGGAGCGCTTGGACACCGCTCCCAGGGATGCCCAGGGTGGGGTTGTTAACGTGTCAGGGCCAGGAGTTGGATCCATGCTCGTTGTGAGTCCCATCCAAGCCAGGATGTTCTGTGATTCCACGAAAATTGCCAAAAGTCTTTAACAGAGCATTGGGTAACCTGAATAGCGTCCACCGTTCCCGACACACAAATGCATTCTGAACGCATTTCTGCTGAATATTTGTTTTCCGAGTGTTTATTCATCTCTTTCTTAATGCAGTTTGCTGCTCTACGTGGTTTTTCTGCTTCCCCTGGTGTTGCAACTGTGCGTGGTGGCTGGCTGGCAGAGTGTGAGTGCCTGGCAGCTCTCTCCTGCACGGTACTTCCTGCCCCTGGGGAGGAGATCCTACTTGGAGACCACCACCCTCCTGGTCTACAACCACACGGGTGAGGGCAACGAGCCTTCCCTCATCCTTCCCAGTTCTGGGCTTCTTGCTGCTCCAAAGGGAACTACGAGACAGAGCAGATGGGTGTAGATGCAGAGAAGCCAAGGGAGGATGGAGGTTTTAATGAGGGAAGAGCGTAGGGGTTGTCTTTAAAGGGTTGTGAGGGAGACCTACTGTGGCTTCAGCAGCTGGTGAGATCCTGATGAGAGATGTGAAAAAGGATATCAGAGCAGGTGAGATAAGATGGGGACATGGTTCTCTCCCTGCCACAAATCCAGGTCTGTATTCAAGCAATTTCAGAGTGTGGGATTTTCAAAGCAGCCACCACACTCCAGGCTCACTTAACGCTGAGTCAAATTAATGGGCTGCTTCCAGAGTTTCACCTCCAACATTCCCGTGAGTGGATGATATTTCATGTTATTTGGCCAGAGAATAACAATGATATCTTCATCAGACAGTCCCAAAGGAAAATTCACTTTGTAGCACCTCAGAAAAGGCTGGGGGAAAAAAAGACAATGCAAAACTTCAGACTGAAATCCATTAACTTCCCAAAAACTAACATGCAATGATCCACTACACATGTGCTGGCTGATGCCCACAGTTATTTCATTTCCTCTGGGTTTTTTTGGTGGTCATGGATATAAAAATAAAAATAAAAATCAAACCGTCAAAGACTCTTTTGTTTTCCGGTGTTTTAATTCCTCTGCTTTTGGCTCTCACACCAGGAACAGGCATCGACGACTTCATCCATGCACTCCAGAGCCAGGATCTTACAGTGGAAATAGCAAAGGAGGAAAATATCACAGAGGAACTAGAACACAACGGGGCTATAAAAGTGTCTCGCAAAGGTCAGGTGAGGATTTTTCTTCTCTCCCTCCAGTTTCCTCACAACAATTAAATAAGTAAGCAAGCTGCCTCCATCAGCTCTCCCTGTGGGATGGCCCTGTTTCCTTTTTGTACCACAGGTACAAAAATTAAGAAGTTTTTTGAGCAATAAAGTCCATGCTAGAGGAGACCTCATCTCCCTGACCTTCCACCTCAAAATGTACATTTTTAGCACAGCAATACAGACTTCCAATACATCATAATTTGTATTTTAGCCAACAAGGCATAAGCAAAGCTATTTCAGGCCTGGGTTCTCCTGGTGTGCTCCTTTTCTACTGCTTCCCTGCAGATGAGAACAGCCAGGAGTTCTCACCTTGTTTTCCTGCTCTCTGAAGAGCTACAGGTTCACCGTGCTGTGCCACTTGGAGGCCATCAACTGCTTCCCGGTGCTGGTGAACGTCATCAGCAACGCCCTGCTGAGAACCCTCAACTCCACCAGGCACATCCAGATCTGGAGCCACCCATTCCTCTCTGTAAGCGAAGCCAGAAGGTGTCAGAAAACAGTTTAAGGTCTCACTAATTCATCAGATTTTAACAGGAAGCTTTAGAGGGCTGTCTGAACATGTAAATCCACCTTCCTCCACGGTGCCTCTGGAACCACCACGTTTGACTTCAGGAAAACCAGATCTGATTTTTCCCATGTGGGTCTCAAGGGCTGCTGGATGGAGAGGGTGGCTGGGAGGGTTTCTCCAGGAGGTTCCTTATTCTCTCCAGCTCATTATTCAAGCTTTGGCCCATCAGTTGATGGAAGAGAGAGCTCCCCACAAGTCTGGGATGGAGAAGTGGGACCACTCATCTCTCCTCACCAGCAAGCACTTCGCATGGCTCTGGTTTGGGGAAACCTTCCAGAATTTGGTTTCAAGCCCCTCTTTTTGTTCATACTGCCCTGGAATCGATGAGAAATGCAGTAAGATGAATGGTAAGATCAATTGTAGTCGTTTTCTACAAATGCTTTGTTCTTCTGTTTTCAGCTGTTCAGTACACAATACTGGGATTATTTTATGTCCATTTACTTCATTTATATGCTGCTGTTATTCCCTGGTTTTCCTCCTCACTTTGCGATGGGCTACACGCAGGATTACAAGGTAAATTCCTTGAAATGGAGCATTTTTGGGTTGGGCAGAAAGGATTACAACTGCACGGCCAGAAGGATGTTTGAGTACAGAATCATGGAATCATTTAGGCTGGAAAACACCTCTGAGGTAATTGAGTCCTGTGATTGGCAGCTTGGGGTGTTTTGATCCATGAGAAATTTTGCAGCCAGCACAAAATATTAAAAGACAAAAAGAGGTCGAGTTTTACCTCAGAATCACACTGGTGACAGATTTTACTCTGTTTTCATTTCCTGGGGCCATTCCCACGGGTGCAGTTGGCCAACCAGGCACGGACAATAAACTACCCTTTAAAATTGTGCCTTCCCAGGCGGGAGCTCGTGCACAGCTGAGGATCTCCGGGCTCTTTCCTTCGGCCTACTGGTGTGGCCAGGCACTGGTGGACATCCCACTGTGCTGGATCCTGCTCTTGTCCATGTTTGGGCTTCAGTTTGCCATGAGCAGCAGGATTCCTGGGAGCGCCAGTGCCGCCTTCTTGCTGGTACGTCCCATTCTGGTGCCTGCTTGTTCTCTTGGGAGGGATTGAGGGAAAATATTTTGTGTGGGGGTAGCTGAGACACCGTGGGTGCAGATGGTGCTGGAACACTCTGACCTTCTTGTTTCATCTCCTATCCTTTGGGTTTCTCCAGCTGGAAATAAAGGGAATAAATCTTGCCTTAATATATTCCTTTACACCTCAGAGTAAAATTGTGGTAATTTCTAAGTGCCCTGATCTTACTGTAGGATCTTCTTCGCTGATCCCAATTGCTATAGGTGGGTTTCTGGTAGTTTACATCACTCCATTTTCTCCAACAAAAGCCTTTTTTCCCTGTAGGTCATGGGGACGTTGGGTTATGGAATTTCCCTCGTTCTCTTAATCTACGTGATCTCCTTCAACTCCCACAAAGGATGGAGCTGTGATCTTTGGTCTTTCATCCTGATAATGGTGAGCACATGGTTGGATAATGCATTGCAGGGTTTGCGGACATTTTGAGATCTTGATGTCAGAACACCATACAGAGATGTGGAACATAAATCTGGGTTTGTTTCATGGCAGACAGTTCTGTATTAAATTTGTGTCACCATGTTCTGTCCCCACAATCCTGCTGTGACGTGGGGAAATACCTGGATCCAACCTGAACTGGTGCAGGAATGGAGGCAAAAAATTAATTTTTCGCTCTGCTGGACACCCCACATCCAAGAGATGCAAAGTGTTGAGACAGGAGCCATCAGGCTAGACACTGCTCGTCCAAGCCTGACCTGGAAGGAGATGGATTATTTGGCATGGATTGGGATGGGAATGAACAGGATGGAATCCCATGTTTGATTTTTCTGCCTGAGGCAGCCCTGTCCCTGGGAAGAAGTCTCCCCAGCTGGCTCAAACCCTCAGGCAGAGATAGCTGAGGATCTCCTGAGCCCTCTCTGTCTCTCATCTTTCTCATTTTTTGTCCGTTTTTATAAATTCAACAGGGAATTGCAGAGCTAGACTCACACAATTTTAAAGACAAATGAGTAATCCTTCCCATCAGCTGAGTTACCCTCTTGTTTCATTTTCAGGTGTGCTTCATTTCTTTTTTCATCAGCAGACTCATGAATCACCTGGCCCACCCCAACACCTCCCTCTACGCTTTGTCCCTCTTGGTTCCCCTGTACCCCCTGATGGGTTTCGTGATCGACACCCAGCAGGTGAGTGGTGGTTCTGGGCAAGGAAAGGCCTAAAACACAACCCTGGGTCATTGTGAGCGAAGTCTGGTGGTAACTGCACCAAATTCTGGTGGTAACTGCACCAAAGTCTGGTGGTAACTGCACCCTGCAGTCTGGGAAGGCTCATCCTGAGTGGGATTTTCCAGAGTGCATCGTTAGGTGACTGTTTCAGCTCAGATCTCATTTTTCCAGCTGTTCATTAGGGCAGGGGGCTCCTTCTTGTGCAGCTGTGACTGCAGGTTAGGTAAAAACTCTTAATTCTTCCCATGCAGAGTCATAGAATGGAATCGTGGAATGGTTTGGTTAGGAAGGGACCTTAAAGCTCATCTCGTTCCCCCCCCTGCCATGTGAGGGGACACCTTCCACTAGACCAGGTTGCTCCAAGCCACGTCCAAGCTGGCCTTGGACAGCGCCAAGGATGGAGCAGCCACAAAGTCAATCAGCTTGGCTTGACCAATCCTAAGAGAAAATCTGAAGCCACGGATCTGACTTCGTGTAGAACAAAACCTGAGTGAGAATTCAGAACACTCACAAGGGGCTTCGCTCCGTGTCAGCTGAGGGGGGTGGTGGAAAGTCAGCTGAGAATCTAACAAAACTCCCCAGCTATGTGCAACACTGTTGATAAATGATGAATTACTGAGGGGTGAAGTCCAAGGAGAAGAGATTCCTCCTCTGTCCTTTCCCACTCACCTCCACCTCTTCTCCACTGG
The DNA here is from genome assembly GCA_013397775.1 of Eulacestoma nigropectus. NCBI lineage: Eukaryota > Metazoa > Chordata > Aves > Passeriformes > Eulacestoma > Eulacestoma nigropectus. Next base: position 334,416 of record VZTE01003528.1, read on the forward strand.
GACCCAGAGCAGAGGAGAACAGATGTTTTTCTGGGACATGACATCTGGGAGGAGAGTCTGGTCCATGTGCTGAGAGCTGTGACACATTCTGGTGTAGGACCAGGGTTCCCAAAGCCAAACCTCTGCATTTGTTCATCTGTACGCTGAAAGTTCGGGGTGAATTAGAAGTTTTGTAGATTTTCAAAGCGTTTTTGGACGTTACTGCTTTAACCAGAATGACACTAAAGAGTTACAGCTCTTCATCGTGTATTTTTTCAATTCTTACAGATTTTCATTGAGGACATGGAGACATTTCCTGCAGCTCCAGAGAGTGGTGTGCTGACTGCTGTCTTTGCAGTAAGAAAACATTTAACATTGCTTTTATATAGGAATACGGATCTCCTAAAGCCCTTCATCAGCTATGAGGAAGCAGGAGGAGGATCTGGGTGGGTCTGGGTGACATTTTAGCTCCTCTGCTAAAATAATTTCCCGCCTTTGCAATGGGGAAAGCAAAATGAAATAAGCCCAGATGACTTCATGCTGCCCTGTTATTTTATGAATTGGGGTTTTTCTGCCCTCAGTGTTTTCTGCAGTGTTGATTACCCTGAGTTTAGATTTAAACGCCTTCATTTTCACATACTCTGTTCCTCCCATTTATTTTATAGCACTGCCACCAGCTCAGTGCCAGCTGAGGAGGGAGGGAAGGCAACGCTGTTAATGTGGCAACCTCTGTTTTTCAGCCTTACATCCATTCTGTGGCTTTCATTCTTCTTCTTCGCTTTTTGGAGTTAAAATACGGAAAAGCAGTGCTGAGACAGGACCCAATATTTAGGTTTGTATGAACACACATGCACAGGTGAGATCTAAACTCCTACCCCACTGCTTCTCCTTGAAATCATCATTGCCTTCGTGTCTCTATTCTGAAATATTTATTTTAAATACTGGTGGTCTTTTATGACTAAAATAGCCCCTTAAATACTACAGTGGTGTGATAATATAAAACAGCTTTCAAGTTTGTTAGTGCCTCCACAGGATGTTGCCTGTGCTGTGGGATGTAGTAGCTTCTTTTTTGGTACAAAACAAAGATTATAATTGTCATCATCATCATCATCATCATCCCCAACTCTAATAATAATGATGACAATATTAATAGTAATCGTTATAATGCAGTATAAATCCAGTCACAGGGAAATTCACTCTTGGTCAATCCAAAATGCGCTGATGGGGAGCAAAGGCAAAGAACAAAATCCTAAGCCAAATCTGGTGGGTTTTCAGGATTTCCCCAAGAAAAGAAAGCAGCCAGCAGCACCCCAAGGAGCTCGAGGAGGAAGATGAAGATGTCAGAGCTGAAAGGGAAGCAGTGAGAAATGCCATGGTGGCTCCGAGTCAGGAGGAGGTACCCCTAAGTGTTGTCCTTCCTGTTTTGTTTGATTTCATACCTGGTAAAACACAAACCAGTGCAGGTCGGTGCTCTGGCTGTGTTGTTTTCACTGGGAAAATCAAACTCCCAAAAGTGTGGGTTCCATCAGGAGAGGAAAGCTCTTAAGAGGAACCCGGACAATCAAGTGTCCTGTTGCGCCTCATATTCCTGGTGAAGTATAAAACAGAGACCTTTAGAAGGTTTTCTGCCTTTTTAATGGAAAAATAGAACAGAAGGATTAATGCCATCCAAGATAATAAATTAATCTTGTTTCTTCCTCCTCACTTTCAGAAATCAGCCATTATAGTCAGCAATCTGTGCAAGGAATATAAAATAAAGCAAGCTGGCTCATTTTTGAAGAAGAAGAAGAAGAAGAAAACAGCCACCAAAAACCTTTCCTTCTGTGTTAAAAAAGGTGAGAACTGGGACTGTTCTCCTTTAACCCCCAGTAATTCCCTGCAGATTCTCAATTACCTGAGCAAGGACAGAAAGGTCCAATCTGTTTGTTCTGTTGTTAAAGCACATTTGGTCTGGGTTTGTGTGTTAATGGTGCATCCTGTTAATTACCTGTGTCTGTCCATTATCTAAAATAATGCAGATCCTGGGGAGAGGGGATCACTTCAGCAGTGGCTCCTGGGAGCAATTTACAGCATCAGTGTGAGCTGAAATTTCATGGGCTCTCTGAGCATATATTTTATAGAATAAAACTATTTATTTTATATGATTTTTGATATTAGTATGCTGTCTTTTCCACTTTTTCTTTTGTGGGACTGTGCATGATTTATTTCTTAAATGGGGAATATTCCTAAGAAATTCTATGTATTGATTGCAGGAGAAGTGTTAGGACTTCTGGGGCCCAACGGAGCTGGGAAAAGCACAGCTATCAAAATGATCACTGGAGAGACAACCCTGACTGCTGGGCAGGTAGGAGACATCTGGAGAAAAGGGGATGGATCCATGACAAAAATCCAAACCTTGCACTTAGGCTAAGCTAAAGTTTTTATCAAGGCTGCAATTTTTGTCAAAACATTATTAGTGATACAGGTTTTAATCGAGTTCATCGTGCTATTAAATTAAATTAATGTATTGATAAAATTACCGTGAGCTACTTCTAACTTTGATAAGCTGTTGCATCTGCCCTAATTGCCATGTTTATACTTAAGAACAGTGTGAAATCACTCCCTCACTGTGGGTTTCCTCACCTTAACCCCACTGCACCCCATAATCTTCCCCTGAACCACCCCCCTGTATTGTGCGAGAGGACAATGCCCAGCCTGGTTGTGCAGGTGCTGATGAAGAGGGGAGGTGGAGGAGGCTCCCAGCTCCAGGACCAGGCTCCTGCATTCCTGGGATACTGCCCCCAGGAGAACCCCCTCTGGCTGGACCTCACCCCGCAGCAGCACCTGAGGGTCTACGCGGCCGTGAAGGGGCTGCGCAAGGAGGACACGGCTGCTGCTGTGGACAGGTACAGACGGAGGGTTGGGATGGTCAATGTTCCACGCTCTGGTCATGGGGAGGGGAGCAGAGAGACAAAATTCACAGAGGAAACCTTGAAAGAAACTCAGGAAACTGAGCTGCAAAAGTGCTTTTGTGCTTAATGCTGTGATTTAGTGAGTGGGTTAAGAAAACCTCCAGTTTTTATTAAGTGCATTTGGTGGGGATAAATCCACCACTAATGCCCTTTTAAGAACGTTATCTTTAGGCAGCTTTTCTGAAATCTCTGATGTTAGAGTTTGGCACCACAAGAACGGATGCTGCTCAGCTGACACTGGCAAGGGGGAATGGATTTGTAGCTGTTAACACTGATGATGGGTTTAGAAAAGAGCTCGTGGCTTATTCAGTACACTTTGCTTCAAACAGTCACTTGCATTTTAATAACACAATAAACGTTTAATAAAAACAAGCAGGAGTCAAGAGCAAGGGGAGAAAAGTTCCTTTTTCTTGTCATTTAGGGAACCCTTGATGAGAGTATTGATTTAGAATAACAAAAATGTTCTTTTTTCACTTGTTCCCTTTCCCCACAGAATTGTGAATGCTCTGCAGCTTCAAGACTACTTAAACAAAAAAGTCAGAAAATTACCTGCTGGGATAACCAGAAAGGTGTGGTTTGGGTTACCTGTAATGAGCACTGCAATGCTCAAGCACTAATTAAAACTCTCCTTCATGAGTGGAGGGACGAACCTGTGCCCTGAGCTCCCTGGGAGAGCATCGTGTTGGGTGGGGTGATGGAAATGAGCCTTTCCCAAACCCACCTTTCCCATAAATCAGAACTCCCATAAAAGAGGAGGCACTGTGCACAGCTCTGTGTGGACAGGGTGTGCAGGTTTGGCTGAGCCCCTTTTCCGTGTCACAGCTCTGTGTGGCACTGTCCATACTGGGCAGCCCCGCCGTGCTGCTCCTGGATGAGCCCTCCACCGGCATGGATCCCAACGGGCAGCGCCGTGTCTGGTGAGCAGGAACTCGGGCACTGGGCCACCACGGTGGGAAAGGGGTGGGAAGCCAAAAGGAGATGTTTAAAGTTACATAAAAAAGGGTTTTACCCCATCCATGGATGGTGCTGTCCCTCACGTGCCAATGGAAAATCCATTTCTTGGCTCTCTCTAGCTCAAACATGAGCAAGGAGAGAGAAAAACCACTTTGCCTTCATCCTTTCTGCAAGCTTTAGGACAGTCCTAAATGGGGTTTGGAAGATTTCCTAAAAAGACTGGAGTCAAAAGTATTTTTTGCCATTATTTCAAAGCATTACCGTGTGCTCATTAATCTAAAGTTGCTGCATGTGAAGATTTTATTCTTATTTCAGGGGAGAGGCATTTGGACGGACAAAGGTATAAGAACAATGTCTGATATTTCTAGGGAGTGCTCGATTTTAATTTTTTTTGTCTTTTTTTTTCACTCTGGTCCTCAGGAAAGCAATTCAGGATGCCCTGAAAACCAAGGAGTCGGGAGCCATCCTGACCACGCACTACATGGAGGAGGCGGAGGCCGTGTGTGACCGCGTGGCCATCCTGGTGGCCGGGCAGCTCCGGTGGGTGACAGCACCAGGCTGAGCTGGAAATCCCAGAATCACAGAACGAACTGGGTTGGAAAAGACCTTTGAGATCATCAAGTCCAACCTAAGACCTAACCTAAGGCCTCCTCATCAACTAAACCATGGCCAAGCTTCTCCTCCAGCCCCACCTGCCATGGGTTTTATGGAGTGCTCCCATGGTTTCCTTCTCGGGAAGGAGCAGGTGATGAGGTGACAATGATTTCCCACTGTCATCTCCGTTCCTCCCTGCCCTGCAGGTGCATTGGCTCCATCCAGTACCTGAAGAACAAGTTTGGCAAAGGATATCTCCTGGAAATCAAGATCAAGGATCCAGAGAGCTCCGATGTTCTGCACGCTGAGATTTTGAAGATTTTTCCCGGTGCAGCCCGTCAGGAGAGGTAACTGTACAATATGGGATGAGGAGTGGTTTCAACACTGCTTCACCCCTAAAAATATGCCTGGGGTGAGGGCCAGACACAGGATCTCAGCTGGAGAGGGATGAACAGCTCCCTGTAAGGGGATCAGATTTCATAATGTCACCACATCCAACCCTCCTGTGATCCCAGCAGCAAGACATTCGTACATCCATAAAGGCTTGACCCCAGAACCTCGATACAGAGCAAGAATCACCTTTTCTTCTGTTTCTTCAAGGTTCCCCTCTTTGCTTGTCTACAAGGTCCCAATGAAAGATGCACTGCCCCTGTCCCAGTCCTTCTCCAAGCTAGAGGAAGGTAAGAGCAAAACTGGGTGACTTTTTGGAAAGGCAGAACAGGGACTGCTCATTTTCAACCCTCTTCCGCTTTCTCCACAGCCAAACGAAGCTGCAGCCTCGAAGAGTACAGCTTCTCCTTGAATACTCTGACTCAGGCAGGTGATTTTTATTTGTGCTGTAAAGGCAGGAGCAGGGACAAAAGCTGCAGCCAAATTCGGGCTGGTGCAGTGGCACAAGGCAGCTCCACCAAAAAACTGCCTGAGGGTGGTGAGTGAGGGGTCCTCTGCTGGTAAAGTGGTGAAAAATGGTTTGGCTTTTTTTTACTGCTGGGATTTTGCGTGGTGGGAACAAGTCTGGATAAATCTCAGACCCGAAGGATGGGTGCTGCCCGTGCCCAGCCCCTCTGGGTGCCCTGGAAACAGCAGATTATTTATTGCTGCTTCTACAAGGCTGGTGGCAAAGGTGAGGAATGTTTAAGTCAATCCATTGGTGAGGAAAACCTGCATGGAAATACCTACAGGCAGGTGGTGCATGTATGGCTATGTCAGAGAGCACAGGAGGCTCAGCTGCTGCTCCCCTGCTCCCCCCACAAAGCCACCCCACACCTCTCAAGGGGCTGCAGAGCTGTGCCTGCTGCAAAGGAGCACCACAGAGAAATAACCCAGGTGTTATCCTGCCCATTTCAGGTGTTCCTGGAGCTCTCCCGAGAGCAGGAAAAGGATAATTTTGATCTGACTTTGGATGGGACTTTCGACTGGAAACAGCTGCAGCAGGAGGACTGTTAGACGCTCGTTTATGCATTGCTCAGTATTAACCAAACTGCACGTATTTACTGCCACTCTCAGCATACCATGGAGAGGGGAACAGGCTCCTCACTGATGCAGAAGATGTTCCACCTGCACTCCACAGGGGTCTCAGCCCTGCTCCAGGTTGCACTTCCAAAGGCTGGTTGATGAGACAGTGCCCGCTCTGGCGAGAGCTCTTGTCAAACCAGGCAGGATGCAGCAGAAGGACTGAAAGCTTTGCAGAAAGAAGGGTCCTAACCCATCTCTGGGGATCAAATCTCTGTGGATCTGGGTGCATCAGGGAACCTGGACATGCTGCTGCTCTCCTGGGTTCCTCTCCCACCAGTTTCTGGGACTATCTGCCTACAACATGTTCTTACTGAAATTTGCACTCTATTTTTATACCCTTCCAATAAATGTCGCTATAGAAACTGCAGTTCCATCCTCATCTGTCACTGCTGTGGACCCTCGGGAATAACTCCAACTCCCTCCTGTGGGGATGGGGGTGCTGCAGAGGGCAGGGAGATGTTTACTTGGTTCAGCAAGTGCTCAGCCCTGCCCTCCCTCCGCACTGGGGCGAGTGGTTGTCAGTCCTTCCCCTGGAAATCACCCAGATGGAGCAGAGAAGGTTCCAGAGATTCCTCAGAGGCCCTTCCAGTAGCTAAAGAGAGCTGGAGAGGGACTTTTTACAAGGGCATGGAGTGATAGGACAAGGGGGAATGGCTTCAAACCGGCAGAGAGTAGGTTTAGATTGGATATCAGGAAGAAATTCTTCCCTGAGAGGGAGGTGAGGCCCTGGCACAGCTTGCCCAGAGAAGTTCTGGCTGCCCCATTCCTGGGAACATTCAAAGCCAGGCTGGATTGAGTTTGAATAACCTGGTCTAGTTGAAAGTGGCCCCGCTCACTGCAGAGGGCTTGGATTGGATCACCTTTAATGGTCCCTTCCAACCCAAATTATTCAGCGATTTCCCTCCTTTTATCCCTGCGCCCAGCTCATTCGCAAAGGTTAAAACTCTCACAGAAAATACTCAGTTCTCTTCTCACAGTCCCAGTGGTGGCTGTGTTGCAATCACTGCTTGTGTACGTCCCACACTCAGCTTCAAAACAGATTGTGCCAGTTGGAGGACGCATCTTTAGAGACATCCTGGTTGTTTCCCTCCTGCTTGCACAACAGCTCCCTTTCTCCTCTGCACCCCTGACAAGTGGGTAAGTGAAGCCACCCAACATTTGTGTCACCTGTTCACCCACTCAACTCTGGGAAATGGGGTTTCTGTGAAAGGGAAGAGTTCTATTTGGTGCTCTGGGGGTATCAGTAGCACTGGAGAACTCAAGCCATGAGCCTCCAGAGATAAATGCCATTTATATGATCTGTTGCTGTTGGATTTTTTTCTCAGCATTTCATGGTCTGTGCCTCTGCAGATGCTGCTGGTGGTGGGGCTTTCAGTGGATTTGTGAAATCACTGGCTCCCCTCTGCTCTGCCCTCTATGTCCTGCTCTGACACAGAAACTGTGGGAAAGCTTCTCTTTACCACCCAGCACGATGGGACCCGCTCCCTTTGAATGATGGAGTGTCAAACAGTGCTAAAGCCCCGGCAAACAAGTCCTGTCTCAGAGAGAGCATCCCTGGAGCTGGAGAGGAAAAGAGAAATTCCTCCTGCCACCGCTTGCGCTGTTGTTTCTTCCAAGGAACCACCACCCTCCCCTTCCACAGGTTGGACTGATTGTTCTCCCGATATTTGACATTTTCCATCGCAGAGGAAGGCGAAGCAAGCAGAGCTCCCTCCACCACCTCGCGCACAAGGAGGAGAAGGAAAAAGACCCCCAGTGGGGAGCTGGTTGGAGCTGGGGCTTTGCCTCAGCCCGGAGGGAAGGGGGCAGGGCTGATGGCATTGCCAGCACACAGTGACAACTCCAGGTCCTGGCCCGTGGCCAGTGCTGGGAGAAAGGGTTTCTGTCACCAGCACAAAGCAGGGTTTGGCTGGCAAGAGGGAACGAACAAAAGTTCTCAAAAAGTTCATGAGGACTTAACTTTTCCATTGGAAAAAAAAAAAAAAAAAAGGAAAAAAGAAGAAGCAAAAAAGAACAAGAGAAAGATTTCCTGGAAATGAACCGGCTCCTTAAATATTCCCTTTGGAGTCTGCTTTTGCCTGTCCCCTTGAAGGGCTGAGGGAGGAGCAACATCCCCAGGAGCTGCAATGGCTCTACCTGCGACTCCGGGGGGCTGACAGATCCCGCTGGGATCCTCCCTGCTCCAGCACGAATCCAGCCCCAGAACTGCCCTCACATTGATCGTTCTCCCTATTTCCCAGCACAGCGGGAGCCTCCTTTGCCGAGGAACCCGGAGCAGAGCACGCTGCCCGTGCCTGGGGGTGAACCCATCCTCCCAGGGCGGGATGGGCGCGGCCGCTCCCGCTGCGGCTGCCGCACGCTCCCCGCAGGACCCCGGCCAGAACTCGGTCTGGTGAACAGCGAGGTTCTCATTTCCTACATTTAACAATGCCCTCTTTATCCAGCAAAGGGACAAAGAGCACAAAGGGCCATTCAGCAGCTGCCTCAAACCGTGTCCCGCATCGTCCCCCTGCAGTGACAGCGAGGAGCAGCCCAAGCCTTTCAGGTTAGGTGAGCAAAACTCACCCTGTGGGTATTTTTTGTGTGTTGGGGACCAAGGGAGCCAGGCACGGGCATGCCCCGGGTTTGGGAGCTTGGGGACTGTTTCACCCTGCTGATGCCTTGGGTGGCTGCCTAGAAACAGAGCCCAGGCAGGAGTGAGGGAATAAAGGTGGATATTGATCTGAAAGGCCTTCAAAGGTGCACCCTGGGGAGCCAAAGGCCACATCCAAGCTGGGCCCCAAGATGGACCCCGAGTCACGAGTTCTTCACACTTTGATAGGTTTGGTTCATTTGCAGATCAGCATCAATTCACCAATTCAAATGGAGCTGATGATGGAATTTCTTCCATTTCTCCCCCTCTCCAGAGGCCCTGGTTGACACCTTTTGGGCCTGGGACAGCCTGAGCGTCCTTGAACAACGAGCTGGGAGAGGCTTTGTTGTGTCTGTGTGGCACAAGAGAGCAGCAGCCAACAGGCTCCAAGGAACTCCAGACTCCCACCCTGGGCAGTGCAGGGTTTAAAAATACAAAAGCCGGAACCTAAGGCATCACTGCAGGATTTGGGGAGCAAAGGGGGATGTTTGGTGTCTGGACAGGAATGCTGGGGTTTCCCAGGTCTCCTCAAAGCTGTGATGGAGATGAACATTTGAATGTTAATTAAGCAGCTCCCCTGAAGTGCAAACCCAACAAAACTGGTATTTCTGAGAATTCCAAGGAGCTTCCCAAAAAGCAGCGATGCAAGCTCCAAAGCAGCTGAGACAAACTCCTGGGGGGTGCAGGAGGGGGCAGCTGGGGGATGCCAAGCACAGGGCTGGTGTCCTGCAGAGGAATCCCGTAGCTGTGACACTGTCCTGTGACAGACGCCCTGCCACCTCCCCCCGCCCCGTGCACCCCCCCACAGCCCCTCCTGTACCCCCCTGCAGTGCCAGGGCTCTTTGTGCTTCCCTGGGCAGCACCTCCAGACCCTGGAGCTCAGCTGGACAAAAACCGCCCTTTCTTCAGAGCAACACAGGCAAAACCACCCCAAAAGGACAGCAGACAGGAGCAGCACCAAAGAGGAAGCTCTTTGTGTGTGTCCTGGAAGGAAAGGCACCGTGAACAGGGGGTGTCACCTGCTCTGGTGACACTTCACCCCAGGGCACACAGCTCCTGCCCCTGCTGCACCTCTGGCTGTGGTGGCTGTCCCAGAGCAGAGCCAGATGTTGTCTCAGCAGCAGAAATGAGGCAGACGCTGGAAAACTCAACAGCTCAAGAGTCCAATTCTCTTTTTCCACTCACTTGAGGCAAAAGAGGAAATGGGGTTGGATTCCGTGTCCGCGTGTGGAGGGGGAGCAGGGTGGATCAGCTCCTCAGCCCCTGGGTACCAGGCTGTTGGAACAAGCATCTCCCAGCATTTAATTTTTAAAGCATTTCAGCTTGAATTACTCTGCAGGTGAAGCTGAGAAGGATTTTCCTCCTGCGCTGCTGCTTCCTGATTCATCTCAGCACCTCAAAACCCTTTGGAGACTTCCAGCCCCAAATGTTCTCTTCAGCAGCAGATGGATAAAATATCAGGCAGAAGACGACGTGTGGCTGTGACAGCGGCCAAACCCAACAAAATGTTTGCTTCAAAGCAGGGAGAAGGACAGTGTGTCCAGCTGGGAAAAGCAGGAAATGGTTTCTGAAAGAGTGAAAGAAGGGGATGGAGAAGGAGCTGATTGTGTAAGACATGATGCTTCAATTAGAACAGTCCTGAATGATCACAGCAGTTCATGAACTCGTGTTCTAGGCAGAATGGAGGTGTTTGATTTGTTCCTGTGCACCTCCACCCTGGCACAGACATCAGATGGTTTTATGGACAGGTAAGGGGGGACTTGGGCACTGCAGCAGCTGAGTCGCAAACACCCCTGTGTGTCCGTGATCCCGGCGGATAACACTGGCACGAGGATGGAATCCACCCCTCCTGCAGGGCTTTGTGCTTTTCAGGATGACTTTTGGCTCTTTGAAAATAGCCAAAGCCATCTGGGCCAGTAATTTCCCTGGAGAGGTGCTGGGTTGGCTCAGAGATGGCTGAGGGATGTCAGCAGGAGCCTGGGTGCCAAAGGCAAACCATTCCCGTGGATTTGGGGCTTGCTGGAATGGGTTCTCCTGGGTTACTGTGGCTGTGAAATATCACAGGTGTGCTGCAAGAGTTGTCACTGCTGTCACATCCCTGTCTCCCCAGGCAAATGGATGCAGCTTTTGGAAATTAAAATGCCTGTAAATAATAATCAGCTCTTGCAGGTGGCCACATCAGCTTGGCCCTTGCTTTGGGACTTTCTTTCTTTCTTTCTTTCTCTCTTTCTCTCTCTTTCTCTCTCTTTCTCTCTCTTTCTCTCTCTTTCTCTCTCTTTCTCTCTCTTTCTCTCTCTTTCTCTCTCTTTCTCTCTCTTTCTCTCTCTTTCTCTCTCTTTCTCTCTCTTTCTCTCTCTTTCTCTCTCTTTCTCTCTCTTTCTCTCTCTTTCTCTCTCTTTCTCTCTCTTTCTCTCTCTTTCTCTCTCTTTCTCTCTCTTTCTCTCTCTTTCTCTCTCTTTCTCTCTCTTTCTCTCTCTTTCTCTCTCTTTCTCTCTCTTTCTCTCTCTTTCTCTCTCTTTCTCTCTCTTTCTCTCTCTTTCTCTCTCTTTCTCTCTCTTTCTCTCTCTTTCTCTCTCTTTCTCTCTCTTTCTCTCTCTTTCTCTCTCTTTCTCTCTCTTTCTCTCTCTTTCTCTCTCTTTCTCTCTCTTTCTCTCTCTTTCTCTCTCTTTCTCTCTCTTTCTCTCTCTTTCTCTCTCTTTCTCTCTCTTTCTCTCTCTTTCTCTCTCTTTCTCTCTCTTTCTCTCTCTTTCTCTCTCTTTCTCTCTCTTTCTCTCTCTTTCTCTCTCTTTCTCTCTCTTTCTCTCTCTTTCTCTCTCTTTCTCTCTCTTTCTCTCTCTTTCTCTCTCTTTCTCTCTCTTTCTCTCTCTTTCTCTCTCTTTCTCTCTCTTTCTCTCTCTTTCTCTCTCTTTCTCTCTCTTTCTCTCTCTTTCTCTCTCTTTCTCTCTCTTTCTCTCTCTTTCTCTCTCTTTCTCTCTCTTTCTCTCTCTTTCTCTCTCTTTCTCTCTCTTTCTCTCTCTTTCTCTCTCTTTCTCTCTCTTTCTCTCTCTTTCTCTCTCTTTCTCTCTCTTTCTCTCTCTTTCTCTCTCTTTCTCTCTCTTTCTCTCTCTTTCTCTCTCTTTCTCTCTCTTTCTCTCTCTTTCTCTCTCTTTCTCTCTCTTTCTCTCTCTTTCTCTCTCTTTCTCTCTCTTTCTCTCTCTTTCTCTCTCTTTCTCTCTCTTTCTCTCTCTTTCTCTCTCTTTCTCTCTCTTTCTCTCTTTCTTTTGTCTGCCCTCCCTCCATCCCTCCCATCTCTTTTATCACCATGGGCAGCTCAGGACTCTTCTTGCTGGCATGGCCACAGCTTCCTCCACCCACAGACCTCAGTTTTCTTTGGCCTCATTGTGAGAAATTAATTTCATTTTCTAAGTACAAAACCTCTCAGGGGCTCTCAGGATGCTAAGGAGGAATTCAGAAAGAATAACAAAAAGAAGCAAAGGAGGGGGGTTTTTGTTGGGGTTTTTTTTGTAGTTGTTTTAATTAGAGAAATAACTGGCTCTGAATCTGCTGTTTGCTTCCTTCTCAGGAGAGGACAGAAACCTCCTGCCAACATCACGTCAAGGCCTCCACCACATTGCACACGAGGATTTGTGACTGCCTCTCACAAAGGACTGAGGAGCCAGGAATGGGCTCTGGTGAGGACATGATTGCACAACATCTCCTCCTTCTGATTCCTTGTGTTTGCAGAACATCCATCCCCTGTCCTGGGGCTTTCCTGGAAGCTCAGGGAGAGCAGTTACAGGGCAAACAGATGAGGATTAACAGATTTTGGTTAACTTTGGGCATGTAAACCCGAGAAGGGAAAACTGGGAGTGAAGGAAATCCTTTTTGGGGGGAAGAAATCCCCTTTTTTTACTAAAAACTGGGCATGGTCACAAAGTGGCACAGTGTGGGATGGCCAAGTGGCCAAGGCCAGGCTGGATGGAGCTGGGAGCACCCTGGGACAGTGGGAGGTGTCCCTGCCCATGGCAGGGGGTGGAATGAGATGAACTTTAAGGTCCTTTCCAACCCAAACCATTCTGGGATTCTGTGTTTTACCAGCAATAGCAACGCACTTCAAAATCATCCCTTCGAGTGAAACACAGACAATCGTTTTCTTGAACCGCCACGTTTCCAGCAGAGGGGCTGCAGCTCGGTGTTTCCTTCCAAACAAACACTTTGCTCTGTCATCACAAGGTTGGAAAAGGCCTCTAAGAGCAAGTCCAGCCATTACTGGCTGATCTCTTCCTTTTGCAGCCTCTCTTCTGAGTTTGTTAGAAAGGGAAAATTGCCATTTTTGAGGGAAAAAACCCCCTTGATTTGCCTTTTGCAGCTATTTCACCTCAGCCAAAGCTGCCTTTAGAGGATTCCCACAAGGGCAGGTGGGCTGAACGTGTCCTGTGGGCAAAGTGCTGCTGATCCCACCTGGGAATAGATGGAGACTGCAGGTGGGATGCTCAGGGCCACAAGACATCTTCTCCTTGCTCTGCCACGGATCCCTCCTGCTTTTTGTGCTGCTGCTGGATCTGCTTCTGCAGGAAAAGCCTCTGAGAGCTGCTGCTGCTGCTGCCACAACCCAGGGATGCAGTTTCCATAAGGAAAATCCAGACAGCTGGGATGTGGGAGCAGGGAATGAGGGCACCAGGGAGGGAACAGGAGCCAGCAGAGCTCTGCCCATGCGGAGAGGCCGTGGGCACACAGAGGGTGCCCCGACAGCTGCGTGCTCTCAAGGCAGGGCTCGGTTTTCCCTTCTCTCCAAGCCAAACAGAGTTTGTGCCTTTCCTTTTGTTTGTTCGTTTTCCACGCGAAGGGAATTCCGCACGAAGGCTTTCCCGGAAAGAAGATGCGAGACTTTTTCTTGGCTTTCTTGGAAGCGATGAATCACCTCGCTCCTTTCTGGGGGGTCCCGGCGGCGGAGGGCGCGACCCGGTGCGACATCCGCGCTCGGGCTGTGCCACCTCCTGGTGACAGCGGGCGGTGCATCCCTGCATCCATCCTTGCATCCATCCCTGCATCCATCCCTGCATCCCGGCATCCCTGCATCCATCCCTGCATCCATCCCTGCATCCATCCTTGCATCCATCCCTGCATCCATCCCTGCATCCATCCCTGCATCCATCTATCCCTGCATCCCTGCATCCCTGCATCTCTGCATCCATCCCTGCATCCCTGCATATCTGCATCCCTGCATCCAGGCATCCCTGCACCCCTGCATCCACCCCTGCATCCCTCCATCCCTGCATCACTGCATCCCTGCATCCCTGCATCCCTGCATCACTGCATCCCTGCATCCCAGCCCAAAATCAGTCACCCACAGGTCTGCATCGCCAGGATTTTCTGGGTTTGCTGCCCAGCTGAGCCAGCCCGACTTTGGTTCCCCAGACCTTTGTTCTGCAGCTCGGTTCTGCTTTGTTCTGCTGCCGTTCCGTGGCTTTGGACCCCACCGATGGAAGGAGGAGGTCGGAGAGCTGCAGCACCGGGGCTGTGGGTGTGGCTGGTGGCCACGGGAGTGCAGCAGCCACCAGCAGCAGGGATGGTCACTTCCTCAACCTGCCCGTGGTGAAGCTCTTACCTCATTAGTGACACCAGAGCTGGCCCAGGTTTGGGGGCAGATGGGTCCCGGGATTCCCTCTGCCTAAAGGGACATCTCAATATCAAATATATCCACTTGATACTGAAGGCAGAGAGAGGAAAATAAACGGGTCTTATTCCAGTTTATCCCTGTCTCTCCTCCAGAGCCAGCTTCCTTGAAATACTGCTATGCCCACGGCCAGGGGGTTTGGAATGAGGTGATTTTTACCCAAACCATCCTATGATTCTGTGTGATGGGAAGGTATCCCAGCCCTTCCTGCTGCAGTTTGGGATTATGGCTATCTGCAACCTTTAATCCCTGCTCAGCTGAGGAGAGAGTTTCTGGCCACTCGTGCCTCCATGCTGCCAAATCAGACTCTCTTTTTTTGCAGTCATAATTCTCCACCCAGTCCCACACCGAGTTCCATAAATCTGTGCCTCCTTTCCTCTTGGAGGGGCTGAGGATGCTCCCAGTTCAGGGCAAGAAGGAGCAGTTAATTGGTACGGAAAGAATAACGAAGTGTGGGCACAGAGCCGAAACCAGGATTTATTTGGGAAGATTTTCTGGTTATTATCTGCTTAGGAACAGAGGATTTGTCAGAACAGATCAGAGCATTTTCATCAAATCTGGCATCCTGCACGTAGTGGAGAGTGAGAGGATGTTCCTGGGGGAAATCTCTCTCTGGGTTCTCTCAGAAGCGCAGGTGCAGGGCCCAGTGCTGTCGGAAATGGGAGCGGAGGCAACGCTGGGGTAAAACCAGAACCAGCAGCAATGTCCAGCCCCTGTCACACTGGCACCAAAGGCACCTTCAGCCTGCCCCGAGTTTCAGTCCGAGCCAACCCAGCAGAAGTCGAGGGATGCTCCCCTGCTGCAGGAGGGTGAGAGCTGGCCCTGGGCTCCAGCACTTTAAAATAAACACAAATCCTTCCCCAACTCAGCCCCAACTCCAGCCATGTCCCCCTGGCTCAGCCACAAGGATCCATCGCTCCCCTGTGTCACATCTGGGGACAGGCAGCAGAAAACCCTCCAGGCTCCACCAAGAAGCACGTTTTGGATATTCACACTGGCATTCCAGTGACAGCAGCAGCATCCTGAGCCATGCAGGGCTTGGGAAATGTTTGGTTTATGAGGCAGGGTCAGAGCTGCTGCAAAAACAATCCCTGTTCTTAAAAAAAAACCACTCTCTTGTAAACAGGAGGGAAGAAACCCCATGTGCCTGTATCCAAAGGAAAGAGGCCTGGGAAATGCCCTTTCCCATGCAGGATGAGGCTCTGGAAGGGCAGTGGAGATGAAGAGCTCCGTGGCAGAGGGTGAGAGCATGGGCTGGGCTGGGAGCACGGGGGCCACGGTGGCCCCAGCTCCTCGGTGCTGCTCTCGTTATAAATAGAAAGCAGTGAGTTATTATTAGGGTTCAGTGAGTGGGGCTGGAGGAACAACAGGAAACCTCTCCAGTAGAGCTGTTTCCAGGTCAAGCACAGCTCCTGGGGTCGTGTCTGGAGGAGAACATCCCGGGAAGTGCCTCAGCTCGTGGAGACGGCTCTGGGGATGAGGGGCTTCACTCTGTGCCAGCTCCATGGGGTTGGTGCAGGGGCATCCCAAGGATGCTCTGTTCTCACCCCACTCTGTGTTTCCTCTTCGGGGCATCACCAGAGCAGCTTGCCTTGGGTGTTTTATCCCCAGCACCTTCCCCAGGACTCGCAGGACACAGCCAGCTCCTGCACTGCCACCCCATCCTGATGTTCATGAGGAAGCTGCATCCCACACCAGTGCAGGGAGACCTTTCCATCACATCTTCGAGCTGCCCCAAGGCCGCTGGATGGGCACAGAAGGAGGAGGATGCACCCCTGGAAAGCCCCAAAGGTGGGTCAAGTTTCCTGGCTCCGGCACCAGGAGCACACCAGGTGTGCCAGGGCGGCAGAAGAAGCACACCAGGTGTGTCAGGGGGGCAGCAGGAGCACACCAGGGGTGTCAGGGTGGCACCAGGAACACACCAGGTGTGTCAGGGCGGCAGAAGAAGCACACCAGGTGTGTCAGGGGGGCAGCAGGAGCACACCAGGGGTGTCAGGGTGGCACCAGGAACACACCAGGTGTGTCAGGGCGGCAGAAGAAGCACACCAGGTGTGTCAGGGGGGCAGCAGGAGCACACCAGGGGTGTCAGGGTGGCACCAGGAACACACCAGGTGTGTCAGGGCGGCAGAAGAAGCACACCAGGTGTGTCAGGGGGGCAGCAGGAGCACACCAGGGGTGTCAGGGTGGCACCAGGAACACACCAGGTGTGTCAGGGCGGCAGAAGAAGCACACCAGGTGTGTCAGGGGGGCAGCAGGAGCACACCAGGGGTGTCAGGGTGGCACCAGGAACACACCAGGTGTGTCAGGGCGGCAGAAGAAGCACACCAGGTGTGTCAGGGGGGCAGCAGGAGCACACCAGGGGTGTCAGGGTGGCACCAGGAACACACCAGGTGTGTCAGGGCGGCAGAAGAAGCACACCAGGTGTGTCAGGGGGGCAGCAGGAGCACACCAGGGGTGTCAGGGTGGCACCAGGAACACACCAGGTGTGTCAGGGCGGCAGAAGAAGCACACCAGGTGTGTCAGGGGGGCAGCAGGAGCACACCAGGGGTGTCAGGGTGGCACCAGGAACACACCAGGTGTGTCAGGGCGGCAGAAGAAGCACACCAGGTGTGTCAGGGGGGCAGCAGGAGCACACCAGGGGTGTCAGGGTGGCACCAGGAACACACCAGGTGTGTCAGGGCGGCAGAAGAAGCACACCAGGTGTGTCAGGGGGGCAGCAGGAGCACACCAGGGGTGTCAGGGTGGCACCAGGAACACACCAGGTGTGTCAGGGCGGCAGAAGAAGCACACCAGGTGTGTCAGGGGGGCAGCAGGAGCACACCAGGGGTGTCAGGGTGGCACCAGGAACACACCAGGTGTGTCAGGGCGGCAGAAGAAGCACACCAGGTGTGTCAGGGGGGCAGCAGGAGCACACCAGGGGTGTCAGGGTGGCACCAGGAACACACCAGGTGTGTCAGGGCGGCAGAAGAAGCACACCAGGTGTGTCAGGGGGGCAGCAGGAGCACACCAGGGGTGTCAGGGTGGCACCAGGAACACACCAGGTGTGTCAGGGCGGCAGAAGAAGCACACCAGGTGTGTCAGGGGGGCAGCAGGAGCACACCAGGGGTGTCAGGGTGGCACCAGGAACACACCAGGTGTGTCAGGGCGGCAGAAGAAGCACACCAGGTGTGTCAGGGGGGCAGCAGGAGCACACCAGGGGTGTCAGGGTGGCACCAGGAACACACCAGGTGTGTCAGGGCGGCAGAAGAAGCACACCAGGTGTGTCAGGGGGGCAGCAGGAGCACACCAGGGGTGTCAGGGTGGCACCAGGAACACACCAGGTGTGTCAGGGCGGCAGAAGAAGCACACCAGGTGTGTCAGGGGGGCAGCAGGAGCACACCAGGGGTGTCAGGGTGGCACCAGGAACACACCAGGTGTGTCAGGGCGGCAGAAGAAGCACACCAGGTGTGTCAGGGGGGCAGCAGGAGCACACCAGGGGTGTCAGGGTGGCACCAGGAACACACCAGGTGTGTCAGGGCGGCAGAAGAAGCACACCAGGTGTGTCAGGGGGGCAGCAGGAGCACACCAGGGGTGTCAGGGTGGCACCAGGAACACACCAGGTGTGTCAGGGCGGCAGAAGAAGCACACCAGGTGTGTCAGGGGGGCAGCAGGAGCACACCAGGGGTGTCAGGGTGGCACCAGGAGCACACCAGGTGTGTCAGTGGCAGAAGGAACACACCAGGTGTGTCAGGGTGGCAGCAGGAGCACACCAGGTGTGTCAGGGTGGCACCAGGAACACACCAGGTGTGTCAGAGTGGCAGAAGAAGCACACCAGGTGTGTCAGGGTGGCACCAGGAGCACACCAGGTGTGTCAGAGTGGCACCAGGAACACACCAGGTGTGTCAGGGTGGCACCAGGAGCACACCAGGTGTGTCAGAGTGGCACCAGGAACACACCAGGTGTGTCAGAGTGGCAGAAGAAGCACACCAGGTGTGTCAGGGTGGTTTTTGTGTGGGTGTGTCCTGTGCTGTCCTCACGCCTGGTCCCTGCCACCCTCCAAACCTCTCCCAGAGAGCAGCACTCAGGCTGTGCCTGGGGGCTCTCAGCCCTTTCTCCTAAAGTCATGGATTTGAGGCCATTTCTCCTAAAATCATGGAGGATGAGCTCTTCCAATGGCATTAACTCCTGCAAGATGCACCTGGGCACATCAAAGGTTACCTTACCCTGTCCAAGCTCCTCTGTACTCCTTGATTTTACAGCTCCTGCTTTTAAATCTTACTTTTCTTGCCTGTCTCTCTGTTGGAAGCCACTTTTTCTTTATCATCTATACATTACAGCTTCTAAAATACATCCCTTAATCCACAGAACTGCACCCAGCGATGCCCAGGGATCCATGACTGGAAGCGTTTCCCCAGGGAATGTCCTTTACAGAGCCAGCAGGGTCAGAGGGAGAGGAAAAACAGCACACACACATGATCAATACTTTTCAAAATAGGATTTGAAAGCAAAGCATGCGAAGCCTCTATCTGGTTTTAATTTCAAATGGAAAAAAAAAACCATAGGGCTATTAATATATGGTAATGTTACTCCACTGGAAGAAAAAAGTGTAGATAAAACCTGCAGGCTTAATGAGGCTCAGGAAAAATCAAATTGAAAGCAAATCTTTGAAAATCTCTAGGTAATCTGTGTTCCATTTATCATGCTTTGGCAATCAGAAAGTAAAACCAGGCTTAACATAATGAGGAAAATCAAACAGGCTTTTTTTTCCCCTGCTGCTCTAAAATCCCAGAATATCATCATCACAGAAAAAGGGGGGAAAAAAGGAGGAACTTCTGCCCTCCCGCTGGAGCACAGGGAATTTAATTGCAAAGGTTTCTTCCTGTGTGTCTGAGAAGATGATGCAGGACTGGGATTTTTAAATGACAATATTTAAGCTCTCCTTGGTGACACCGAGCTAAAGCAGCGCTGCTGTCCTGAGCTGGCAGATGGGAAGGTGACAACGCTTTGTAACAAGCTGAAAATGGCAAAAAAGCCACAAAAAAAAAGACTTCTCTCGACATCTCCAGCTGGCCAGGTCAGCAGCACAGCACCGGCCCCCGCCAGGCTGGGGACATGCTGAGGACACTGCTGGGGGGACACAGCTGAGGAAGAGCTGCGGGTTTGGTGATTCCAGACCCCTGAATCTGCCAGCTGCTGGAAGGGGATCGTGCCTTGCACCCCTGGAGCTGCCCTGTGCCAGCCTGGCACTGCTCCCCCTGCCCAGGCAGTTTTGGGGCACAAGGGGAGGAGCCCAAGGCACCAGAGCCAGGCCTCATCCCCAGTGCTGCCCCCAGCTCTGGGCATCTCTGGGTGTGCTGGCTGTGAGCACAGAGGGGAAGCTGATATTTGGGAACCAGGCCTCCAAAAGGCCCAGATGGAACCACTGGACTCTGAGATGGATGCTCCCCATCCTGACACCGCTGCTCCTACGGAGCTGGAGGTGGCCAACACCCAGACCCTTTTACAAGATGTCTTTTACGCCAGGTACCCTTTCCTCTCACAGATTTCGCTGCTGGACCTCCAGGATCTGAACAACTGTGGATGCTGAACAGACCCACAGTAACATCCTCTCCATCTGCATCCACATTCCCACTGCTTTGTCCCATCCTTTAATCCCCACAGGATGCAGAGGGTCCTGCAGGCACCATGAAACCCTTGGGTTTGGGGCTGCTGAAACTTCTTGCACAGCTCTTCCTTCCACTCTGAGGGTGGGATATTGAAGCAGGACCTGATGCCATCCATGGTTTTTCCATGGTCATGATGCCACAGGTCAGGCAGGTCCCTGTAAAGCTGGACACAAATCCCTGGGTGACCTCACCCACTGCTGCTCCAGCCTCTTCCTCCCCAGTTCCCTGCTGCTTTCCTGGGAGAATCCTCGTTCTCTATGATTCATCACACTCAGCTCCTGCCCAATTCACCCCAGAGCCCAGGCAGGTTAAACCCTCAGCGCTGTGATCTCTGCAAGCACCACCTGATTAAAACACATAAAAAATAAAACAGGGATATAAAACTGCCAGTTGCCCACAGAATCAAATTGAATTAGCTCAGCTCAGCCTCCCCCATCTTTCCTTGGTAATAAAACCACTCACTCTCCAAATACGGGATTTCAGGTGTGTAGGAAAACAAATCCTTGAGCTCACGTGGGGCAGTGGGAGAGCTCAGCCCAGTGAGGGACGTCCTGAGCTTCCTCTTATCAGTAACTGCTGTTTATACGACCCAAAAATAAAACAACATCTCTCCACAGAGGGAGAGGCAACAGGTGTGGAGCACAACCTCTCCTGGAGCTGTGGTGGCCTCACACAACAGCCAAAAAGTCTTCTCCTTCCCATCCAGAGGGAGGTTTCTGCTCTGCCCATGCACATCATCCTCACCTTCCTCCTTCCCTTGCACCTTGCAGGGCTGGGGAGGGTCCAGAGCAGCTGCCAGGGGTTAATGAGCAAAACATCCTGAGTGAACCAGGCTGGTTAATGAGCATCTCTCCTGCCGGTGGAGAGCTGTGATGAGAATATTCCCTGCTCCAGTGGTGCTGGGGATGTGACAGCCAACCAAGGAGGGAGCTGGGAGCCGGGGGGAGACAATCGTTCCAGCCAAGTTCATCTGCATTAATCTTGCACTCATTAAAATCAGTTGTTCTCTTTCTAATTCAGCCAGCGCTGCCAAGATCAGGAATTAAAAAATTGATGAGCCAGTGTCCCTGGGGAAAAAAAAAAAAAAAAAAAAAAAAAAAAAAAAAAAAAAACCACAA
>VZTE01003528.1:355486-367363 GCA_013397775.1 Eulacestoma nigropectus
AAAAAAAAAAAAGAATAAAAAAAAAAGTAAGCTCATCATCCAGAGCAGCACGGATTTTAAAATAATCATAAAAAATGTCTGGCTGCTCCTTTGGGCTCAACACTTCCATGAGGGGTGGGAAAATGTACAAATGGGAGCCCAGAGGCTGGAGCTTCCTGGAGGCAGCCCCTAAAATGGCCTCACTTATGGGGAAAACCCAAATCCTGAGCCACAGGGGAGGGACGAGCTCGTTTGGCTCCTCTCATCCTGCCTCAGAACAAGTGTCACTGCCGGAGTGACAGCAGCCCGGCGCTCGCCTGGGTGCACAGCAGCACCCGGCAGGAACGTGTGGGTTAACAGCAGAAGTAAATAATGACTTTCTAATCCTGCACGAGCGACAAACTCCGCATTATTTTTAATATGCACCTAATTAAGGTCACCGATGACAATGTCTGGAGAGCTGGAGACAAAGATGATAAACACCATTTATCTGAAGCAGATGAGAATTTGGAAAAGGCTCTCCAAGAGCCCAAACTAAATAATATTTCAGAGAGAGCCAGAGCCCTCCCAGCCCATAAAAACACCCACAACCTCCAGTGGCTTTTGCTGACCCAGGCTGGAGCGATCCCGCTGAGCTGTCTGGGTCTCTCTCCACAAAAGCTGCTGTTTTCCCTCATTAAAAGGCACCTTGTTTACAAAGTAAAGCTCAAGCAGAAAAACATGGAGCCAGGCCAATCCCAAACCAACCCTGGGAGAAGTTTGGGATTAACTCCTTTAGAGCCGAGCAGAGGTCGCTTCCTGAAGGAGAATAAATAACGATGATGTGGGTATTTATTTATAGCAGGCATTCATTGCCTTCAGGATCTGGATAAACACCCATTAGCTTTCAAGGTGATGAATCAAGTATTAATTAACCTGCTGGGGGGAAAAAAATAATAAAGATATTAATGTTTTAAAGGGAAGCTTCCAGCTGAGGGAAACAAAGGAAGAGAGCAAAGCTGAACTTCTCAAATAAAACCTTTTTGTGCTGGAAAGGAGCAATGGGCAGAGCATAGACCAGTTGGATACTCTGGCTGGGAATGGCAGGTCTGCTTTGGTAACTGGGAAAAAATAAAACAAAAAAAAAGCTTTCTTGGCATGTCTGCAGAGCTTCAGGGTGGAGAAGGGCTTGGAGTGAAAATTTAATGGGCACTGGTGCCCGAGCCAACCCCTGCCAGCACAGAGCCACGTCCCCAGGAGCCACTCACGCCCTGGCAGAGTGGGAAATGGCATTCATCCCCTCCAGACAAGGGTGCAACAACTGGTTTTTCCTCTGATTTCCCTCCACAGGTCCCCTCGGCACTGCAAGCAATGAAAATCCAGAGCCAGCAGCAGGAAAGCAGCAGGATGGGCAGGACATGCTCTGGCTGTTACACACAGAGAGGGGAGCAGACCTTGGCCCTCAGATCCCACTTTCCCTCTGTCCCACTCAGGGGCCAGCTGAGAGAACTCTCCCTTCTCTGGAGTTCCTTCAAAGCAGCCACAGCCCAAGGAGACCAGCAGGGCTCAGCTCAGCACAAGCACGAGTGTCACAGAGCAAAGAGAAATATTTCTGCAGGATTAGTCTGTTTTCTAAGCAAAAATGCCAAAATGAGAGGTGACACCAAAAACTGGACAGCAAAAAGAAACCAATTTCCTGGTGGCAGCGGTACAAGGCCTGCAGGCTCACAACAGCGTCCAGCTCCCTGGGATGGCTTGGCTGCATCCCTTCTCCTCTCTGCAGCTTCCAAGGGATGTGAATCAGAAGTTTGGAGTGATTATTTTGCAAACTGAGGCACAGCTCTCCTGCAGTCGAGGAGGGACGGTGCCTAACAAAGCACAAAAATCCTCTATTAGACATGGTCTTCAGGATCAACTTCCTTTGCCTGTGCTCCACCCCTACAAACCCAAATCTTTAGCAACTTCAAGCTCTTTTTATGGTTTTTTTTTAATATAAGGAGAAAAAAAGCACATGCAGCCCTCCTTTTCCTGCCCATTTTTAGCTTTTTTCTTTCCCTCTGCATATTCCCCGGTTCTCTACCCACGCATAGCCACACTGCAGACAACCCATCCTAAAAAAAATTGAGAGAGGCCTAAAAAAACAACAGTGATCCAGGGCGTCAANCATATTCCCCGGTTCTCTACCCACGCATAGCCACACTGCAGACAACCCATCCTAAAAAAAATTGAGAGAGGCCTAAAAAAACAACAGTGATCCAGGGCGTCAGGAAACCACAACCTCTTTCTGTTGTTGTTATTTTTCATACGGGATTTTTCACAATCTTGTTTTAAAGATTGGCAAGGGAGGAACTCGCTCCTTCCTCCCCCTCCTCAGTCCTGTGCTCCCCTGTTATATTCAGACATTTCTCGCCAGCCTCGCTCATCTCACATTTCAGGGCAGAGCAAATGTTTGTGCATGGAGGGGGGGCAGGGATGATGAGTCAATTAGACACCTCATAAAAATCCGATTTAGAAAATTCCCTCCCCGGCTGCGAGCGCGGCCGCCACAAACCAGCTCAGCCCAGTGCCCCCCTCGCCGACAGAGAGCGGTTTCCTGCAGTGAAGCCTCTCTCACCCTGCTTAAATGTCACCTACCATGAGGCATCTGCCACTGGAAGTGAGAGACACCCTCACAGCTCAATAAATCACATTGCAGGAGGATTTTTGAGCTATCCCCGCTGCTCCTTTAGCTCCATGGCATTCCCGCTCCGTGTGCTCCCGCTCATCACCGAGCCCTGCAGCCCTCCCGTGTTCCAGCGGATAACTCAGCCCTGGAACCAGCTCAGCCCTCCAAACCCTCTGCTCTCGCTGCTGTTCCCATCACTCCAGCCACAACTTTCTGAGCCGCAGAGGAAATCCTAAGGGATGAACCATTTGTCATCCTGATTCCATTTTCTACCGACGGCACCTTCCAGTGCCTTCCCCAGGCACGCAGGAAATTGCAGGGTGGATTGAGGGGTGGCACCTCTTCATCCTCCCTGCAGACGGTCAGAGCCACCTGCTGCCTTCCACCCTGCTCCTCTTGGATGAGACCCAAACCACCTGCCCGGGGAGTCGTGTTGGACTTGCACAGCCTCCCACAGAGCAAAACCTTCTTTCCTCATGCAAAATCTTCTCCCCACAGAGCAAAACCTTCTTTCCTCATGTAAAATCTTCTCCCACAGTACAAAACCTTC
Organism: Eulacestoma nigropectus; assembly: GCA_013397775.1. Taxonomy (NCBI): domain Eukaryota; kingdom Metazoa; phylum Chordata; class Aves; order Passeriformes; genus Eulacestoma; species Eulacestoma nigropectus. Next base: position 358,660 of record VZTE01003528.1, read on the forward strand.
TCTCCTCATGCAAAACTTCTCCCACAGTGCAAAACCTTCTCCTCACAGTACAAAACCTTCTCTCCTCATGCAAAACCTTCTCCCACAGTACAAAAGCTTCTTTCCTCATGTAAAACCTTCTCCCCACAGTGCAAAACCTTCTCCCCTTATGTAAAACCTTCTCCCCTCATGTAAAACCTTCTCTCCTCATGCAAAACTTCTCCCACAGTGCAAAACCTTCTTTCCTCATGTAAAATCTTCTCCCCACAGTGCAAAACCTTCTCCCACAGTGCAAAACCTTCTCTCCTCATGCAAAACTTCTCCCCACAGTGCAAAACCTTCTTTCCTCATGTAAAACCTTCTCCCCACAGTGCAAAACTTTCTCCCCTCATGTAAAATCTTCTCCCATAGTGCAAAACCTTCTCCCCATGGAGCAAAACCTTCTCCCCACAGAGCAAAACCTTCTCCCACAGTGCAAACCCTTCTCTCCTCATGCAAAAGCTTCTTTCCTCATGCAAAACCTTCTCCCCACAGAGCAAACCCTTCTCTCCTAGAGCAAAACCTCTCCCAGTGCAGCCAACCTGGCAGCATCATCTAAGTGTGTGCATTCCTCATGCATGAAGTGTAATCTGAGAAATTACAGTATTTTAGGATAGCTTTTGATTTTATGGGACTGGTCAGGTTCAGACGGGAAAATGGAGCAGACAGTGCTGAGCTCTGACCTGTGGGAGCAGCATCATTTCAGGCAGAACACAGCACTGCAACATTCATACCAGGAGACATCAATTCCATATTAAAAAGGGCTGAATTTTTAAAATGCCCCAGCAAACCCGGCCGTTTTGTAAGCAAGAACCCTGCAGGGTGCAGCCGAGCTGGGAGGGTGTTACAAAGCAGCACCGAGACATTTCTGGGACCCTATAAACTCCCCGTGCAGCCACGAGGCACAGCAGCCAGCACCTACTGGGGCCAGTGGCCAGCTGGGCTGGGATGAGGACTGGCCTGGCTGTGCTGATCATAGTCTGGAGTGACCAAAATCACAGAGCACTGCACGGCCACAGGATCATGGCACACTGGTTTGGCACACTGCTTTCCATCGACAGCTTTACACCCCTCCCACAAGGAGCTGGTGGTTTCCTTTGTAGGACAGAGGATTCTGTTGCACCAGAGAGGTCCTGTTTCATTTTGCTCCGGGTGAATACGCCCAGTTTTGTGGCTGGGTGAAGTAACTAAACTCATTTTTCAATCAAACTCGCCTGGATTTTTATTTTCCCTTTCTCCAGCGAGCCCTGGGGCACCGGGAGGAGTCCAGGCAGGAGAGGGCCAATGGGCTCCAGACCCCAGACAGGGTGATGTCCATGGGGTCAGTGCCAAAGCCCACAAAGCAGAACAGGGACAGCATTAACCAGGTGAGGATTTATCATCCATCCAAGCCTAATGCAGGTATTTTCCACTGGACAAGTCTCTCCTTCTCTCCCCAGACCAGCCCAGCCCACATGAGGCCTGGTCCTGACATAAACCCTGGGTTTTTGGCTGCTTGCTGGAGGTAGCACATCCCAGAGTAACCCAGTGCAGGGCAAGGAAGGATATTGCCCTTGGATCTCTCCTTTTCAGCCAGGAAAACAAGTTAATGGTGACGTAATAAGAGAGTGACCGTTATTTGCCATTGAGCTTCATAAAAATGTGAGGAAAGATGCCTGCCTTGTAATTAAGTCCTGGGAGCAAAAGGATGTGTACCTGGCTAGACTGCAGAGAGATGAACTCATTACCTCATCCACGTCTCAGGCTTCTGCCTGTTTTCCTCTGCAACAGAACGATCAGCTTGGGCTGCAGACAAGGGCTTTAAAAAGCAAATAATCCCTCCAGAAGGGCCAGGCCAGCACGATTCCTACATGGCTGGGCTGGGAATCTCCAAGCAGCCTCGTTTCTAGGGAGACTGATGGGCAAACACTCTGAAATCCAAAAAGGGCACAGCTCCCCAAAATCAGGGTGTCAGGAGGGAGCTCACTCCAGATTTTTCCAACAGCCAGACAGCTCCTGCAGCTGCCAGGCTTTTCCATGGATCGCCCAGGTCGGATTTTCTGCTGAGAAACATCGAGGGTCTGAGCTGCCCTTTTCAGCTCAGGAATGCACAGCTGAGAAAGGGAGGCCGAGCTGCCTCCTGCAGGACGTGGCTCCAGAAGTAGGGATTTGTGCCCAAGCCTTGGAGGCCACGCTGGGATCACATTTTGGGATCACATTTTGGGATCACATTTTGGGATCACATTTTGGGATCACATTTTGGGATCGCATTTTGGGATCGCATTTTGGGATCGCATTCGGACTCAGGTTGCACAGGATGAGAGGGATGGGCAGGTGGGGGGGGTGCAAACACCCAGTTGCCTTTGGGAAAAAAAAAAACCAGCAGAACCCATCTGGTGTTTGAACAGTGAAGTAAAAACAACCTAAAGCCTCAATCTAGAAAGTTTTTAGGGCATAAAATAGAAAGAACAGGCACCATCAGCATCCTCTCCCCAGGAGCCAGCTGAGCAACTTTCCACAGTGGCAAACATTCTCAAACCCTCAGACAGAACCCCTGTGAACGTCACTGTCCCTTTCACAGTCAGATTTGGTGACTCTGGGCTTGATAAAGGCTCAAAAATCTGCGTGCTGCTGTTGCTCCGTGCATGATGGGGCTGGAGCAGGCAGGTCTCTTGTTTTGAGGGGCCAGCTGATAATCCCAGGTGCTGGGAGAAAATCCCGTGTGCCTCTTGCTGGCATCCCAAAGCCAGATCCACCAAGATCCCTCCCCTGCCAAATGTGTTTAATCCCCACTGAAACACATCTAGGTCCTTCAAATTAAGCATTTTTCTAAGTGTTTTGTCAGCACGTTGTGGAGTGAGGCACAAAGGAGGCCTGGGATGGCACAGCTTGAGGCAAAACACGTTTCACAACGAGCTGACAACTCTGGGCAGGGTCAGTGACACGGTCCTTGCAGGGAAAACATCACGGAAGCTGGAACAGCCAGGAGCACAGCTCTGAGAGCCACAGAGGCTCAGCCTCACCCAGCACTGCCAAGGCTCCCAGCCCTCCCCATCCTGCTGGGAAGAGCTTGGCTCCAGCCCCGGTGGGCTGACCACAAGCCCTGTCTGCAGGAATATATTTGTTAAAACACTCATTCACACTGCAGCCACGGCGCTGGCTGGGAGAACACAGATCAGGCTTTTTGTCAAACAAATCCCATTCCAAGTGTCTGGGAGGACAGGGAAAGCTGCCGTGGTGCTGCTTTGAAGGGTTTACAGCTCACTGCAGCACTTTACAGCTGCAGTTGTTTCCACAACCAAGTCCAAGAGAGGCTGTGAACAGGAAGGAATTAGGCACTCATGCAAAGACCATTAAAGTCAAGGGGAATCTTTCCATTGACTCGAGAGGGTTTGGCTCCCAGCCCTGCATATCAGGGTCTGTTGCGGGGGATTTGGAGCAGGAAATGGGAGCGGGACTTTGCAGGTTTTCTCAGCATTTGTGGTGGAGTTTAGCACAGAAGGTCGCTGTGCCCGTTTCCCTGCACGTAAATTAAGAAGTGACTGCTCATCTGAGGTGCAAGGCCCTCACTGACCATCCTGGGCATCCTCTGCCATTCCTGGGATGACAGCCCTTATACCAAATGGACTGGAGTAGCACATTCCTATGGGAATTCCTATGGGAAACAAGATTTCTCTATGGGCCCTGATGCGTCAGCCCCTGATGCATAACCCACATACGATGTGTCAGTCCAAGAGGCAAAAATGCCATGAACCAGAAGATTCAGCAGATCTGAAAATTGTGTTAATCCCAAGATCAAATTCCCATGGGGAATGACGCTCCCGCTGGGATCCAGGCAGCATTTCGCTGATTCCAACCCTGCCTGCTCCCTTGCAGCCAAGAGCTCTGCACAGGTGGGTTCTGTCTTTAGGTGGAGGGCAGGAACCTGCACCAAATGCCAACAGATCTGAGCTGCCTCCACTGCTCCGTGCAGAGAAACAGGGATCTGACCTGCCCTGCCTGGGACCTCACCTCTGGAAAACGATGCTTTCCAAGGAGCGTCTTCCCAGGCACCCGAAACTGCCAGCACGGGAACACGGCGCATCCCAGGAAACTTCAGACTCTTTTAAAATGCACGTGAGAGCCTAATTTGCTGCTAAGAGGAGCAGTGGTGCTTCTCTGGGCTGGCAGGAGCAGAACTGGTCAGGTGAGTTCAGTGCTGTGCCAGGTGCAGGTGTCTGCAAGCCAGGGGAGGGAGGAATTGGCACTGGGGAGGTGCTGGGTCATTTTCTGCCTCAGCCACTTCATCATTGCTGTGCTGGTAAAAGCAGGGAGGACAAATCTCCTCCCCACGTGCCATGGGAAAGGTCAGACCACAGCTCCAGGAAAAGCGAAATGAGGAGGGTTTGAGCCTGGCCAGCTCTGTGTTCCCACCAGCCTGGGCTGTGGGTGCACAGGAGACAACATCCACGGGCTGGAACTGTGCTTCCCACTTCTCCTGGCCTGGGAGTGTGCCTGGGAGCAGGGCAAGGCTGCAAAGGAGGATTTATTCCAGCCACAGGCTCAGGAAAACCTCTGCCTCCTGGCAGATGCTCCTTACTTGGGCTGGGTTTAGGAAACCAGAGGTGACCAAGCCCTGCTGCAGCCTTCGGTGGGAAGTAGAGGGATGGGAGTGTGCTGAGCTGCAAGAAACTCGATCCCAGAAAGGGGAGAAGGGAGGGTGGAGAAGGGAGAGTGGAGAAGGAAATTCATCCTAAACCCAAACCAACTTGGTGACCCAAACCAGCTCTGCAGAGCCGAGCTCTGCCAACAGACTCAGGGAGCCAGAGAGGACAGAAACACCCAAAACACTGATCTTGGTGGCTGAAAAATGATTTTGGTGCAGTCAGTGCCACATCCAATGGGCTTTGGGCAGGGAGTGTCACCTTTCTGAGATGACTGGACAGTGATTTGACTCAAGAGCAGTGTGCTGACCCCAAATATCCTCTGTGGAGCGGTGGTCTGAGTGTTCCCTGTGGGAGCATCCATCCCCACACCCAGGAGTCCCCACCAGCCTGGAGGCAGAGGCCACAGAAAGCCAGGTGGGGCCTTTTGCTTCCAGAGGGATGTGGGTTTGGGAAATGAGCTTTTCTCCCACCTGCTGCAAGTTCAGAGGGCTGAGTTGCCAAATCTGACAGGAACTGGGGGCTCATTAACATGACTGAGGCTTTGGCACCAGGAACTTTCTCTGCTTCCATTTATAGGACCTTGAGAGGCCGTGGCAGGAGTTCAAGGAGGGCGGTTTTGCACCACTGCATTACGAAGTCTAGACAGTGCTGGAGCCCTGCAGGCCTGGAGAATCCCTTTTCCCTGCTAGTCAAAGCCCAGCAGCATTCCTGAAGCTGGGAAGTGTTTCATTCTCTCATTCAGACAGAGCCTTCTGCACCGTTGTGTCCCTCCAAAAGCTCCAGCCCCAAAGCTGTGCCTGGAAAACGGGAGTTGCCAGCGCTGCTGACCACATGCCAGCATCAACTCTGGTTTGACCAAACCCTGCCAAGCTGCTCAGAGGAAGGAAGTAGGGAAGAAAAATGTTTTAAACTGCCTAAATCCTATATTTTCATTCCTGCCTGGAATGAAAACGGCAGCTTTGGAGCAATTCTTGAAATATCTGCTTTTAGCAGGTTTTATTCCTCTCTTCTCCTCACTCTGAGCTGACCAGGGAAACCCATCCACCCAGGAAACCCACCAGGCAGGGCTCCCTTCTCCACTGAAGGATGCCCAAGAGCTGCTCATCAATGCCTGCCACCAGCCCCAAAGGGAGCAGGAGACCTTCTGAACCTAAACCAAAAATTAAAACAGAAGCAATTTTGATTTACTGGAATATTTCCGTTGGGCCTCAGGTGCTAAATGCACTTCCATGAGTTGAGGGACAACTTGTTCTAGGATAGCATTCCAGCAGCTCCTGAAATACAGCCTGGGGGCAAGGCTGGGGGCTGGGACAGAGCTTTCCTGCTCCTCCTTGGGACTGGGGATGAAATCTGGGCAAATCCACCTGTAACTGTTCAACCTGCAGGAGATCCAGTGGCGAGGCCTCAGCCATTCAGCAGCAACTCAAAGGAAGAAAAACAGGATCAAATGATGCTTTAGGATTTCCAGGCTGCCTCTGCCAGCACAGGGAGCACGTCTGTGCTTTCCCTGAGCGGATTGAGAAGCGCCCAGGATCAGTATGAACACGCCAGATGCTGGGGAATCATCTCCCACTTACAGCAATTACGAGGATGTCCCAGAATCCAATAAAGCAACTGAGAAGAGGAGCATCTGGTGGTGCTTGTCAGGCACAGGGAGATAAATCTGGGTAATAAAGAGGTGTGATTTTTTTTTTCCGTTGAGTCATCATATGCCATTTGGCACTGGATACGTGTGATTCCTCCTCCCCTGGTGGTGTTCCTCGGGAGGAGATGAGCTGAGCATCCTTCCCCCAGCAGGGATGAGGAGCTGCTCCCCTTCCCCTGCCCTTTCTCTGCTGATACCAGACACCAGGAGCTGATCCCCCAGTCCCACCAGCATCCCCCAGACACAAATCAACACTTCACAGCATCCAGCAGCACGGCCAGCCCGAGGAATCACCAGGTGAGCCCTTCTCTCTATCTCTGACCTCGTCCCCTCCGTGCTCCCAGCCACGGGAAAAGCCCCACAGCTCCAGATAAGAGAATCGCAGAGTCATGGAATGGTTTGGGTTGGAAGGGGCCTCAAAGATCATCTCCTTCCTGGAGGTCATGGGCAGGGACACCTTCCACTATCCCAGGGTGCTCCAAGCCTCATCCAACCGGGCCTTGGACACTTCCAGGGATCCAGGGGCAGCCACAGCTTCTCTGGGGATTCAATCCCAGCCCCTCACCACCCTCAAAGGGAAGGATTTATTCCCAATATCCCATCGAAACCCGGTCTCTTTCAGGTTGAGCCCATCCCCCTCATCCTGTCTCTACAACTCCTGATGGAATCCCTGGTGTCTCCACACAACCTTCTCCTCCCCAGAGAACCCACAGCAAGTTCAGATTTAAAAGAGAGGCAAAGTGGTGAAGCAGGGAAGGTTTCTTCCCACATGCGCCAGCCAAAAAATAATCACAGCGCAGAGGGAGCACTGTGGATTACACAACACTGATCCCATCTAGCACAAACACCCGGCTGAACAGCTCCTTAGAAATACTCCATGGATGATTCCTAGAAGTAATCACCAGCAAATTTTATGGGTGGGAAAGTGCAGCAGAGCTGAGCTATATTTAATAGTGGAAAGAAGATAAAACTAATCTCCAAAGGTCTGAAAATGCAGACTCTGTGCTTGGATAAACTTCAGTACATCCTCATGCAGTAAATGCCAGCACAGCTCGGGGATGTTTTTCTTGGTATGGGCAGCCATTCACAGAATATTTGGTTTTCAGATCAGAAGCAGCCATTAAAGCATCTTCCCTGAGCTTCTTTTCACCACAAGCTAAAATATTTCATCCAATAACTGGAGAGGTTTGATAATTCAGAGCTTTGCAACGAGTGACACTCCCCAGGCCAGGGCCAGCTGAGCCAGGGCCCTTTCCCACGAAGGCTGCTCTTTAATTCACTCCCTGCCCTCACAAACAACTTCTACTCCCATTTTCCTTCCCAGACACTTCTCAGACAACACTGGAAGAACGAGCTGAGGGAGAACAGCACGAAGAGAAGTCAGTGAGCAAACACCGGGGAACCTCAGTGCCAGCAAACATCACTCACTGGGACCGCGTGCCCTGGAAGCTCCAGCAGCCACAGGGAGCATCCTCCGGGCTCCCAAACCTCCCACCCTCCTCAAATCATCCTGCCAGGAACAATTCCAGAACTCAGTGGTCCTTGGGGAATCTGCTCCTTCTTTTTATCCCATTTTCCTTCGGGCTTAGCCTGAAGCAGAGCTTTTTCTCCCCAAGCAATTTCCTCCAAGCCTCTGAAAAGAAACACGAGCGGCCTCTGTTGTGGCAGCAGCACCCACTTAAAAAGCACTGAGTGGCCCCAAAGTCACCCAGAACACTCTGAGTGTCACAACGGTAACACTGAAATAACTTTACACGTTGATTTTTATGTAAATTGGCGCTCCCTGTTTACTTCTGGAAAGATTAAAATGCTTGGCATCAGCTCCGGGTTTTCAGGGCTGCGAATTCAATTTTCAGAGGGCACCTGGGAGAGAGGGGGATGACTTTTTTTCCCAGGGATGAATATTGCTTGTTTGGAACATCTCAGAGGCTGGGAACCCATCATTCTGGATCACAGCTTATGTGAAAGATGAAGTTTTTTTAAAAAATTGTATTTGGAGTCAAACTCACCTTATTCCTTTCAAGAAGCTGCTGCTTTTCTTCTTAAACCTCTCACTTTGACCCTTTCTGTGTTTAAAATCTGCCTCTGTCCCCAGCTCCTGGCCTGATCCCCCTTCTATTGCTCGTAGCGCAGAGCTACAGCTCCATCAACTCCACACAATGTACTTTCAATGTCCCCACTAGGGGACACCAAAAATGGCCTTTAAAGTAAGGATTTAATGACTTCAGATAAAATTGAGTTCGTGTGCAACATCTGACTCTAAAAGTGTGTGTCAATATTTAATTAATTCAGGAAGGGAGCAGAGGGAAGGGATTTGGGGAGAAGGGAAGGGAAGTTCAGGGAAGTTCAGGGAAGTTTCAGGGAAGGGAAGTTTCAGGGAAGTTCAGGGAAGTTTCAGGGGAGGGGAGGGGGGGGG
>VZTE01003528.1:389354-412264 GCA_013397775.1 Eulacestoma nigropectus
CCAGCCCACTCCCCACCAAGGGGAAAGCAGCAGCTCTGAGCATCGCAGACACTTCCAGCCCGGCAACGAATATTCCGTGCAGACCTGAAAGAAAGCTTGGGATAGTTTAGAAAATTCCCTGCGAGGGAAACTCTGTCCCTCTGTGTGCCCTTTGCAGGGAACATGGACCGGCACCACTACGAGATGTTCACCAAGTTTGGGGACGACGGCTTCCTCCTGCACCTGGACAACGCCAGAGGGTGAGGCAGCAGGGGGAGGGGGTCGGGAGGGGGGAAGGAGGAGGGCACCACTGAACTCTGCTTCCCCCCCCAGGTTTGGGCGGCATTCCCACGATGAAATCTCCATCCTGGCTCCGCTCTCCCAGTGCTGCATGTAAGTCCCAGCTCCACCTTCCTTCCTTCCCAGGAATGTTGGTGTTCCCGCTGTCGCTGGGAGGTCACCCAGGCCGGGCTCCATCCAGCAGCTCAAGGAGGACCCTGCTAATCCCAGCCAAGGGGCAGGCTGGATGCTGGAGCATGGGAATCACAAGTGCAAAAGCGTTCACTGACAGAGCCAGAGGCACTGTCCATTGGATCAAACCCTTCCAGAAAGTTCTAACAGCCTTTCCCAGCCCATCAACACGAGGTGCTATCAGGGAGCACAGAAATCTCCATCCAAAATCCAGGTGGAACTTTGATGCACTTAATCAAGTTTCCTCTTCTCATGGCATGAAGGAGAAGCTCATAAATTTAACCCTATGTTCCCCCTTCATTAATTCACATAAATCAGCAGCTGAAAGTTAAATTTAAGAGGCAGAAGCAGCTGCTCTTCCCTGGGGTTTCTCTTCAGGAGATGTGTAGCCTTTTTCCTTGCTGTTCCTGCTCCTTGTCCCCCTCGGGGTGGTAACTGCACTCTCCCCCCACACCTTTAATTTTAAGAGCTGTTATTTGCACTCAGCAAGTCTTTTCATTTCTAATTGCAGTCTTGCAGGGAATCCTTCTCTTGAAATTTTGTGCAGTTTGAAATTAACTCTGCCTCTTAATTTGACCTGCGTACTGTAATATCCACAGGTCACATCATTCCTGTTCTTCCACATCCACCGCTCAGAAACTCTTCTTAACCTAATTCTTGTGAAAGGCAGTGGTAGGAGGACCTGGACACCTTGCCATAAGCAAACTAGGGCCAGGAACAGCATAAAAGCAACTCGTGCTACCTGAGGGAGACACACAAACCCTCATTTCCCACAAGAGCTGATCCGCTTGGAGTGGGAGAGCATCTCAAACCACTTGGAAAGGAAGGGAAGAGGTTTTTCTCGAGTAAGCACACGGAGGCCACAAATTTCAGCCTGCCCTGCCCAACAACCTGGACTCAGCCCAGCGAGCCACCTCCTTGCTCTGACACCAAGCTGAGCCACGTGAGCAGGAAAGCTCCTCCAGCCACTCCAGCGGGAGCGCTGGGAGCACAGGGATGCTGCAGGCAGCCTGCTTCCTTCCCTGTTAAACACACCCACCCCATTCCCAGCCGAGTTCTGCTCCAAGTCTGGTTTCCAGCAGATTTGGGTCTGTATTTGCAGCTGCCTTTCACAGCTCCCAGCCCAGCCCCTGTCCCACACGTTGAAGCCTGCAGATCTCTCCCAGCGCAGTGAGTGGCACAAATACAGACATGCCATGAGCTGGTCCTTTCCCTGAAAGCATCAAAACCCTCCTGGAGGCACAGCCAGGCCCAAAAACAGCCCCAGTGAGCCTGATGAAGTCCCTGGAAGGCTCGGGGTGAAACGTTCAGCAGCTCAGCACAGCCACAGGGCCGCAGTGGGAGCGGAGTGGGGCCGGCGGCAGCGTTTCCATCTCAGCCCTCTCCGTGCTCTGCCTGTTTGTTGTGTAACTGTTCCAGCATTCCATCAGCTGCTCCCCACGGGGTCAGACCAGCCCATTCTCCACCTCCAAGCACCGTCGCTGTTGGGACCAGAGCAAACACAGCTGGTGTTTATCCACAGCAGCTCCTGGGCCGGCCCTGCCTCGAAGGACAGCGCACAGATGCTCGTTCACATCTGCTCTGGGCACAGCTTTCCCTGGCAGCAGCAGCAGCAGCAGCAGCAGCACCTCACAGCTGGGGTTTAAGGTTTCCTTGCCAGCCCTCACACTTGATCAATTGATTATTTTATTTTTTTCAGCAATGTTAATGCAGGAAGGTGATCCCTGCCCCGGTGGCAGCAGCATCCTCCTTCCCTTGTGCTGCAGTCACGCTGACCACAGACACACACCTCGCTCAGCTACTCCTGATTTAGGTTAGATATTAGGGAAAAATTTTCCTGGAAAGGGTTTTAAAATATTGGCACAAGCTGCCCAGGGAAATTGTGGAATCACCATCCCTGGAAGTCTTTAAAGGATGTGTGGATGTGGCACTTGAGGACATGGTTTGATGGTTCTGGGACAGCAGTAGGACTTGATGATCCTAAAGGCCTTTTCCAACCTTAGTGGTTGTCCCCAGCACCTGGTACAGCCACAGCCCTTTCCCAAACAGCACGTGGCCTGTTGGAGCTGCAGAGATCCAGATCAACATTCTCAGTGGATGTCCTGGGTAAACAACAGCCACAGAAAGACAAATTCTGGGGCTGGCTAAAATGGATCTGACTACACCTTTTTCCACCTGAAGATTCTGGCTCGGCTAAATCCAAATGGTTCCACACACATGGACCACTTTGTTTCCAAGATTTAAAGGGCAGTAATTACAACCACTGATTCATTTCAGGATTATACACGCTGAAGTCAACACATTTCTGCTGAGAATTAAACAAATGATTTCAGAACACTTCATTTCATGCCCAGAAGCATTCCAAGATTGCAGATTTTCATCCCATTTTCTGTCAAAGCAAATCATATTTGAATCTCAGTACCCCTTGAGGTGAAAAGTCACAGTTACTTCAGTTCCAGGAAATATTCCCTCTTTTTGCTCAGAATTTTGACAGAAGAGATTTTCTCATTCATGCCTCTTCATTTACCTCCCCCTCTGCTCCCATCTCATAAATGTCATCCTTGGGGAGATGGCATCACCCTGCAGGAACCTGGGGAACTGGGTCATGTCTGACTCACTCACTACTGAGAACTTCAGTCATGTTTTTCTCTCAGCTGACAGAAATTTGCAGTACAAATACTCTGGAAAAACAAAGGCAGAAGTAGAGATTTCTGCAAAAAATTTCATTACCCTCCAAAATTAAAATTAAAGAACTTTTGTTCCAAAGTTCTTTAAATTTCTTGACCCATCTCTGCCCTCCTGCTGCCGAGGGGCTCAGCTGCTCTTGCTAGGAGGCATTAAGTTGTCGATTTCTTTTTTTTCCAGAATAAAGAGGACGACGTTACTGCGACTGCAGCTCTTGGCGGAGCCCGAGTACCGGCTCAGCGACGTGATGAGGGAGTCCCTCCTGCAGGACCCCCTGGCCCCTGTGCTCACTGAGCCCCATCTCCTGGCCCTGGACAGACGGTTACAGCTCATCCTGGAAGCCGTGGGGAGGTGCATCGACACCTTTGGAGAAGCCACGGTGGTGGCCAACGACACCGCGCAGCCCCAGAGCCCTGCGGCGGCCAGAGCGAAGCTGGACACTTAAACAGAGCTCAGCGCCAGGGAAAACCCTGCAAGGCAAGTGGCAGCTTTAGGAACTGGTCATTTCCACCTACAAACACCGAGAGGGGAAAAGTCAGAAGATCAGGAATCACTCTGGGCTCCTCTGCTGGTGTTTAACCAGAGCTCCTGTGCTCGGCCAGTGTGCTGGTGTGACTGCAGCGGGTCTTCACACCCCAGCCACAGCTCTGGGGTGCAAAAGCTGTGATCTCCAGACTTGGAGTTGGCCATGCCCTTGGGAGGGTGGGGGAACACCTGACCTTGGTTGCTCAACTTCCACGGGGGCTTCGTCTTGCTAGAGAAGGACACGAACTCGACCCGAGGACGAGGGTTGAATAAAGAGACACCAAGAGCATTTTCCTCTTAGTAAATCTTTGTTCTGCAATCAGGAGCGTGTATTTGAGAAAAGGGCAGCACCTGCCACTGGCACAAGACAGGACATTGACCCAGCTTGGTCAGACCAAAGGGCACCTGCACGTGCTCGCTGTCAGGCCTGGGCTGCAGCAGTGTCACCCCACCCCACATCGACCCGTGCACGGCACACAAAGCCTCACAGGGCAGTAAAACCACTTCCCTCACCTGCCTGAAGAGCCAGTTTGGATACAGAACAGAGGCAGTGTTGCCTTGGACCCCAAAGAAGAAAACCCAAACTAGAAAAAAAAAACCAAAATCAAACCCCTCTGAGACACACGACTGTATTTACAATTCAAGAACCCACCCGTTTCTGGGGAAAACATTTTGCCAGAGTGGGGGGAATCTATCTCAGGTCATCTCCTCATATCTTTCAAAATAATTTTCTCCTCATATCTTTTAAAATCATTTAGGTTGTCATGATTAGCTGGAAAATAGAAATGGTATCCCAGTCTTTCCCCCCTCTCCATGTCTGTGCATTTTTGAGGAGATTCAACAGAAACTGGGGACCAAAAAAAGTGTGGGGAGGGAGTTATCGTGGGTATTTCAGTTCCCAGTTCACCCTTCACATCCCAACAACAAGGTTTAAGACTATCTGGATTAGTGAAGCTCTCTTTAATGGCTTTTTCCTGCAACTGTTAGGAATTATTACATGGAGCCTTTTGGCAGCTTGGGGAAAGCAGTTGAGAATTCTGTTGATAATCTGTCATCCTTAAGGGGGAAAAAAGCCAACAAAAAACCCCACACCATAACCAATCTACCAGAAACCCTTTCTAAACTAACCTTTAAGTAAACAAAACCCACCTACAGCATTGCAGACCTTCCAGAGGATCCCAAAATCCCTGCACAAAAGCTGTCAGGCAGCATTTTAACAGGATCCCAGAGGCTGCTGCACCACCACCAGCTCATTTTCCCATGGGCTGGAATTTTGCCCGACCTAAAGGGAGCTCAGTGACACCAACAAGTGCCTGGATGATGCAAGGAAGGCACAAAGCTCATTTGGCCACAGCTGTTTTTAACAGAGGATTGCGCTTCATTTAACTCCACAATAATGGGGCAATGCACCTGTTCCCAAACTGCAAAGCCACAGGAGAGGCTGCAGTTCTAATTTGAGCGTGTCCTACAGGTGCCCATCTGTGTGTTTGAGGAAGTCTGGACTGTTTCTTAGTGAAGAAATTCCTCCAATATTCTGAGGCCACAAAGGTTAGCAAAAACCCCACAGAAACCCACCAAAAATCTCACTCCAGGCTCCTTTAGTCTCTCCCGAATTGTGGTTCAGACACGTCCTTGCATTTCCAACCTTTTAACAGTCTCTAAGAGAATTCTTGACCGTTTTACTCTCGTGGACAGAGGACAGATGAAAATAAGAGGATTTCACTCCCTCTCAGCATGTTTGCTGTGTTGGCTATTTCTGTCCAGGACAATGAATTCCCTAAGTTTTATCTCCCTCTACCGGTGACTTTTTGTGCTCTCATCACACAGAACAAATCCAGAATTAATTCCATCGTTTGTCGTGGAATGGTGACTGCTGCTTCAACAGGAAGCACATGGCAACAGAAGATAAGCTTAAATGAAAGTTGTCGTTATAGTTATGAGGCTGGAAGTGGAGGGTTTCAAGTTTCACTTTAGGTAATAAAATTCTGGTTTCAGCCTGGTTTTTTCAGTGGGGGGACTGGGAAAGGGAGGGCAGGGTGAAGGAAACAAACCCATGGATATTTAAATGGCTGGTACAGTAACAGGGTTCTTATTTTTATTCTCCTTTACATGATAGATCCACTTTTATTGTACCTTCAAAGCTGGATGATTCAGCTTTCTTGGAGCTGGATGTAAAACACATCCAAGTCTGAGATGCTTCAGGTCACTCTTCAAACTTTTTCCTACTTCATCACAGTTGAAAATCTCCCTTTTCCATTTCCCACCACAACTTATTCATCATTATCCATTCCACGCTCGTTAAGGGGTTGCAGAGATGGGAGCAACCAACTTGGAAAAGCTCCTGAGCTCCCAGAACCACGGCTGGGCTGGGAATTAACAACTTGGAGAGATCAAAGCAGCACAAGTTGCCAGGAGCCAAACAGGACACAGGTACCTCCTCACTGCCAGAGCTCCAGAGGAATTCCCAGCCTGGCAGGTGGAGACCAAGCTCTCCCCAGGCTCCAGGGGAAAGCCAGGACCTGAACTCACCCCTCTGGAGTTTACACCAAGATAATCCATTAAGCTGCTTATTTTCTGCTGCCTCATTCATAACATGCCCTCTAAAGCCAAAGGAAAACACAAGGTAGGGGTGGGGAATAAAATAAAAGAGGCTGATTGCATTTAAGAATTTAAATCATTTTATTGCTTTACCTGCCATTAGGACAATCTATAACAAAAGGAATATAATATAATATATTAGCACATACAGTAAATCAGACTTATAGAGTCAGGTAACAATACAAAAATGGTCCTCTGGTTGACTATAGCTTCCTAGGGCAATAGACTTCATCAATTTGCTGAAGATAGACTAGCAAAAAATTACTTCTAAAGCCCTGAATGTTAGCTAAGGCAAAACTATGCCAATTGTGGTTTCAAACATATTGAAATTGCACACAAAGGTAAAGCTATAACTGTGTTTAATATTTAACTCAGACTTAGCTGATTTATCTTAAAATCTTGTAGGTAAAACTACAAAAGGGAGTAAACAGCAAGCTAAAAAGATGCAGTAGTGAAACTTGATTAGAAAGCCTTATATAAAAAAATGTGCATTTTTTTTGTGGAGCTCTAACTGGTTTACACAGTTTTTGGTGCTTTAATGTAACACAAAGAACACATATGAAGAAAAAAAACCTGCAGAGTTAAAACTTAAAGAAAAAAAGTTTTACCAAAAAAAAGAACCAAAAAAAGGTAGCATTTGCTTATTCCTTAAGGACTCTGGCAGAAATCCTCTATTCAACATCTCCTGAATAGAGAACTCAAACCACAAGCATTTCAATCCCCTTCTTGGGATTTCAGTTCCAGAAATACCCTGAAACCTTTTGTAAAGGCTTGATACCTTCAGTATTATTCTGCATCAATTAGCAGACTCTTCCTGATTCTCTCCATGCCTGGAAAAACGTTGGATTTGAATCCACACCACCTCAGAAAGGAAATAAAACGAGGGCTCCATCATTAAAGTAGTTGCACAACAAATGCCAAACTGCTTGCTGTCACTCCCAAATACAAACCTATGCTACTTGATATAAATTACAGTTTAAAGGAAACCTTAAAAATTGCCTACAATTATTGAACCGTGGAATTCAGTAAAAATTTTTGGGAAGTCTTGGTGAGTACAGAGTAATGGAACACAAAGCTGGGAAATACTGAAATACATTTAAGACTCCACAACAGATTGAACTTGGAAAAAAAAAAGAGTGAGGATGAAATGAGTGTGGTGGAAATTCCATAAGCAAGAGAAGAGAATGCACCTTTTGGCTTTGAACTAGATTTATACTGAACCATTTTTAAAATGATGAACTGACAGCTCTAAAAACTTAAAACAACTGAGTGTTGCAGGAAAGTTCAAACATTCAGTTTTTCTGCCTCACATTCTCTACCAAGAATAATGGAGCTCTACAGACCAGCAATCTTGTCACCTGCAACTGATGCTGGCCAAAACACTCAGCATTTATTTTCCCTGCTAACAAAGGGTCACTTGAACTGATGGTGATTTTTTAAAAGTCAACTGAGGATTAACAGAACAGTTCACAGGGAAAATCAAATGTTTGCTTTCGACTTCTACACCAATCTAAGCACTCAAACAGTACTAACAGCTGGACAGCTGCACCGTTCTTACACCAATCCATGTACTAGAGACCAAAGTCAGGCATTTAATGTAGCATTTGGTACTTGCCACTTGGAACAGGAAGAGTTTTAAATGGCAAATGTATGGCTGGAGAAAGAACAAGTGAAAAAGAGTTGGGGCAAGTCAGCAAATGGATCAACAACTGCAGTAGTTCACCAGAACTATTAACCTGGAAAGCTTTTGATTTACACTTGACAAGAACAGAACTAAGCAATCTTAAACCAGCAGACACAGGAACAATTATACTGGTAAATTCCAACTGTGGCTTTCTTAGCAGCTGATGCCTCACGATTGAACCCAGGATTACAGTACCCAGAAAATAAAAAAGAAACCCAGAAAACCCCAAGCCCCAAGAAGCTCAATTACAAGGGTAGCTCTCATGTGAAAAGAAATACAGCAGGTGATGACCACAGCCTTAAAATCTGTCCAACAATTTGAGAAACACCTTTAAAAGAACTTTTTTTCCCCCCTTTTACTGTCACCTCCTTACTCTATGGCAATGGCGTGGTGCCAGGAGGTCTCTCCCTCGCTGAAGCAAGGCTGCACTGGCCTGAGTTGGACAGTGGTGCACAGAGAGAAACAAACGTCTCCATTGAACTTTTTCTATTAATTTAATGGGACAGAGAGCACAGAAATAATATGCTCTGAATTAATGACAGTGCCATGATAAGCAGTTTATTATTTTTTTTNTTGTTTGTTCTCCTCAGCCTCTACTATTCTACCTTGGACAATAACATTTAATGAATACCTATTTTTACTTTTTTTATTTTTTTTTTCTTTTTTTTTTTTCTTTTTTTTTTTTTTTTTTTTTTAACCAGACAGGAAGCTGCAAATGCCAGTGGTGATGTGGCTCTGCACACGGGGAAGAAAGCAGTCTGCATTCGTGAAGCATGGCTTGGACAGGGAGGAAGGTTTCAGACAGACAGTGATACAAAACTGTTGTACTGCTGGATGTTCCTCTTGAGGATATCCGAGCAGGGACCCAGCACGCGCTCGAACCGGGGCCGGTCCAGCTTCACACATTTCAAGGGGCCGCGAGCCACGACGGTGGCAGCACGAGGACGGTTCATCAGCAGAGCAATCTCACCTGGGACAGCATAAAGAGGGAACAGAGTTACCAATCAGCAGGCAAAAGAGGCAAAGAAATGACCCTGCTCCATTTCAAATTGCAGAGAAGGTAATTCAGGCTTTAGCACTGCTCAGAACAAGTGCCTGGTAGTTACGTTAGAAGCAACTGTGAAGGCAGTTTAAAAAAAAAACCTACTTGATGACTGTGTTCTTAAAAAGCCTGTCCACATTCAAGTCTCTCTGAAAAAAAAAAGCCTAAAAATTTTTCAGTACTGCGTCTGTTTGAGAAAAGGTCATGTTTCAATTCACCATGTAATTTTCCTAGCCAACAAGTAGTTATTTTTCTAATAGCACTGCTCAATTCTGGTATTTCTAGGAAACTCAGGACAACAAGAGCATGGTTCTGGTAAACAAACAAATAAAACATTCATGCAACAGAGAGAAGCCTTTGACCCATTGCTGGCCAGAACAGACTCTGACTTTGCCATGGGGCTGTGGAAAACGAGCATTTTGAAGTCCTACTGGATCCCCATTTCTTCAGTTTTGCACTAACATGTCAAAAGCTTTGTTTCAACTGCTGAGCAACATATTTGGAAATGAAGTTTTCAACAAGCCCCTGTTATCAGCAACGGAAACAACCCCTAACATTCCTGCAACAAGCATGGAAGAAACCACAGCAGATACTTTTGGGATTTGTTTGCATGGTTTTGGACTTGAGTTCTTTCCATGTTCAGGACTGAGGAAAGAACTCATTGTTCCTTGGAGAACACTTTTGCCTGCATTATCAGAAGGGATGTTCAAAAGAATTGAGAAAAGCTTTTCCTCTGTGCCCAATTAAAACTCCTGAACTCAGTGGCTTCCAAAAGAGAAGTCTGCAAAAGAATGAGGAGCTTGTAAGGGAGAGTTAAACCCCTGAAGGAAAGGCCTGCAGCACCTGAACACAATGACTGTGATAATATTTAGTTCTAGAGTAGGAAACTCGAGAGAACATAAAGGGAAATATTAGAAAATATGAAATTACACAGATAGAATGAAGTCTAGTCCTAAATCCTGAGCTAAGCAGACCTTTGGGCATGCACTCGAGTCCATCCCAATTCAGGCCTTGCAACAGAGGATTTGCTGCTTTTCATCTACAGAGCTGAAAACCTGGACAACCAAAAGGTTTTAGCAAGAGGAAAGAGGAACTACCTTAAAAATGAGAAAAACGTTTGGGGTTTTGAGAGGGAGAGGCCTGTATTTAACCATTAAACAGCAGATTCTGACCAGGTTCCTTTCTGACCTGGAAAACAGAAGGCCAAGGAAGGAATTTGCTTATCTGACTGCTGTCTTCAGCTGCATAATGAGTGACTACAAACCCAGGCTGCACAGTGAAAGACAGAGAGAAAGCAACAGGCTGCAGAACAGGAAATTCTTGTCAGGCATGAAGGAAAAAACCTCTCCACAACAAGGCTGGTTAGACAGAGAAAGAAATTGCCCAGAAAAGCCTTCGGATCTCCATCCCTGGAGACACAAGAAACTCAACTGGACACAGCCCTGAGGAATACGATGTCATTTCAAATTTAGCTCTGCTCAGGGCAGGGAGGTCAGGCCAAATCATCACCAGGCCTCTTTTACAGTAAAGCAATGTGGAACAATCACATCCTGTGTGCACACCTGAGTGCCAAGTGACTCTGATACTCACCCGACACCGAGAGCAACCACAGGAGTCCAAAACAGTAATTAAGCAAATCCATCTCATCTCTACCATTGACACAGCACAGGCAAAATGGTGACAGTGGTGTCTGTAGCCAGGGTTGTCACAACACAACTCACCAAAGTAATCAGAAGGTCCCAGTCGGCCCACTTCAACAAATTCCTCATTTTCTGACCGACGCTGTAACACTGCAGCTGTGCCCTTCAATAAATCACAGCAGTCAAACAACTGGAATTGCCAGCATCACTCCAAACACTGAATTTCACACAGAATCAGCTGCTTTGCACAAATAACTGTTATGATGCCTCAGTTAAAAATCCACTTCACAGTCCTTGCACAGTTCACCTAGCTGCTGTATAAGAACAACTGCTCCTCTCCTCTCTAAGCACAAAACATCTTGAACATTTACATATCCACGGCAGTGACTTCTTCCTGGTTTTCCTCATAACAGCAGGAATATTATACCATGACTGGCAAAAAATCCACAAAAACCACAAACCAGCAGACAGAAGACAATGACACCACTAGTAAGGCATTACCAGCTATCTAGAATAGGTCTCTACTCCTCTGGAAAAGCTAAACTGCTTTCAGTCAGAAACTTGTTAGTTTTTTCCTGGAAGTACCATTTGTGAAAATAGCAAAACTAAATCCAAGCTGCTGCGTGTCCAGCAAGATAATGTTTCTTTAGGGTTTCTCTGGAAGTTCATTCTTATGTTTTATTCTTCTTCAAGTGCCTGCTTAGGGACACAGTAAAAAGAAGTCAAGTTCTGAGCTTTTAATTTTGACCTTACTCACCTCTAAGATAATGAAGAACTCATCTCCTGGCTCTCCCTGGACCACAATCTTCTGCCCATCCTCAAACTGTACCGGTTCCAAGGCATCAGCCACAGTGAGACGCTCCCACTTGTCCAGAGATTCTACAGATTAAAGAGTTCATTACCGGAGTGTCTTCTCAAGGCACAAATTACACCTTTTGCTCTGTATTTATACAGAGGTCAGTGTATTTCTGGCTGCATTTGTGCATCAGTGATCAAGACCTGAATGAGAGTTATTCTGGCTTGATGCAGAGAAGCAGTTGTGATGAATTACCACAACAGCCTGTAATCATCATAATGCTGGGTAACAGCTTCATTACAATGTGGCAATTGATTCCACTCCAGAACAAAAATCTTCTCACTTACCCAATATAGATACTTTACTAAGGAATTTCTCATACATATTTCTCTTTCTCAAAGTATTTCCCTACAAAAAAAAAAAAAATAAAGAAGAAAGCACACAAAGTAAGTTTTCTTTCTACTCCAAATGAAATTCAAGACACAAACAAATTTAACCAGACACACTATGTTCTGTCTCACAGACCCCAAACCCACAAGATGAAACGTTTTGAAACTGAGTTCTCTCAGTAATATTCCAGTTGAGCAACATTCCTAAAGTACTCAGCATTTATTGCAGCCTTGTTAGACTCTCAGTTCAGTTTAATACTGGTATTGTTTTGCTCACTAATGCAAGATTCCCCCTCGCCCTGTGCCTGAGAGATGCACGTTGAGTAATCAGCTTTCTGATTACAGAAGAGACAGCAGGATTTGGAATAAGTAACTCCAGCAAAGGACAGGCACAGGCACAAGGTCAGATGCCCAGGATACAGAAACCCCAAAGCATAACTCCAGGGTATGAGGGATACTTGCCATCAGGATCCTCCTGTAGCTGTCCCTGTCAATGCCCCACAACTTGACGTTCGTCTTGGCTTTGACGGTGGCGGCTCGGGGGGTGCCGTAGATGAGGGCGAGCTCTCCAAAGCTCCCCCCCTCACCCACACTGGTCGCCCACTCACTGTTCACGTAAACCTGCAAGGCAGAGCGTGGTCAGACACAGCTCAACTTCCTGCTGCTCTCTATTCCCTTGGGAGTAAAGGGAAATTCTCACATCTGTACAGAGCTGATCATTTCAGGGTTTTATCGACGCTCCAACCCCAGCACAATCGGTACTTTCATTGGGAAAGGGATTCTCTTCTACACCACATGTGCACACTCTGCACCCACAAACTCCTGAGAAATAACATCTCAACAAGGTCTGTGTCATAAAGCTATTTTCCAGCTGGGCTGGAAAATAAAAAGTCTGGTTGTTCCTAAAGCCAGTCCCACACCTCAACTCTACCCTGCACTCGTAAAACATCTGTATTGTGTCCAAATCATTCATTTTGAAACTCACTCTGTGCAGCCAGACTAAGCCATTAAGGAGCAAATCAAACTTCTGCAAGTAACAGCTGAAAATGAGAAAAGCTGCTGAAGGCAGGGTCTGTAGAAGAGGCCTACAAATATCAGAGCATTCTGCTAGGAATGAACATATTCATAAACTACCAGGAATGCTTACATCCATTTCTCCTTGATCAACAACATAGAAGTTATCACCTTCATCACCTAAAGAAGAGAAGAAAAAAATTGAATATACACTAAATTGAACATACTAAGAAAGAACTGGCATCTCTGCTAACTTTGATGTTTAGACTCCAATAAGGTTGACACATTTTTGCACGGTTTGCAGGGTGAAATGCCACATTTTGCTGATTTCACACTCCTCTCAGCCCCATGAAAGGGGACATCTGCTGGTATCCAGGAGATCAGCAGCAATTCCAGGATTACTGGAAAGGCGAACCAGATCCATAAATTGACATAACTTTTCTACAGAGTCATCAAAGGACAATATTCCCAACAGATAATCTATTAAAGGAAGCCACATCTTCCCCCAGTGGCTCCCACTCCTCACTTCAGTGTGAGCTGTGCTTCGGAGAACAGAAAAAGAAATTGTCTGGCTGCAGTAACCCTGCTTTTACATTAAAAAATAAACACAAACTAACAAGGGCACTAGACCAGAGCCTGCTCCCCACCTCCAGTGATTCCCCAGTGCACACACTGTCACTTGCCTTGCTGGATGACAGTCTCTCCTGCGATGTAAGTGACGGGGAACATCGCATCGAAGATGTCACTGAAGGAGAGGACACCAAAATCAGACAAAAACCTGCACAGCTCCACACCTGCACCTCACACATCTGTACCCCCAACTCATCAATGCTGCTCCTGGAGCTCTGTGTGGTTCCACTGACCACTGCAGAGTCACTGCAGATTTGTGACACATTTAGCTCTTCTGAACTCTGCACTTCCACAAACCCTAACCGCACAAAGATTTCCTCCTACCTCCTCTCATTATCATCAAGATGGGTAAACAGCACATTCTTCTCAATGGCTTTTGCCAAAGCAGCCATGGTTTTATAATCTTTTGGAATAACCTAGGAGAGAATCGGAGAAAGCAAATGGTTCATTTTTCTCATGAAAAATTTTTGCATTTCCCATGGTAAATAAACAACTTAAATTGCTACAAAACACTGGCTGAGTTTTCCCATTTTCTTTCAAGCACTATAAATACAACCCCAAATATAGTAAATGTTTACAGACAGTTTGAACACAAGGAAAATTCAATCTTGTATTATTTTATGCAACTGAAAAGCATAATTCCATGCTCAGTTTGTAAGTTTTTTTGCAAGAGGACAAATATCCGTTCAACCTGTATTTTCCTGGGAACAGCAGCAAGTCTGCTCTGCCATTAGGCCAAATGTTATTGCAGCTGCCAAACAACTGGAAGCACATTATATATAATATATCTAAATATATGCACATCTAAATATACAGGACTTCAAAGGGAACAGGTCTAAGTAATGCATGAATGGTTTAATTGCATGATAGGTTATTCTGTCCTCCAGTTAAACAGCCACACGCACAGGTCTGCTTTTTACAGCAATTATGACATAACAGGCTCCAGGAGCTTGGTGTGATTTAATACTCTGGATAGAAGGTGGGTTTAGATAAACTCTTGGATTGTGGAGGTAATTTTTAGCAGTGCTTAAGAGTCAGAGCACCTTTCTAACATAAGAGGCAGCGTCCTCTTCTGTGTAGACTTCTGCACTGATGGCCCCACGTCGTGATCGATATTTAACCACAGGGTTGAGGGGAGGAGGAGGGGAGATCTCATCCTCCCGGGAGTCGGAGCGAGAACCAGACTTCAGCTGATTCAACAACTGCTTTGTTTCCTCCTAAACAGGAAGGAAGACATGTTTGTGTCACATAATCCAAAGGGGAAAAAAAAGCAGCTACATATCATGTTCCAGCCCAGCCTGCCAACACCAGGGAGCTTCCTGTGTACCATTATTCCCACATCAAGGCAAACAGGAGACTGCAGCATGCAAGATCAAAGGCTTTTCAAAACACGTGGTAGATGTGCCTTTCATTCCTACCAGTCACATCACAATGGTGTTTATTTTATTGAGTTATTCTCCATTTATTAAACTATTAGTGTGAACAAGCTGATTCCACTTTCTGCCAGTGTATTCAGCAAGTGATGAAGACATTCCCCAAATGCTGAAGGCACTTCCCCAGCTGCAAACCCCCCCAGTTCCTCCCCTCAACTGCGAGGTGTTAAAGCCTTTTTGGAGTTGAAAGACAGAGGAGCAATTCCTCAGAAATCCGTGTTACATGAGAAGCTTTTGAAAGAGGTTGAGTCATGGACCAACTTGATACTCATTAACCAACATTTATTTTAGGAGAAAGAAACATGAACACTGCTTTCAAAAGAGCTAGAGGAAGGATGCTGGAGGCCAAAGTGGAATTTTTTTATGCAAACCACATGCAAACCTTGCACAAGGTTACATGTTTTCCTTATTTCCCTCAGTTACTTCTTGTGTTGTAGTGATACTGTAGAAGACCAGGGTACTTACAATAAAACAAATTCTAATTAACTTGACACACAGAAATTTGATTCTTTGTAAGATTCACCTCAGTCAACTAAAATCAGATTAAAAACAAACCAGTCAACCCTGGAGTCACAGCATTGACATCATAACAGCTCAAATGACTTTCCCAGTGGTAAGAAACAGGGGTTTGGGACATTCTGTAAAAGAACAAGAAGTGATCTGTTCTCCCAGAGCTCCAGCCCTTGTAAAAGCTGGGTTTGTCCCAGTGTCCTTGATCCCAGCTGGGCAGTGAGGCTCTGGATAACAGCACCAGTCTGAGGAAAGGGCCATGGGATAACCATTCCTGGGAGTTTACATTCCCCCTCTCCCAGAGCCAAGGCGCTCCACCGCCTCACGTTTCACTTCCTGCTCTTTGCCCATTGATAAAATGGTGCTACATTTCCCAGCCATGGGAGCAAAATGTATTTAAAACTCGTTTCTGTCGTCTGATTTTAGAGGAACAAGTCTCAACAGAGATGAAATTAAAAATAGCCTGAGCAGTAATAAGTGCTTGGTGTAAACTGCCTCCCCATCAACCACAGAACATGTTTGTTCACATACGAAATACTTAACCCATAGAAGAAGACACTTTTTAAATGAGTGAACACCAGCTGCTGGGCTTTTTCCAGTATCACATAAAATATTACATATTGTGATCAGAGACTGAAGCACTTCAGCAGCATTTAGTGAGGGAGCTGCTATCAAAACACTCTTCAAGAGACTCCTCAGGGCAATGCCCCACTCAGGGAGAAGGAAACTGCACTAACACAAAAAAACACAACTGGGAACTTCTGTCTGACCCAAAACTTAATATTAACATTTTTTTTTAGTATAGTAAGGTAGGGGATGGACACAGAAATAAGTTACAGGTGAGTAAGACAATGTATTAACTTAAAATACCAGCTATTCTAAATAGTCCAAACACAAACTCACCAAGAAGATTCTCCCTGAATGAGACAAATCATAGAATAGAACCATAGAATGAGGTTAAAAAAGACCTCCAAGATCATCAACTCCAAATATTACTATGTCAACTAAACCATAAACCTCCAGATATTCATTTTACACACTGCCAGACAACCCTGTGCCATGGAGTGACATCCTATCATCTCAGTTTTCTTTTTTCTAATATACACCTTTTCTAATTTCTGACACCAAAGCACATTTATTACACCAACAGATCAGAGAAAAATTACTGGAGGGCCCGAAGAAAGAGTGGGTGTTGTTATTCTCAGTTACCTTTGGATTTAGCCAGTGTTTATGCGAAAAAAGTGTTCAAGTCTAGAAGCTCCTCACATGAAACATACAATGGATAAAGACACTCAGTTTGCTCTGTACTCATCAGTATAACCATTCCCAGCATTTGAGAAAGATTTAGGAATAAAGTTCATCTATTTATTACATCCAAGTGTTGATCCTGGTCTTTCAGCAGATGAGGCAGCTCAGAGTTTTCAGTGTCAGTCACAAACTGCAAGCCTTATTTTTCCTGACAAATAACAGATGTTTATTAAGTTCATTTAGATTATTACAAGTAATACTGAAGTGATGACACTTCACACACTCATATTTAAGTCTACCAGCTACTGAAGAAGACCTTCACAATTTCAGAATTATGGTGTACACTGTAAAACCTGCTAACTGTCATTGCACCACACAGTCTCAACTTCTTCTGGGTAATCTGTATTTCATTTATATCATGTTTTAAAAAACTCAAACATTCAGAAGCTATAAAAACATTTTTTAAAAAGCTCTGCCATAAACTCACAATTGCACAGTATATCCTTCTAAACTAGCTTGTTTTGCAAAAGAAACACTCAGGAAAATGGGAAAATATTCAGATATTCAGACATCTGAAGAGGGCAGGTGGTGGGGAACAGGGACAGTGACTATATGTCCATCACACTGCCTAATTCCAGCTTCCTATAAAGCCTGATGTGCACATAACTGCACCACACACAATACTTCAGCCATGCACTTATTCCAGAGGCCAGTCATGTCCAACAGCCAGGATTCATCTGGCAGGCTGCATTAAATTTCCATAGCTCAAGCTGCATTACACAGCCCAGCCCTGCACTGGAGAGCTATTACAGCTTTTAGCAGGTATTGGTATTACCAGACATGTTTGCACAGCGAAGAGAAGAGAGGCCTTAGCACACCACAAACAGATAAAATAAAACCATTTATACAACCAATGTGTAGTAATTAGATTCATCTAACAGCTTTTATAACCCAGAAGAGGACATTTGAATTCCTATAGTAGCTGTAACCATCTCTGAGGCAGCAATTTTAATGTTTCTGAACAGAAATTCTAAAGCATGTTTAAATTTCTCCAACATATTTTAATAACATGCCAGTGAATCAGCTCTGTTTGTGTGCAGTGGAAGAGATGACTTGTCAAGAGAATGAGAGAGAAAATAGCAACCTCACTTCAGTTTTCAATGGTGTTCCTTCAAAAATCCATCTTAAAAAAAAATACTGGGTGATACTGAAGTTGAGACAGTTGAAACACAGTCAGAGAGATGAAAATTCAGAAAGCACATTGAAAAGTTGCTCTGCTTTATTACAGACGTAAAAGACATTATTTTGGGAGGTGAAGCAGATTTGAGTTTCAGGCATTTTTGCTGTAGCAGAGCTGAGGACTGGGTTGGAGCTGGTTAATAACAGTACTGAGCATTTGTGCTCTCCAGACACAGATGTCAGGAGTTTCCTGCCCAGCACAGGATGTTCACTGCTCTGTTACCTGATAGCTGTGGAGGTACCACATCACCTGCATCAACTGAGCCCAGCCCAGGCTGAGTGAGGAAACCACCCAGAGGAAGCTGCAGCAAGTTTTAAATCCTAGGAGGCAAGAAAAAAATGCTCCAGTTTCTCTTGTAGCTACTGCTGCACCAGAGGGCACTTGGAACCCATGAGGAAAGACCCTGATCAAAATTGTGAGAGCAATTTAAGGGGAAAAAACATTACCTAACCAGTTTTATTTTCAGCTTCAGTGTAGGCTGACCGAGTACACAGAGAGCCAATGTGCACCAGAATAAAATCAACTTATTCAATTCCAACATTCATGTCATTAAATTCAGAGCTGGACTTGTTGTCTTGCTAAAAAACCAATTAAGTTCCCAAATACTGCATGTTGACAATAAATCCACTGCACAAAAGTACCCAAATAATCCCATTTTATATCCCCACATTTGGATTGGTTTAGGATTTATTCTAAACACAGTAATGCAGTTTACTTGGTAAAATTCTGTCTATAGATACTTGTGGTGATGTTTTAAAAATTCCCAACCCAGCAGTACTTCAAAACTCAAGAATCCAAGGAGGAGAAGGAAGCATTGTAATGGGCAGAAACAAAGGATTTTTAAGAATCTCATTATTCACTGGTTTGTTGCTCATACACACACACACCCCAGAAATAGTCAGAGCTCTTCCTTTCATAAGCAAAATGTTCCCCAAATACATTATGAGTTATAGCAGGTAGTCTGCACCCCTTGGTCATTCTCTAGTATTTATCCTGAACACTTCCATTAAAATACAATTTCCACCAGACATATTTATGATCTAAAAAGTGTTCATTTCCTTCTTCTTTACATCAGCAATTAGTAACTCACTAGAACAAAAAAATAAGATCAGTATCTAACTGCCCTATACAAGTACTGAGAGCAGCACCTGCAAACAGCTGCTGCACAAGGTCACAGCTGCATTATTTACTCAGCCCAGGTTCTGAGTACAGTTGTATCCAACCTTTCCTCTGCACAAGCCTTTAATCTTCCCACTTCCACTGCAGCTTCTTTTCCTACGTGCTTAGATATCAATACACAAAATTAACAGGTCAAAAGAGTGTGAAATCAGTTTCAATAGGAACGCTTTCCATTCCCAAGATCCCAGAACGCTTCCAACAACAACAACAAAAACACCAAAGGGACCTCAGGACAAACACAAGAAGACACCAACACTGAACTCCCAAGAGAAGGCAGAAACAGGCTCGCTCTTCCAGAGACCTGGAATGCAAATACTTCCATTTGACTTCAACCAGGCCTGGATAATACCACTGGCACCACTTCTGTGCTCTACCCAAATTACTGGAAATCAATCTAAGAATCCAAATACCATCACCAGCGTCCAGCCAAGGTCAAACTCCACAGTTCTCCAGCTCCAGACATGCCCATGTATGCTGTGTATCAGCTTCCATGAGTAAGCACTGGATTGGGATCACATCTACATCCCAGCTGGACAAGTCTCCTTGTCAACTTATGTTCTGCCCTACATGCTTTGGTATGACAGAGGTACATCAACTACTGGAAAACGGAATCTGTTTTCCAAAAGCACCACTTCCAATTTTAAACAGCCAACAGAGACACTGGTCAAATCTGCAGCTCAGCCCCCAAATCACAAAGATACACTTAAATTTGTTACACTCTCCTTCCCTCCCATTCTCTCTTTTTACCTTCTCCAATCTTTCAAAGTACTCTCTGATGAATCCCATGGGTCTTTCAGGTCTGACTGTGCATAACTGTACGATGCAATCCTTCAGCAGCTGCTGGATGTTGTGTTTCTGGATGTAAAGCTCACATTCCCGAAGGCTCCGCTCCTCCTCACTGCTGCTGCTGCTGGAAGCTGCCATTGCTGAAGGGAAGAGAAGGAGAAGGTCAAATAACTACTGGAAACAAAGATGCTGCTGCCTAAAACAAGGTTATGCTGCATTATCTTACTGATACCACAGCAAAACACCACCTTTACCTACCAGAGCGGTAACTAAGCTAAAGAAAATGCTGTGAACTTATTTAGCACCTGGAAAGAAATCAAAATTCAAAACTCTGGGGGCTCTACAGCCACAGGCAGAAAAGGAAAAGCATTTGGTTGAGCTGAAAAAGCTTCAGCAACTCAAGCCCTGTGAGCACTCCAAGTCAGGGAAGATTCCACCTGAACTTCCTGCTGCTTAAACTGAGCATTTTGTAGGACTGGAGGCTCACGTCAGGAGCTGCGTGGTCTGTGTGGGGTCATGGGGATGGATGAGGGCCAGGAGAGAGGTGGGTGGAAGCTGGAAATGTGAGAGGCCGAGCATGACCAGCATTCGGAAGTGAAACATGTTCAGGTTGAAGCCAAAGCCAGTTCTCCAAATGTCAAGGCAGAGTCTGCTAACGGAAGTTATGGATTACAGGCATCACTCCTAAAAACTCCTGTGTAATTTAAACCTGCTCATACCTCATCACTTATTTCACAGATACACTGCAATCCCAAAAACACCTCTTCAACCGTAAATAATGAAGAGCACAGCTTTAAACATGTTATGATGCCAGATTTTCAAAAGATTTCATAAGCTCAGCTGTGACACTTTCAAAAACGTTCTTAAGCAATTTCTTCCCCCTTTCAGGTTTGTATTGGGTTTGCATGGCCAGATATGGGGGACCACAGGGGGGCTTCTGTGAGAACCTGCTGCCAGCTGGAGCTAATGTGAGACAGCTCCAAGATGAAACTGCCACTGGCCAAGGCTGAGCCCATCAGTGACAGTGGCAGAGCCTTTGGGACAATGTATTTAAGGAAGGAGGAGAAATGGCTACTTCAGCCAGACAGAGGAGTGGGAATATATGGGAAAAACAGCCCTGCAGCCCCAAGGTCAGTGCAGGAGGTGCTCCAGGCCCTGGAGCATGGATTCCCTGGCAGCCTGTGATACAGCCCATGGTGAGGCTACTGTGCCATGCAGCCAAGCGAGGTCCATGGGGAAACAAAGATCCAGCCACAGCCCCTGGAGATCCATGGGGGAGCAGAGATCCACCCACAGCCCCTGGAGATCCATAGGGGAGCAGAGATCCACCCACAGCCCCTGGAGATCCATAGGGGAGCAGAGATCCACCCATAGCCCCTGGAGATCCATGGGGGAGCAGAGATCCAGCCACAGCCCCTGGAGATCCATGGGGGAGCAGAGATCCCCCTACACCCTTTGGGGGACCCCACGCTGGAGCAGGGGAATGCATGGAGTGTGACCCTGTGGGAATCCTGTGCTGGAGTGGTTTTTTGGCAGGAGCTGTGACCATGGAAGGGAAAGGAGGCTGGAGCAATGCATGGAGAGCTGCAGCCTGCAGGAAGGACTCATGCTGGAGACATCCACGGAGGACTGTGTCCCACGGGGAAGGTGTGAGGAGTCCACTCCTGAGGAGGATGGAGCAGCAGAGACAACGTGTGACAAATTGACTGCAATCCCCATCCTCTGGGGTGGGGGGAGGTAGAGAAAATCAGGAGTAAAGTTAAGGCTGGAAAGAAGGGAGAGGGCCAGGAAGATATTTGTAAGATTTGCCTTTATTTCTCATTATCCTACTCAAATTTAATTAGTTTAATTTATTACCAATTTCCCCGAGTCGAGCCTGTTTTGCCCATGATGGCAAGTGGTGAGTGATCTCTCCCTCATCTCAGTCCAGGAGCCTTTCCTTATACTTTCCTTCTGTTGTTGAGTTGAGGAGGGGAGTGATGGAGCAGTTTTGGTGGGTGCTTAGCATCTAGCCTGGCTCAGCCCACCACAAGGTTATAAAATCATTTAAAAATATATTTTTTTACGTATAAACGTATACAGACACACATTTCATGTCTTTTTTTGCATAAGAAAATGAACACTGTGAGAGTTAAAGAAACAGGAAATAATTTGTCAGGGCATTTTTTGATGAAATATAAAGGAAGTTACCTGGTACGGGGAGTGTGGCAACAGCTTATTAATATGCAGTAAGATATGTTGATCCCGGGATCAGCTTTTGAAAGGGAAAAAACGGATTCAGTCAAAATAATTTTGAGAAATGACAAGTCACTGAAGTCACATCATGGGTTTTATCCTGCTGAGGCAGCACCAGGAAAACCCAGGGCACAGAGGCAACATAACAACGTGCCCCTCCGAATTCTGCTGCTGGAGATTACAGAAGGCTTCGAGTTAATATGGAATTACCAACACTTCGAACAGGTTTCATTCTTGTCACACTCAATCCCTGCCCAAGCACACACACAGACACACACACGTGTATTGTGCGTTGCATAAACACAAAGCGTGGCCTCCCCACGGGCTGAACAAGCGCCGAGAAGTTCTCCAGTTACTCCTTTTGTTCTGCCAGCCCGCACGGTGAAGGTCAGCGCTAATTAAACAGCCCCGGAGAAGCCCGGGGGCTCCGTGACCGCCCGCAAACCACGCTCCGTGAGCGGACAGGGGCACGGGCCACGCGAGAAGGGCAAGACCGGTGCAGGAAATGCGCTATCACGGGCAAAACGAAAACTCCGGCATTTCTACGAGGCATTTTTCCTGCACGTTCCCAAAGCTCCCCCGAGCCCCCCCAAGGCGTGGCTGCCCCGCCCAGCCCAGCCCAGCCCGCCCCTCCCGCAGCGCGGGGCCGCGGCCGCTTCAGAGCCGGGGCCAGCGGGGAGGCACCGAGCCGGTACCCCTGGGGCGGGGGACACGGAGCCGAGGGGGCACAACCGGCCCCAAAGGCCCGGAAGCACCGCCGGGCGCGGCCCCACAGCCCGCGGGGGCCCCTCGGACATCGGCCCGAGAAGGCGCCGCTGCCCCCGCA
>VZTE01003528.1:422308-436268 GCA_013397775.1 Eulacestoma nigropectus
GGAGCGGGGCGGGTCCCAGCGCCCCCGTGGCGCGACAGGTCCCCACAGGGATGGCCCCCGTGGAACCCCCCCCTTCACCACACACACACCCGGGCCGTGGCCGCGGTGCCTCAGCCCAACCGGAGCGGCCCCGGCCCCGCCCGCCCCTCCGGGCACAGCCGGCTGTCGGTAAACACCGGCCTCGGCCCCCGGCGGGGTCTCTGCCAGCCCGAGGGAGGCAGAATTGAGGGATCGCCGGGCTTTGCCTCCCCCTCAGCTCGGGAAGCGTTTGGGGATGGCCAGAGCAGCGGCGTTCTCCCAGGGCCGTGCCTGCTGGGCGCTCTGTGGCCGCTGGGGAGGTGACGGCGTTGCCCAGGGCCACCAAAACCCCCCGGGAGGCTCCTGGGGAGCAGCCGGTGCCAGAGCACCGCCCCAGCTCGGCACGACCCCCGGCTGCCTTGGAGCCTCTCAGCCTCGCGCCCTTGCTAACCTGTGGTTTACCTGCTTCAATTTATTTAAGAACCGTTTCCAAGCGGGACAGCACAAACCTCCCGAAGCAGCGAGCCACACACGGATGTGGCAGCCGTAGCCCGGAGCCAGGATCGGCCCAGGTCGTGGGGAGCGAGATAAGAATCAGAGATAGCAGCCTCACACCTGGAAGTGCCGTTTCCTTTGCCGCCCTGCTTTGCCTTAGTGTGCCCAAACAAAGGGTGCTTTGAGGGATGTGGATGTGCTGCTGACGTGAACCTGCTGGTCACTGCCACCAGCACAGACGCTGTGCATTGCTGTTATGGGCTGGCTGCTGGTTTAAGACCTAGGTATTGCTGCTTGCTACATCTGGAACTGGGCAGAGGCAGCACTTGACAAGACTCTGCCCACTACCCTTAGCAGTGAGAGCAAAGCTTCCACAGCCCAGATCAGTCAGTGTGTCAGCAGAGGTGGATCAGCCCCTGACTTAGGAAACAGCCCCTTCTGTGTCCCACAGGTCCTGTCTGCATCCTCCCAGGCAGATCTGTACCTGTTTGTTCCTCCAGCAGCCACGGGGCCATAGCAGTGGATGAATTTGCTGTCTCAGAGGGGTGCTTGCCTTCTGTAGGCTTCAGCAGCCTCAGATGGAAAACTGGGTTCCTGAGTTTGTTACTCTGTGTTGTTTAGGCTGGACACTAAAGTTGTGCCTTCACAGACTGCTGTGCCAGAAGCTACCCGTGTCGCCTATGTCAAGGTTTAACCCCAGCCAGCTCCTTACTCAGTGAGGTGGAAAGAGAACCAAAAGGGTAAAAGTGAGAAAATATACAGGCTGAGATAAAGACAGTTTAATAATTACAGCAAAAGCCACACATGCAAGCAAAGCAGAACAAGGAATTCATTCCCCACTTCCCATGGCTGGCAGGGGCTCAGCCATCCCCAGGACAGCAGGGCTGCATCACACACAGCAGGGAGGCCAAAGGCCATCACTCCAAATGTCCTCCCCTTCCTCCTTGTTCCCCCTTCTTTATCCACTGAGCCTGACACTGTGTGGCCTGGGATGTCCCTGGGGTCAGCTGTCCTGGCTGTGTCCCTTCCCAGCTCCTTGTGCCTCCTCACTGGAGGGCTGAGGAGCAGGAAAGCACTGACTGTATAAGCACAGCTCAGCAATAACAAAAACATCCCCGTGTTATCAACCCTGTGTTCAGCACAAACCCCAACCACAGCCCCATACAAGATAATATTGAAAAAAAACCCCGTCCCAATCAAAACCAGTGCACCATCCCTGCAGGGACTCCTGCTATCACCTGGAGGCCTTCAGCTCTGAGCTAGCAGGTTTTTGCTTTCTCTTTGCAGCTCCCTGGCAATTGGAACCACAACTGGGTACAGACTTTTCTCCTTAAGTTCTGTGGAGCAACTGGACCAGGTCCATGAAAGCAGTAAGTCTCCTGTTTCCCTGGGGAGGAATATGGACCAGCAGTGCTTTAAACTGGTGGGAGTTCTTCACCTTTGTTAGAGCACAGCTTCTTTTGCACTGCTGTCACCCTGACAGCAGCAGTTTGTGCTGCAGCCCAGCATTCAGAGGCAGTTTCCTGCTAGAATGTTTCAGGTACATGGGCAGGAGCCCACAGGCTTCCAGCACAGCTGCTGGATCACTCCCAGGCTTGTAATCCAGTGTGGTATTTACAAGCAAGATGTTTTTAACAGGTTTTCCTTGTAAAGAAGGTCATTCCCAGCAGGCCTGCAGCTCTTAGCTGTGCTCACAGCAGCATGCAACACACACTTAACAGCCCAAAACAAGCCTGGCCTCATGGAGCAGGGACTCCAGGCTGCTTCAGGCCAGAAGTGCTTCAGCTGAGATGCACTGGAGATAACACTTCCCAGCTGGATGTGTTCATCCCTCTCCAGTGGCTACAGAAGGAGCCTCAGCAATCAGACACAGCTGCCTCATCTGGAGCAGGGTCCAGGCTCTTTTCCCAGAGTCAGGCAAAGGGAAGCAGGTCCCTGCTGGTGACGCACTCAGTGTGATGGGCTGAGGCACAACCAGCCCCACATGACAGCTGTGGGGCAGCCTTTGTTCCTCCAACACAGCCCAGCCCAAACTGAGCATCACTCAGGGCTGGGCACGCTGGAGATTGCAGTCCCTGGGATTTAGGTGCAGGACCAAGGACCATTGCACTGGTGCCTTCTCCACACAGCGGGAGTCATCCCAGGCATGGTCACTGCAAGACACACCAGTCCCTGTTTGCTTCCCCAGGGAGGCTGGGAGAAACCAGACACCACACAGAAGAAACACTGAGCCACAGCAAGCTCATACCTTACCTCAATAAACTCTTCACACTCCCCAGGAAACTCCTTGACCAAGGTGAGGGAGCTCTTCCCTTTATATCCCCTTCCCAAGGACCAAGGGCAGCTGGAAGGCCTGAGGATTAGCTTCAGCTGGGCCTTGCCCAGGGGAGAGGCACAGCAGCACTGTCAAAGAAAACTGCCTTCATTTCTACCTTCAGGGGAAGGTTCTTTAACCCCTTCCTGCTCTGACCTGATTGCTTTGTGCTAGGCATGAGAAATTTTTCACAAAAATGATGTTGAACACCTTAGCTCTGAGCCTTCCAACCCAATCCCCTCTTGAGCTGAGTCTTGTTGCTGCACTCAAACCAAGCTAAAGGCTCTGCCTTGCTCTCCTTGTGTGCCCAGATGAAATCCCAGATGTTTACATCGTGGAGCGTCTGTTCTCCAGCAGCCTTGTGGTTGTGGTCAGCCATGCCAAGCCACAGCAAATGAATGTCTACCACTTCAAGAAAGGGACAGAGATCTGCAACTACAGCTATTCCAGTAACATCCTGTCCATCCGGCTGAACCGGCAGGTGAGAGGGGTTATCCAGAGTTAGCCCACTCTGGCTCTTTGCTGCTGTTGCCTTTCCAGCCGGGACCAGCCTGGGGAGGTTTTCAGGGAGACTGTGAGTGGGACTGGGGGGGTGGGTGCCTGTCCTCTCCTCCCAGCCCCACATGAGAGGCCTCTGACCCGAGCAGGAGGCCTGTGAGTGTCATCTGCCGCCACTGTTTCCTTGAGGAAAATGAAGCCAAGGCCTTGTTTTGGTGGCAGTTACACAAAGACTTTTTGTCATCTGCCTTCTTGCCTATTCAGGGGACAGCGCTGCCAAAAAAACACCTTTTCATCTTCCTTCCCTCTCTTGGATTCCACATCCTGACTTCAGGCCCACCTTTGCCATCTTGGTTGCAATTGAGACCTTCAAAGTTGGTTACAAAAATCCAGGAGTAACTTGAACTCTGTGGATAAGGCAAAAAGCTGTTTTCCAAGTACTGCTAGCAGCCTTGTTTTGGTTTTCAAGGTATAAAACCCACTCAGGCCACTTAGAATGAGGCTTTTAGAGTGTTATTCTCTGATGTGACACAGCCTCATGCAGCCCTGAGCTCTTTTGGAGGATTTTAAGTCATCTCTTCTTTTTATCCATAATTATTTTCCAAGTATATGCCCTGAGAAGCAGAGGACATTTTACAATGGAGAAATAAGCAGTCTGGGTAATTGTATATAATCAGCCTCTCCTCAGTTAGCAACAGTGAGACCTGCAGTGAGGCTCTCTGGGCTGAGCTTCCAGTAAAGCTGTCTTTGACCAAGAGTTCCTGTACTACAATTAAATCTGTCC
The DNA here is from genome assembly GCA_013397775.1 of Eulacestoma nigropectus. Lineage (NCBI taxonomy): Eukaryota > Metazoa > Chordata > Aves > Passeriformes > Eulacestoma > Eulacestoma nigropectus. The sequence continues at coordinate 426,418 of VZTE01003528.1, forward strand.
TAAATTGATTTTTTTCACTTAAGCTTACAGTGAAACTGGCAAAAAAGAGACTTCCTTTGAATTGCAGATAGATGTGTGTGTATAAAAATAAACTGGGAGGTTCTGCTGAGCAGCTTTAGGAGATTAGTGTGAATAAAATAAGTTCAGGCTACTCCCCGTGTGCTGCTCTGGAGCTGCCTGAAGGTGATGCACAGTCCCAGCCTTGCATCCACGTCTCTTGGCTGCATTATGAGCTGGGGTTCAAATCCTGGCCTGAGCTCATCCTCTGGCTGTGCCACTGACACACCTGGAGGGATTTGAAGATGCTGCAGATGTTTAGAAACCCAGAACCATAAAGTCATTTAGGTTGGAAAAGACCAATAAGACCATCAAGTCCAAGCATCCCCCAGCACTGCCAAGGCCACCACTAAACCCTGTCCCCAAGTGCCACATCCACACATCTTTTAAATCCCTCCGGGGATGGTGACCCTACCACTGCCCTGGACAGCCTGTTTGATGCTTAATAACCCTTTTCATGAAGAACTTTTTCCTAAAATCCAATCTAAACCTTCCCAATTTGGGTAGATTGAAGAGAAATCATTGTTTCAATCTACATTCAAGATTTAAACTGGTGGCCATCAGATTCTGCATGTGGCACTTGAACTCTTGCCTGGGCTGCTGTAGGAAAGCTGTAACTCCATTGGAAGCTCACAGAAGGACAAATCCCAGACAAAGCTTTAACACAGGAAAATGGTGAGAATTTAACCAGGAACAGATCTCAAACAAAAGGTGCATGTTTCAATTTGATCTCTCTGTGAAAAAGTCCTCATTGTGCAAACAAGCAAATCCCTCAGTTGTTGTTGTGGGAGTTCTTAGTTCATGATAACTCTGAAGTGTGTTAAGGTAAATCCTGATTTGTCTCAAAGTGGGGAATCAGGCTGTGCTGTGAGACTGCTGGGAAGCTCCTGGGTTCTCATTCACTGCTGAAGCCCTGCTGAGCTCTTTGGAGAGGTTTGAGGTGTTTATCTGGCTGTGTCCAAACCCATTTCAGCCCCCAAATACAGCTCAGTCGTCTGACCTGATCCGTGTCAGACTACAAGCTGGTGAGCAGTAACATCTTGGACAATCAGCAGTGCCTCGACCCTGTGTAGCAATCACAGCACCAGCACCTTCTCTGAGGCTCTGTCTGTGTGCACAGTGAGGATAAACCCCATCCCACTGACCCTCCCATGGCCACAGGGCTGCACAGAGGGCAGGAGGGGTGAACCAGCCCTCCCCAGCTCCTGTTGAGCTTGTCCAGACCTCCGTTGCCTCTTCACCTCCCAAACTTTCCTGGATTTTGTCCTTGTGGGTGCCAGCATCTCTGGCTGCTGCTTTGCCATCATCTGGAAACCTCCCTTCACCTGGACATCAAGAGCAGCTCGTTCTGGGAAAGCACATGGTGGCTTTGCCCAAATCAGCTGTATAAATATTCCTCTGCTTGCAAGTGGATGGCTCTTACTGTAGAAAAGGCAAAGTCTTCCTGGAAATGCAAAATGGCTCTGACACAGCCCCAGATGCTGTGGTTAGCAGGAATAGAAGTGGGAAAGAGTTTGATCTGAGAGTGATGGTGGAGCAAGGCAGAGATTTTTAATGTGGGTGTTTCAAGTTAGTGACTAAGCTCCACATTTAGATACTAAATAAGTGGCCTTATTCCTAAAGAGGTGGAGGCTTCCTGTACATTTGGATTCGGGTGCTCCAACTTCAGGATGGATGGGGTCTGGGCTTAGGCTTTTATTGGGATGTTTTCAGTGCCTCTGGACACTTGGCACTAAGGGAGGTGAAGCTGTGCACTTGCTGGGCTTACAAAGCTCGGCCCTTCAGCCAGACCCAAAGCCTGGTCCCAAAAAAAGCCTCTGTGCAAAAAGCCTCCCTGGTGACACGTAGGGATCTGGATCAAGCTGAGACACAAAGCTGAGTGGCCATGGTGGCCCAGTGCTAAGGGTACAGCATCAGGCTTCCCTTTTCCTTTCTGCCTGTCCTCCCCATGGCTTGGCAGCTCCTCGTGGCTGGGTGGATGTCCCTGACGGGGTCAGCAGGACAGGTACAAGCACCTGAACTTGGGAAATCCCAGCCCCTCAGCCAAGATGGTGCAAGGGTGACTGTCCGTGGACAAATGTGTCTCAGCTCTGTTCATGCAGTTCCGCAGGGCACATAAAGCTGAGTCTTCTCTGCTGACACCAAACGGGGAAAGAAACATTAAGGTGCTGGACAGATGCATTAAGTTCAGCAGCAGTGGCAGACCCAGCACCTCTGTATTCTCTCCCAAATCAGGAAGAAGTCAGGGCAAAGGGCCTGTATTCCCATCTGGAGGCACAATGACCAGCAGGATTGCAGCCTCTGCTGCCAGATCTTTGTGATCAAAAAATAATTTGTTGTGAACTGCAAAGAAAAGTTGGGGTAGGGGTAGATGGCAGTCAAGGCCCATGGTGGGGTGTAACCCTCATGGGTCTTCCTGTTCCTGGGAATGTGGAAGATGTAGAGAAGCAGAGAAGTCACGATGTTTTATCTTCTCTCTAAAGCAAGACCAGATGCAAAACTCTCAACAGGAGTCGTACAACCCCAAATGTGAGAAGGGATGGAGAAGCAGAAGAGATCACGTTTTTGTTACATTTCAGTGTGTGGGAAATTCCTGTTTGTCTGGCAAGTTTGTCTGACAGGGGAGGTTTGGGAAGTGTGGGAGCAGCAGGCAGAGGCACTGCTGGTGAGGTTCTGTGCATGTGCCCTGTGTCCTTGCAGAGGCTGGTGGTCTGCCTGGAAGAGTCGATTTACATCCATAACATTAAGGACATGAAGCTTTTGAAGACTATCCTGGATACACCTCCCAACACAACAGGTGAGCACGGGAGAGCTGTGTGAAAGGGAGCTTTGTAGAGCCACAGCATTGTGTTAGAATTTAAACCAGCCTGTGGCTTGTGTAGCCTAATCCAGCACTGGGGAGCCAGAAATGCATGGAGGCAGTCAGGCAGGCTTAGGAGAATCACAGAATAAGCTGAGTTGGAAGGGACCCACAAAGATCACTGAGTCCAACTCCTGGCCCTGCACAGCACCATCCCAACAATCACACCCTGTGCCCAGAGTATTGTCCAAACTCTCCTTGAGTTCTGTCAGGCCTGGTGCTGCGGCCCAGCTCTGTCCTGAGCAAAACCCTGCCCTCTCTGGAGCAGAACCCTGCTCTGTCCAGGGCAGATGCATCAAAGGAGAGCAGAGATGGGCGCTGGGTCTGGCTTCCCCTTGGGGTCAGCTCCCAGAGTGATCAGCGGGGGCAGAGCACACAGCCAGGCACAGCACCAGTGCCTGCCAGGGAGTTCCCAGGAGGTGCCGCCCGATGTTATTCCACGCAGGCTGCAAACGCGAGGGGCGGGGCAGGTGGCTGCAGCACAGATCCTGTGTGTGTGGCACAGGGTGAATCCGGCTTTCCTGCTGCTGGGAGAGGAGCTATTTTTAGCAGCAGAGAGGGAAGCTTGGCCGGGTGCCCGCGTTGCTGCGCTGCCCTGCTCGGGCTGCAGCATCCCTTCATGGCTGGGTGCTTGGGAAGTTGCTGATGTGCTCACGCTTGGCCTCGGGGCTTTCAAGGGATGCTCTTCCAGCAGCTCCCCTGACCTACTTCAGGTCTCACCAGATGGGCTCTCTGTGTGGATTAAACATGCTAAATGCTGCAAATATAATTAAAGTTTAAAACCTTCCCCAGAAGGCCTGGCAGCAGGACGGGCAGGGATACCCAGGCTTGGAGCTGTTCTGCAGAGGGGCTGGAGGATCAGGACATGCTTTAAGAGCAGCAGCAATCAGCCAGGGCAGGACTGGGATGCTGCAGATCACAGGCTTCATATGGGCTTAGTGTTTTAAACCCCTTTTACTGCAGCAGCTGACATCGAAATGAGCTGAGTGACAAGTGCAGTGCCCCTGTTGTCCCTGGGCCATCTGCTTTGGTCCCAAGCTTGACCCTGAGGACGGTGTGTCCAGTAGGTCAGGGCAGTCCGGCCTCACTGCTCTTTGTGCAGCTTGTTTAGGGGTGGGGATCGGTGCTGGGGGGTGTAGGAGCACATGGAAAATGTGCCACCCCGCTGAAGTGTGTGCCCTGGGCACGGTGACACCGGCACAGGCAGGACCAGGGTTTGCTGCAGCCACACTGGCAAGTCACAGTGAGATCTCTGGCTGTTCCTGGCCAGCACCTGGCTCCTGCTCCAGCCTCCTCCACGTAGGGGAGGAAAATGCCCACGGTGTCCAAGATTGTTGTTTTTCATGTGATTCATGTTGGGCAGGATTTGAACCAAGGAGGTCACAGTGCTTGGGGTGAGATGTGTGCCATGAGGGCACATCTTGGGAATGACTGCAGCTTTGGAAACCACCTCGTGGCTCCCCCCAAGCCCTGAATGTGCCTGGACCTGCTGTCCTTAGGGCAAGGCCAGGCTTCCTGGACACAGTAGCATTTTTCCATGCTGCTCGAGGAAGCCACCTGTGACGTGGCACTCCCAGAGCTGCCATCCTGAGCAGTGCCAGCCTGCCTCCTCCCTCCTGAGCCCACCACTGCAAGCACCAACCCTCATCATGGCTGGGGGGCTGCTGAGGGGAGAGGAGCATCTTCAAAGGCTGCCGTGGCCCTGTGATCCTTGTTCTTTGTGTGTCCCTGAGGTCAGCCCAGTACACTCACATCTGTGTTTTCCCCTGGCCTGGTTTCCCGGCCGCCTGTCCCGGCCAGAGGAGCAGAGGCAGCGGGTGACTCACCCCGGCGCTCAGAGCTCGCTTTGTTTAGCTCCAGCCTTCCCTGCTCCTCTCTGAACGGGTCGTGCTGATCCCTCCGTGCTGCCTGGGCCGGGAGATCACCATCCGGAGAAGGCAGGATGCTCATCCCAGCAGGAGAGTTTCTGGGCTATCTTTGCCTTCCTCCTATCCCTCCCTCTTTAATTGCCTTTTAATTGCCGGCGCTTTGCTGCTGCCGTGCTCCTCATGCCTCTCCCGGTGCGCCATCCCTGGCACGATGTGCAAGCCTCCGGATGGATGGGGATCCCTGGGGCCTCCGGCTGATCCTGCAGCTCCTGGCTCCGCTGCGGTCTCTTTGTTTGGTTATAAACAATGACCTAAAACGAGAGCTCCGGCCGATCCTTCCCCGCTGCTGCTGGGCGGGGGCCAGGCCGTGTCCTGACACGGGGCTCGCACCGCACGACACGTCCGTGCGCCTACGTGCGGCGTGCGGCTGTCCTGCTGGCCTGGTCGGGGACCGTGGCAGCGTCCCCGGTGCCTTTAACCCCGCGGCTTCCTCCGCACGGGGGGTTAGGTGGGACCCCCGCCGCGGGTCAGGAAGCTCAGGTCGTGCTGGAGCCTGCAGTCGGGTTTGGGAGGGCTGCGAGCTCACGGATGTGGGGCAGGAAGCGAGCGAGGCACGTTTCGTATGTGACAGGATTCACCGGGCTGGATCCTCAGCCAGCAGCAGGAACGAGAGGCAGGAAGAGATGCTCTTTTCCGAGGTCACCTGGGGGACAAGCGGATGGATGTACCCGCACACGTGTCCATCCATCCCTGTCTCATCCTGTAATTCCTGCCCGCTTTGAAAGGAGCATTTGGGAACCTTTGTGCTCATGTTGGCACAAACCCAGATGGCTCTTACGGGGAAGAATTCCCCTCGTGCTTAAAATTTCGCTACGTTCAAGTTCCTTGTCAGCCGGAAACTCCCTGCACAGCTGGCGCATTTCCTTTGTCTTTCTCTGCTTCCCTTTTCCATTCCGAGCAGAAGGAAATGGCACTGCCTTCAGCCAGGCTGCAGCGGGGCTGCACCCACGCTGGGCTGCTCCTCTGAGCTTCCAACCCGGCACCTACACCCTGTGCACATCTGGACGTGTCCAGATGTGCCTGGACGGGAGTGCTGTCAGCCCTCAGACCGGCATGTCCTTTGCTGTTTCATGCACCTACTCCTGCCTTCTCCAGGGAGATAATGCAGGGGGAAAGCCCGGAGCGTGCTGAAAAGCCGGGTCTGGGTTCCCTGTGCTCGGGGCCCGGGGAGGGCGGCAGGGCACAGCCGCCGTTCTGTCCCGTACCAGCAGATGTCCCCACGGCCGAGGCGTTCCCAGCGCTCCGCGGCCCCGGAATGGGCCAGAGCCTGAACCCCCGCCGTGGCCCGCTCTGTCCTCCCCCCGCTCACAGCCTCAGCCGTGTCCCTGTCCCCCTGCCAGGTCTGTGTGCTCTCTCCATCAACCACGCCAACTCCTACTTGGCTTATCCCGGCAGCGCGACCAGCGGAGAGATCGCGCTTTACGACGGAAATACTTTGGTAAGTGCGAAGCTCAGCCTTTGGATACCGGCAGGGGCTGAAAACAAACAGAGCCACAGCAAAGCCAACGGGGCCCTTGGGAAGGATGAATAAATACACTCCACCGAGCTGCAGTGCGAGGGAATTGCCTGGGAGGCACATCTGGACGTATCCCCTTGCTCGGAGCAGGCAGCCCTGAGATCAGGGCACGCATCTCCCAGCATCCGATGTCCCAGGATATTCAGGGAAACGTGACCCACTGGCCTGCAGCCCAAGGGCCACTGCCAGGCTGACACTGGGGTTGCTACGGGAGCGTCAGCAGCGTATCCCATGGGATGTGAGCAGCGTGGGTCAGGGGGGGTTGGAGCTGCTCCAGACAGCACAGGACCTGGAGCAGCCGCTTTGCCACACCAGGCAAAGGAAGGGATGCCGGACCCAAAGTCGCAGAGAGGGCAGAGTGTCCAAAGTCCCCTTAGGAAATCTGTCCCTGGCTGGATGCAGGGTCATGGTTATCTGCTGTTTACGCCAGGGCTTTGGGTTACATAAGGCTGGTGGCTCCGTACGTGCAGCGGGAGCTGAGGATCTGCAGCAGGGGAGGAGCAGAGCACAGGGAAAACGCTGCTGCTGCAAGAGGTGCTGCGAGGGCTGGGGCTCCCTGCAGGTGGTGTCACTGCAGCAGGACTGGCTGTGCAGCACAGAGAATTGCAGGGAAGCCAGTCCTCGTCCTGACAAAGAAGTGCCAGGCCTTGGAGAGGGTGCAAGCACAATCCCCTGGAGAGGCAGGGAGCCGAGGTTCTCTGCCCCTGAGGTGAGCGTTCTGTAATCACAGTGGCCATAGTAGGTGGGGAGTTGAACTCAAGGCGGGGCAGAGATGAACTGCTGAGGATGTTGAATGGATACCATCAGCACAAGACGGTCTCGTGAATCCGTATCAGCAGGTCTGGATAGGGCGCGAGGCAGGAACGCCCTGTCCTCACACAGTCCAAGGACTGGCGCGTCCCTTTGCACTCACCTCACCTTGTGCCCTACAGAAAACAGCCTGCACCATTCCTGCCCACGACGGGCCTCTGGCCGCTCTCACCTTCAACTCCACCGGCTCCAAGTTGGCCAGTGCTTCTGAAAAAGTGAGTGAGTGTGGCTGCAAGTACCCTGCTCCCTGCATCAGCACCCCTGAGCTGCCCCTTCTTAAACACAGCCAGCACAGAGGGGCCGCTGGCTGGTCAGGGTATCGAGATCAGACTGAGCCCAGCTGGCAGGAGGAGCCTTTGCACATCCTGAGTTTCCTGGGTGTGTCAGGGAAAGGGCCCGGGCTCCTTGGCCTGCTCCTACGTGATATTTCCATTTGCATTTTTTGCAGGGCACAGTCATTCGTGTATTTTCCATTCCTGGGGGGCAAAAACTCTATGAATTCCGGCGAGGGATGAAAAGGTCAGTTCATTCTTCTGGCAGTGACAAGTACACAGAGGGCTCCCGGAGCCAAAATGTAAACACAGGGACACAGGGCAACGTCAGATCCTGGTGGCTTTGGCATCTTTTGCAGAAGGAAAACAAGAGCAAACGTATCAGCTCGAAACGTCACCGTGCCAGGCTGTGCCCAGATCAGTGATTCCCTTGAGTGTGTCACAGAGCAGGGTGATGGCAGGGAACAGATGTGGAGTCACTCCATTCACTCTGTCCCTTCTTTTTTCTTACCTGAAATAATGAAGTCCCCAAAATTATCAGAGACCTCATTCCTGCTGAACCTGTGCAGCAGATGCTGTTTGTATCCCACTGTTCAGCACTTTGGATATCCTCCCTGGTCTCTGCAGCACCAGAAGCTGCAGTGAGGCTGGCACAGATGTTCCCTCCACAGGCAGCTCTGTGAGCAAGGACATTTCCACCTCTCTGGCTGTTTGTCACTAGCTCGAGGCTACCCCCAGCCCTGCTGAGCAAAGGGATTAGGGAATTGCTCAGTGAGCCCACAGGCTCAGCAGCAGCTGTGCAGGGTGATCCTCACCATGGATGGGTCTCCCTCCTCCCCATCCACTTCCCTGTGAGCCAAACCCAGCAGTTCCCCTGGAATGAATTGCCATGGAGTGACCAGTCCTGTCCTTGCTCGGCTCTAGGTATGTGAACATCAGCTCCCTGGTGTTCAGCATGGATTCCCAGTTCCTCTGTGCTTCCAGCAACACGGAGACCGTGCACATCTTCAAACTGGAGCATCTCACAGACAGGTGAGGGATTAGCCTGGCTTAACCTGCCTGGCCCAGGGCTGTCTCCGCTTCAAAGGTCAGTGTTTACTCAGCTGCTCTCCATGTCCTCACCACGTACTCTACGTGAGCAGTACCAGCTGCAAAGTGTCTTTGTGTCCTGAGGGACTCACTCCTTGGAAGAGCCACACACTGCACCCCTGCTGTGAGGCTCTCTGGGCCTCTGTGGGTTTATGAGGTGCCACTTGTCCCCTGCCTTGTCCCTGGGCATCCAGCCCCGCTGGTGCACAATGTACAGGTGCTCCAAAAAACCTTTCCCCTGTGTGAGATGAGGATCATTTGGTCTGTTCCTGGTGTTTTGTCACCCTGATCGTGGTAACCCCACTGACGCTGCTTTGTGACCCCCTCAGCCGGCCAGAGGAGCCTCCAACCTGGAGTGGTTACATGGGAAAGATGTTCCAGGCTGCTACCAACTACCTCCCCGCCCAGGTGTCGGGCATGATGAGCCAGGACCGAGCCTTTGCCACCGTCCGGCTGAACATCTCCGGACAAAGGAACATCTGTGCCCTCTCCACGTACGTACTGATCCTACTGACCTCTGTCCCCGGGCCAGGCCAGCCTTGTCTTGTCCCCCTGCCTCAGAGCACGTGGTGTGGGTGCTGCTGTGTCTGTGTGTGTGAGGTTTTTGGCCTCAGGATGCTTTTCCCAGCAGGATTCAGAAGCTGCCTCGGCTGTTGGTGACGACGTCAGATGGACATCTCTACATCTATAACCTGGACCCGCAGGATGGAGGGGAGTGTGTCTTAATTAAAAATCACAGGTAACTCTGCCTCCACTTACACCACATACAGAGGCTGATCTTTTAAAAAATGAAGGGGAATTTCACCTGGCAGCACAAAATGGAGCTGTAAGAGCAAGAAAGTTAGAACTGAGTTTGTGATTTGAGCTGCCTGAGCTGACAGATGTGGGTGGGAAGCACATCAGCAAGCGGGGACACAGGGCTTCTTGCAGGAGAAACCAGAGACATCTCAGATGCCATGGCAGCTGTGGGACATCCCAGCTTGGACTGGGCAGGCTGTGCCTTAGGAGATGTCCCCGGCAGCAGAGCTCTGACCATCGTGGTGGCAGGAGAGCAGAGCACCTTCTTCAGATTGGAGTGGGTGCTGGAGAACTGACTGGGGGTAGGATGGTGTGGAGTGACACTGTGAGCTCCTGTAAACAACATCCCAGTGCCAAAGCAGAGGAATTTCTTCATGGAAGGGGTTGTTAAGCATTGGAAGGGGCTGCCCAAGGAGGTGGTGGGGTCACCATTCTTGGAGTTGTTCAGGAAACAACTGGATGTGACCCTCAGTGCTCTGGTCTGGGTGACAAGCTGGTGGTGATCAGTCAAAGGTTGGGCT